>JARHVA010001855.1:1872500-2472500 GCA_037957365.1 Torreya grandis
AGAAATGATACAATGACCCTTGAGTTGATATAATAGTTTAATTCAATTTTATGGACAACATAGTGGCTAAGGGAAATAAGATGAACATTACTAACTCATTTTTATGTTTGTAGGTTATCTAGTTTTGGTTTATCACTAATTTTATACAGGACAAACTTTACTAAAATGACGTTGACTTTGATTCAATAGTATATTCTAATGAATTTACTATAATTTGGCTTGACTGACATGTTCTTGTATTTATCACTATAAATAATCACATTGACTATCATGGAGAATTTAAAAATGATTAAGACTACTTGGGAGCAAGCCAATAAAAAAAGGAAGAAATCTTATTAGTCATGTGTCAATGGGAAGGCCCTCCTCATCTACATGTTTTATAGGACCAATCTCTGACACTATTCTGCATGTTTTCTCCATTAATCCTCTTTCATCTCCTTAGAATTAATTGAATCCATATTTGGATATGGTTACCTACTGAATTTTTTTTGAAACTCTAATGAAATTCACTCATCTTTCATCTGAATGTGAAAAATAGATGTTTTTACATTGGAATAATGGATTATATCTTCTAGGTTGTGCAAAATAGATGTAAGAATACTTCCAAGTCTCTTATAAAACTTTTTGGTGAGTGATATATCTTCCAAATTTTATACCCTTAACAAAACATTATACATTAGGTTGAATAAGATGGAAAGTGGAAGAGAATAAGGCTTTAGGATTTTTAGATCATTCAACTATAAATAATGAGGATGCAAATGAAGATTTATTAAACCCTATCACAAAAATAATTTTGAACAAATACAAATTCATAAAAATATACCCATTTCTAACCTCACTAAATGAAATAACGATTCTTTCTTGGGCACTTTGGAAACTGCATATGTCATTGAAATTCTTGTTATCAAATGGGAAGTTTTAAACTATAGCAAATTCTTGAAACAACTTGCAATGACAAGTTATATAATGCTCTATTGATGGAATACCTATAACAACCAATTTCATTGACATTACTTAAAATTGTAAATGATGTCATCTTTATGATTCATTAGCCCTAATAATTTGGTAATGCTAAAAAAATAAATACATTTCTAAATTTTAAAATGAGGATAAGAAACATATATATTGGAACTTAATGAAAACATTTGATAATATTTCTTGATTTCCTAGTTTTTTATTTAAAACATTTCCTTCTTGTAAACAATAAATTCCATGAGTTTACCTGGAACATTAATAGGGTTGTTAGTAAAGCTTTCAATGTTTGAGTACTATGATAGTGCAAAAAAAATTTGCTCATGATGACTCACTGCTATGAATGAGTGTGAAAATTTTGGAAATTGTTTAGTCATTTCTATATTAAGAATAGAAAACCCTTATTTTTCAACTATTTTAAAGTTAGTTTTACTAAATGATAATTTACATAATAATTAAATTATTATCTTAAAGGTCATAACATTATGGTAAAACCTATGTGAACTAAAGGGAATGCATGAATATTTTGAACAAAGACTAAAGTGTTTTTACCCATGCTCTCATATGTATTACATTATTTCATGCATAATTATAAATTATTTAATTAAATAATTTGAAATTTAATCGAGGTAAATCCATATTAATGGATTTGACACAATTATTTTATTATATCATTAAAATATTATCTCTAGGTTAGTTCATGTTTCAAACTGTAGGACATTCCTAAAATAATTTGTAATAACAAGTTATATAATGATCCAATGATGGATTACCTAAAACAACACTTTTTTAAAATACTTTAAAAATAATAATTCAAATGTGAAATTAACACATTGTTCTCACAATTTTTTATGGAACGTGGCATCTATTCTCTAAAATAGTCATGTGTGTGGCTAATCATGAAATGTAGTGTGGCATGTTACATGAGCTTCAAACCATGACTATACATGTCACCATAAAAACATATTATTAAAATTGTGAATAAAAATAATAAAGTGATAATGAAAACTACATGTCCCTTCCTCGCTCCATGTGATTATCTATTATTTTGAAGCTGCATCCATCAACATTTCCTCATTTTAGTCAAAGAATAATATTGTGTCTTATTAGGCAGATTAAAAATAAACCCTAAAAATACTTAATTTAATTTTTTTTAAAAATTGAAAAAATACATATGCATTACATATTTGTATATATAAGCAAAAACACATACGTTTGATAAATATTAATGACCCAAACTCAAGATATTTTGAGGGAAGCTAAGATGTGTATGTGACATTTTTATGCCAAAAAGTGGGACACACTATTATGCTTTACGTCTATATCCCTACCATCATTTTTAGATTTTAGCAACATTATATTTATCTATAAATGCATTTAACCACTTTCTTCAAGGTAGAAAAAACTTTTTCCCTTTCATATAATGCTATACAAATATCATGTTTTTACATTATTTCACATAATGAATTAGTATAAATATTCCACTACTTGTATTCATATTTTATTTTATATACTTATCCCTTATGTTTCTAGATATATTGTTCCTCTACATCTTATTTTAAGGTGTATCCCAATACTTGCATCTCATTATAACTGCATATCCTCATATGAATATTATGATATATGTATTTTTTCAGTAATGGACATAAATAGTTATAAAAGAAAAGACACCAATAAACTTGTGAAGAGGAAAATGATTGATATTTTTTAGTGTAGACTGTAGTGTCAATGATTAAATTTAAGGTGACATTCGTTCATAGCACTACACATCTTTTTAGTTTTTAGTGACAATTACTAACTGAATTTCCATGGGTTTGCTTTGTTGTAGCTTCCAATATGCCCCATCCCATTCTCCTGGGTAATTTTGTGGACCAATATGAATGTATGGAAAAAATGAATGCAAATATAGATGAGGACCTTTAAGAATGCCAACTAAGGCATTTAAAAAGCAAGTTGTATGTATGGGAACAATGGGAAAAGGTTAACAAAGGGAGGGAGGAGAACCTCAAGGAAAACACTAAAGCAATGAATTTAAGCCTTTCATCCTAAAAAAATGACAGTAAGTACCTAAAGCTTTGTATTGAAACTGTAAGGAAATAAAAACTATAGGCTTATATCTAACTTGAGGATTAAACTACACTTAAATGCATATGAAGCTTTTGAAAGTGCTAGATATATATATTTGAAAGTAGATCATTATATGAATGTAAGAGAGAAGAATTTTTTTGAGGAAGAGATAAGAGTGTGGAAAACCTTTTCAATCCATTGCATGACTTTCCCACTAATAGATCCAAATGCATCAAAGCTTCCTAACTCAAATTAGGATCATAATGAACATAATTAATGTCTTGATTTAGTTTGGTTCATTTCACTCCACTTATTTAATTTTACATATGTGTTTATGTGTGTGTTAAGTTTAACCACTTCTTATATTGAACTTAGATTTAGGTGCTTATGAAATATAAAAATAACACAATACATAGTTTCTTTCCATTGACTAATTTCTTATGAATAGGATGTTGGTGTTTTACACCTTTATTTTCATGATCTCATAGAATGTTATGAATGCACAGTATGCATAAAATTAATTTTCTACAAAATCAATTAAATACAAGTTTAAACATATTAGGTCATTTTATAATATCGTAACACCCCTCATATTGAGACAATATTCCCCAGCCAAATTTGATATGTTTTTCATGTTCAAAAATTCCTAGTGTGTGAACAAATTGAAATTATTTTACCTCCTTGTGAAGATGATTAAACACTTTCATTTAGGTTAAGTATGTTTAAATAAATTTAAACAACCCCAACTTTATATTGTGCCATGTCCCTGAAAGTGTCATATTAGCCATTCAAAATGACTGCACCTCAGGATAGGATGGTGACATGGCAGCCACACACATGAACTTTACATCTCAAGTGAAGGATTTTAAAAATGATGACCCACCATCATTCCAATGTGAGTATAATTAATTAAAAAATGTGGGAGGAAGCATGTACTACAAGTTTTTTTCAAATTATTAGCTCTAAGCCTTACCAGGGTTTTTTAAATTCTATTTTTGGCTCTCAAGCTACTGTTGAGATGGGTGGAGATAGGGACCATCTTGAACTAACTTCTTGCTCAAAATTCAGAAGCATGAACAAGGTCTATAAGAAGATTCATAAAGGAAGCCTCATAGAATTTATGTTGGGGGTAAATAAACATAGTGCAAGCTTGGTGAAAGAATTCATTGTGTTGTGGAACAATAGGGTCATGGATTAAGAGGAGTCAAAATCTCGGTAATGGAGGAGCTTATTGGAGAATAAATAGGGATGTCATGCAAAGAAACAAAAGCATATAAGTATCAATCAAAAAAATATGAGATTTTACAGATATTTTTTCAAACTAATGATTTCATTAAGATAGATAAAAAGGGGTTTCCTTGTTTGGACCTTCGACACCAATGGCCTGAAATTTTTTTGTAAATAATGAAGTATCTGATGCTTGAAGATAAGTAAACCCTCATTTTTTCCCATCACTTTTTATTGTTGAGTCATTTTTAGGGTTAAAAAATTAGCCTTCCCTATTATCTCCTCAAATCCCTAGAGAACACTTCTCTCACATACCAAATCAACAAAGCTAATCCCATCCTGCATCAAGGCCTTATCCTATTACTAGTAAAGCATCATGAGACCTTTTAGGGTAGGTAGGTTCTGATGGAGGGGTCCTCTACTGAAGAGGACTCCCCTAAGGAAGATCCTTGCTCAGGGTCCCATCACTAGATAACTAGTATTTATCATGCTGACCCCAATTCTAAAAGCTCAGCAGGGGACCCTCCCCTAAAATTATTTATTCTCAAACCTAAGCCACTCTTGTTGGATGAAGGAACCTCAAAGGATGTGCTGGGGAAAGGAAATACCCCCGTGGCAAAGGAGATAAAAACCAATGAAGATCAACTAGAAAAGTTTAATAATAAGCTTCATGAGACCAGGATGTGTCTAGCGGGCCTAATATAGGATTGGAATTCTATGAATAAAGAGGTTGCTAAAATGATCCAATATTTCATTCAAATATTTAAGGATAAAAGGACCCACGTAAAGAAACACATCATGGAGGTAGAGACATCTTCCCCAAATATCCCGCTTATAACCCCTATGAAGGAACAAATGCAAAAAAGACCCATAATGATCTTGCCTAGAGAAGATGTAGAAGGGCTCAGAACCCCTATGAAGGAACAAATGCAAAAAAGACCCATAATGATCTTGGCTAGAGAAGATATAGAAGGGCTCAAAAAAATAACTAGGGCCAGAATAATAAAGAGAAAACAAGGTAGGTAGGAGAATATGATTGAGGATATGAAGGAACCTATGGAGGGATACCCCCTCCTAGAATAGTTTACTATTTATTTTCCTATTGTTTTGCCTTCTGCATGGATATTTAGCTGCTAGTATTGTTTCTATTTTTGTCTTTCAACTCGTGGGGTTTGCTACTTCTACACTTTTTAACTATGGTTCATGGTCTTTTTAAAACTAGGTAATTTACCTTATCAAATAAAAAAATCTAAAATTTAAAAAAAAAAAAGGGTAAAAATAAAAGGGTTCCTAGGCCTTCTAGGAAGGCTATAATCTCTAACTAGTTGTCTTGTTTGGTGGCCTATAGGACCTAGGATCATAGCCTAGATTTGGTAGGATTGTGCAACTAGTTGGAGTGTGTAACAAATTTTGTAATAAAATTAATTAAGTTTTAAGAATCTCATGTAGGCATGTAAGGAATTTATGGTAAGGAAGTGGGTTTACTTGTGTAAATAAACCCACATGTTGTTTGTAGGATTATTTATTAAAATGTAATAAATTTATGGACTTGTAAGAAGACTTTTGACCTTGTAAGAAAAATACAAGGTTAGGTTTACTTATGTAAGTGTGCATAGCCTTGTGAGGATTTTTAAGAGATGGTATGGCTCTTGTATGATAATAAAAGACCAATGTAAAGATGGCACTCTCATGTGTTAATTAGATTTGGTGGAGTCTAGTGGAGAAATTTCTATTTAATCTCCTTCCAATGGTTCATTTTGGGGGTTGACTACCATGGGAGGAGATTGTTAGAATAAGGAGCTTGGGAAATGGAAGCAGAGATCTTTTTAGAATTTTGGAGGCTTGGGTGTTAGTTGGAAAGTGATAGAGAATATGTAGGCTCCCCTACTTGAGCTTTGAATTATCATGAATTTGTGTGAGAGGAAGGGTTAATACTCTTCTCACATTTTATAAATAATTAGTATAAAAAAGAAAAGTTAGATTCTTAGAAAAATATAATCGTGTTTTAGAAATGGAAATAAGAAAAACTTGTAGAAATCTCTCTCTCTCTCTCTCTCTCTCTCTCTCTCTCTCTCTCTCTCTCTCTCTCTCTCTCTCTCTCTCTCTCTCTCCCTCCCCTTACGATTTAGACAAAGCATTTTGCTTCTTCGTATGTCGAATAGTTGCATTGCATGTTGTTATTAAATGAATTAAATTTGAAACACACACACACACACACACACACACACACACACACACACACATATATATACACATATCATATTTGTGTGTGTCTGTGTGTGTAATTAATAATTAAGAAAACTCAAAACAATTAAATAAACACACACACACGCACGCGCGCGCGTGCACACACACACACACACATATATATAATAATTAAGAAACCCCAAAAAAATAGTTATAGTAAACACACACACACATGAGTGTAAAAATAAAAAATGAATGACTTTATGTTTTGGGAGAATGGCATAGCCATCTACCATGGACTTGTCTTAACAGGTTGGAATTGCTATGTCATCCCTCATAGAATTGCCTTTTGGGAATATAACAATTCCAATCGTGAATAACCATATCCTAACCATGGTAAGAACTACGTCCATGGCAAGGGCCAAGGGTGGGATTTGACACCCACCCCTACACCATTCAGATGTTATAAACTCAATCACCAAAACTTTTCAACATATCTAATTTTATTAATTAATTATTTTGAAAAAAAATCATACATAAATAAACACACACATAACAATATTCATATTTAAAATAATTATCATTCTCAAATTTATATTCAATTAATATGAAGACCTTACACATACATAAATATGTCTTTTTAAGCAAAACTAAGAATCATACATTTACTATACAAAGGAATATATATATGTGTTTATAATATTAAGCTAAAAATTATAAGTGATATATGCAACCAAAAGGAAGAGGAAATCAAAATCAGAAGTGAAATTCGGTTGGCTTTTGTGTGGGGTCATAATTTAAGGGTTCAAGTTGGTAGCCTAAACTTGTTTGCCTTTCATAATAGTTAACTCCTCCCAATGAGATTTTATGTTTTTAAAATTTGGTTGTCTTTTTATAACTTGGTAAATTCCTCTTACTATTTTTATAATAATTTGAATTTTTATTGTGATCTTGATTGATATTTTTCCTTAACTTATTGATCTTGACTTAATGCCTTGACCTTGAATTTGTTTTATTATATGTATTTATTTTCATTCTTTGTTGTATTGGTTCTCTCTTATATCAATCAATAATTCAACATGTATATGGAGTTATGTCACCAAAACATAAAAACTTAAATGTGGATAATAAGTATAGGTTTTAAAGTGAATGTCAAAATGGTTTGGACTACTAATATTATATGTTAATTTCATTTATTCATATATAGATATTATGTTGTTAATTGACATATTTATATATTATACTTTCCACTTTTATTAAATTTTGAATTAATGTAATTTTAATTTTTCTAATTTATTTGGTTTCCTTGGGGATATATATAATGAAAAGGTCAATTTGACTTAATCTCCAAGAAAACCAAATGAATTAGAAAAATTAAAATTGCATTAATTCAAATTTTAATAAAAGTAGAAAGAGTCAAATTGACATATCTATATATTATTCTTTTCACTTTTAAAGGTCAATTTGACTTAATCTCCAAGGAAACTAAATGAATTAGAGAAATTAAAATTGCATTAATTTAGGGTTTAATAAAAGTAGAAAGAGTCAAATTGACATATCCATATATTATTCTTTCCACTTTTATTAAACCCTGAATTAATGCAATTTTAATTTCTCTAACTCATTTGGTTTTCCATATATATATAACGAAAAGGAAAATTTGACTTAATCCCCAAGGAAATGAATAACGAAAAGGTCAATTTGACTTAATCCCCAAGGAAATGAAAAGGTCAATTTGACTTAATCCCCAAAGAAACCAAATGAATTAGAGAAATTAAAATTGCATTAATTCAAAGTTTAATAAAAGTAGAAAGAATAATATATAAATATGTCAATTAACAATGTGTGTGTGCACATGTGTGTGTGTGTGTGTGTGTGTGTACACACACACATACACACACAATTTTCCATATTGATTCTTCTAGAGGATTGAGCTAGAATTGATGTTTTAAATTCGTTATTTGGTTCACAAAAGATCTAAAAATATATATCTTATTAATAAGCATGTCTATGGTTTTAAAAAGGTGTGTGTGTGTGTGTGTGTGTGTGTGTGTGTGTGTGTGTGTTTGTTTGTTTAAATAAAGGACTATATTATAAAAAATCATTATTAAAAACACTGAATGAATGAAAACACCATATTTATATAAATGTCATTTAGTGTAATTTAAATGTTTCTTATTTTATTAGAATCTTACATTTAATCAGTATCATAGTATCATCCTATGGATAAAAATAAAACTAATATTAACTATTTTATATCATTAAAAATATAAAATATAGGTTTTTGACCTTCAAATTTAGTCCTTGGTATTGTGAAAAAAAAAATTGTAAAGAAAATAACTTTTAATTCTTTCCATCAAATAAATAAGTTTTTAGTGTTTTACTCTTTTCAACCTTATAAAATCCATTTGAAACTTAAAGAAAATAAACACCTAAGATTGAAATAAATATGAGACTTGGATCAGAATTCATTTGGATGTGAAATGTCAGTGCAATAATTCCATAACTTTTTTTCCAATGATAACTATTATTTTGGGCTGATTTTGGAAGACATTTGCAGAAGTAGATTTTTTTGTACTTTTCTTTGTCTATAAAGTTAATTTAAAATTGAACTAAATTAAATAACTAGGGATTAAACTTATCAAACGTAACAATTCAAACATTTTGAAAATGGCTAAAATTTACAAGTTAAACAAATAATTAATTTTATTCTTGGACATTTCAATTAAATTTGGATGGTTTTTAAATTAGTTCTGCACAAGGGAAATTGCTTGCAAATTTTATGCTTGTCAAAACCACTTTAAAATGATAGGTAAATATTCAATTGACTCTCGTATAAAAATTATTTAAGGATGGAAGCTTACTTCCTCTAGCTTAGTAAACATGTGTAAACTATTATAAAATTTAAATCCTCTCCCATAATTTTATTTTAATGCATTTTTTAACCCCTTTCATAAACAATAAACTAGATTAAAGATTAATGTTCTGAACTATTATTTTTCCACCATGACCTTTTTGTGTTTCCTTCCTAGGTACAATGTATAGGTGACTTCTTCATGTTCTCTTGATATTAATGTAAGGTGAATTTTTTAAATTAATCTAGTAGCCTTCACAAGGAATTATTTTAGGCATTGTTTCTCTAGCCTTTTCTTACCTAGCCAAGAGTAGATATGTTAAGGCTAGTATTCTAAATTGTTGTTATGTTTGGGTGTTCAGTTTATTGTAATTATTTGATGACTACTCTACACTCTTTTTAGTATAAAAAAGGTTTTTCAAACCCTAGTCCAAAATAAATTACCCTAATTGTGACCTTTTAGATATTGGGTTAATTTCTTATAGGATGTTATTAGTTAGTAGTAAAGTAAACCAAAATAGTCTTACACTTTGTTATACTTAGTTCAACAAACCTTCCTCTCCAGACCAAGGTATCTCATGCTAACCCTTGGCAGCATCTAACTATGCTTGGGCCAATTAGTCACCCTAGTATTACCTACAAGAGTAGTTGTGTACCCATAGTCCTAACATTGAATGGTGAAGGCTAGTTGTGTTTTCAATATAAACAACACTTATTTTGGTAATAGGTGAACTAAAACCAACCATGATTTTATGTATGAAGGTGGTCATATCAAATATGTAGTTAGACCAAAAAATGATCGCAAATACTAGTAACTAACTCTTACGACACTTTTTCTTAGCACGGGTTCTAGTCACTAACCTTAGGGTGTCCTATTTTTTGTATTTAACCTTTATTCATGTTTTCTAATGTCATAGAACACATATATGATTAGTAGGTGTGACTCTAGTTAGTTTTTAGGTGGTGACTTATTTGGCATATGTAATGAGTGACATTTTGGTACTACTGGCTCGACCTTTATTGTTGATGAAGACACACTCGAGAGATGAAGCTCCTCTGAGTAGTGTGAGATTATAATTATTGAGACTTATAAATGAGTTAGGCTAAAGGAATGTAGGTTCCTTTATTATTATTTAAGACACTTGTATGTTCTCTTGTGAGATATTTATTTTGTGTTAGCAAATGGACTTTAGGATTTCAAGGTGACTTACATACAGGGTTGTTGTGAGTGTTTGGTTTGGTCTTGAGTATTTATGTTTAAATTTTATAGAATCTTGATTGATTAATGATAGTTACTTCCTTATTGGCTTAGATCGTCAAATATTTTGTTGATGACATCTCATGGTGGAGATTCTTTACAAGTTTAAGGAGAACTAAATTTGACCCCAATTCTAAATATTGAATATGTAGATTGTCCAATATGTGGGGGCATTGAGTCTTAGGTCTTAGGCTAGGTTAAGATGGTCGTGTCATCTCTTCTTGAGTTATATATAAATTCTCATGGGGATCTTGTTTAGTAATTTTCTATTATGAAGTATCTTGGTCTAAAAATGAGTCCATGTGTTGATAAGCCTTGCAGCATATCAATTAAGGAATGATTGTTCTAAGAATTTTCCCTTGTTAACTAAACCTAGTAAAACCTTTTAAATCCATAAAAAAAGAAGAAAACTAATTGAATTTAAGCCCTTTATGCTTCACCATTAACCTTGAGACCATGTTCTTAAAGGATAAATTAACTAAGCAAACCAGTCTTCCCCTTCTAAATTATTTGTCACATTTGCATGTATTGTTGTGGGAAGGGAGAAAAACAAATTAATTTTACAACTAAATAATTTTGTGTTTTATAATTCTTTTTATGACATTGGATGTTTAGATAAAATATTTAAGTAATTAAGCATGATTAAATTAAGTAAACCAAAAAATAGTTACCATGTTTTCCTAGTTTTATTTAGGTTCTATTGGACAAAATCTTGGGCATGATGAATATTTTGTGTTTTGTCAATTATTTGAAATAATGCCTCACACAAATGTCATCTCATGGGCTTCTATGATTTCAAAATATGCACAAAATGAATTTGTTGCAAATACTTTGGATAATTTTTTAAAAATGTGATTTTAAGTTTAAAGCTAAACTTTACAAGATTTCCCACTATCTTCCTCACCTATGCCAAAATCTAAGATTTATAACAGGTTATGGATGCAAATAAAATTTTAATTAAAAACATTTTTTTCATATGCCTAATTTTTGAATAACATATGGAAAGCTATTTGAGATTTTTAAATTCATTCACTCTAACAATTATTAAATTCATCAAGAACCTTTGCATATGTGTTGACTATCACACTACAACCAATTTTATCTCCAAAATTATTACAATAAAAATTGGTGTGAAAGATGCTAAATTTGAAAGTATATACAATAGGAATTACAAGTATATCTATATATACTAAGATTGAAACCCATAAAATGGTACATAAATTTTGTGTAGGAGACATATGACACCCACAAACATAAGATATCTATGACAAAATGGAGAAATTGTCTAGGGAAATGTAGGCAATAGAGTGTTTGGCAGAGTTAGATTTAAGATTTGTTGTGAATTGTTTGGAGCAAGAAAAGATATTATTCCTTTACCACTATAGTGAGAAGCTGGTTATTACATTTGGAGTGTTAAGTACACCCTATGTAAAATCTATTTGATTCATCAATAACCTTTGCATATGTGTTGACTGCCACAGTATAACAAATTTTATCTCTAATTATTTTTTCACAATCAATAAGTTTCACTTGTACTTGAAAAGATATCTACATACAATAGTCACATATCTTACTGTTGTTTCATATGTTTGAAATGGAGGGGAAATGATGCTAGCATAATCAAATTAATCAAAAAAAATCATTCTTTTCTCATAATACCATACACATAGATGCAATATTTCTATTTCAACAACATAATGAAAATTTAAACAAAGTTATACAAATATATACACATTGAATAATTCAACATCAATAATGACATAGAGTATTAACTAAACCATTAACCTTTATATAAAATATATAAAACTAAATCTCAGTTAAAAAGGAGAAAAAGGGAACCTTTTTAATATAAGCAGCATTAAATACATATAACATCTTATATAGCCAAGCAACTTCTAGATAATAAAGAAACTTTAGTTCAAGGTCTATAGATCCTTCTTCAGGGAAACTTCTATTAGTTCTTTCTTGTTAAAAACATGTTGATTTTCTTATGATGGTTCCATAAAGATGAATACTATGACATTTTTATCATCATTTAACCACAAAACATCAAATTCAACTAAACCTAAAATTGCTCCACAAGAAAACTATTTAACTATAAAAAAAAATGGGAATTGTAAACCACCAGGACTGAGACACCATTAGGGTATGGTTGTTATCATAAATCTCATTTTCATATGAACTATTATTTTTTTTCATATTTTTCAATTGCTCTATCCAAATCCTCTTGAAAAGTAACATGTTTTGATTACCCTTTACATTTGAGGGGAAATTGGACATGTTCATTTGTCAGTGGTGCATGCCTAAGAATTTCCATAGTCTCAACAAAATATCTTGAACATCGTAGACTAGTACTATAACCATCTTCTACATGTGCAAAATTTTATGCATGGGGATTATTTTCCTCACTTAGTATTAATGATTGACATTGCTCAAAACCTATTACAACCATCTTTGAAAATCTTCTTAAGGAAATTAAGGCTTCTCTTGTCAACTAGAAGAGTAAGAAGTGTTGTGTCTATCAATTTGTAGATCTTAATAATTTGGGGAGCATTGGGGTCATCCACATCATTGATAACATTTTAATTTATAATAACATCATTGAGATTATCAAAAAATTTATTGGCGTCATTCTAAATAGTCAATAAATGGATGTTTGTCAATAACCCTATAAAAATCATTAACAAAATTAAAAAAATTAAGGAAAGGTAAAAATCAATACAAATAATACTTTCATTAGTAGAAACATTACTTGTTTAATAAAATAGAACATTACTTATTGAATAAAATTATTTTCCCATTTTATTTCTTAAATCAGCGACTTTCAACATGTTCTTTCACAATTGGCCTTTGGTTGACCACATGCATTTACACATTATAAAATATTGATTTTCCATTCTAACCTTGTAAAATGTGTTTTCCTTGATTTGGATCCTAACCCATGCCACATCAAGGTCAATCTCATTGAACATCACATCACGATTAGGGATGCATTGTGATTTCATCCATGACTTGCTCTCTAATTTCTTTAGCTTGAAATTCCTTCAAAATCCATTCTCCTTGCACATTTGGCTCCACCAATAATTCATAAATACAATAGTCACCAACTTCTTCACCAAAAAATCCACTCTTTGATGGTAATAACTAGTATTTCATTTTAAAACATTTAATTCAAGTGAGAGTGATATACTTTTATAGAAACATTTGTTTCCTAACTTGCATGGAACATTGTATCCAAACATTTTTCCCAGATGCCTATATAATGGAATAATTGATATTTACAATAGTTGATGAATGATTCTTGATCCACATATTGTTTTATGAATAGGTTTTGAACATGAACCACTACTACCTCAGTAGGAGACTTGTGTATTATTTCACTTAGGCTTATAAACATTTCCTACCTTGTTTTACCATTTTTCACCTTTACAATCAATTTTTCAAACCATGATCTCCTCATGTGCCAACTGTAGAGTTATATCTCACATTGAAACACTTCCCTCCACTAAAAATGCTAATGTAAAAGTAATAAAATTAATAGTTAAAATATTTTTTCAATGAAAATAAGAAATATTTATAAAATACATGGGCTTCACTTACCTAATAGCATTAATTTCAGCATGACCATTATCCATTACGAAATCATTTGGTTTCCATTCCAAAATATGGTAATGCACATTAGCCACCAACCTCTGCATCCACAATATTATGTCTAGAATAATATCCCTCAACATCAACACCCATGTAAAAGGAATTTCATTATGTTAAGAATAAATATAGAAATCGATGGGGAACAATTTCATAGAATCATAATAATAGATATAAACAGAGAAGCATAAAGAATAGAAATAAACATGCTTAATAAGAAGACCAAATTTAACGTGGCTCACCAAATGTGGGCTATATACACCAAAAAACACTTGCTCATATTTTATTATAAGCCACCAGATTATAATCACTCTCAAATCTGTCTTCACAATTATAATGCATAAATATTATTTGGAGCTATGCTCAATAAACCCTCCTGAATTTGCACTTGAATTCACACACTCTATTCTTTCTTTTTCAAACCCTAGTTCTCATGATGTATTACGTATGAAATATCCATCAATATATAATACATCAATAAAGCAATATTACAAAATAATGGGTACCAAAACCATGGGCAGAATCAACCCAAAAATGGTTTCCCATTAAAAGGGGTCCAAAAATGTTTTTGGAAGAACCCCCATTTGTCAAGGGTTGTCACCCTCAAACCCCCACTTGGGGGCTATCAACCCCAACCCCCTGCTTTTCAGGGGTTGCCACCCCCGAACCCCTACTTGAGGCCCAACCTAGCCCTGAAACCCAGTGAGAATACATATAGAGTGTATAGTACATTTAAATTGTATAGTATTTGAAAATACATTTTAATTTAGAAATAGACTCCACAACACAAAAATATTCCACTTGGAGACTAATTTCCTCTAAGCAGGCTTCTCAGCCCTTTACTATCAACTGTGAAATCCAATTGAAACTGAACATAGATTTAGTTTCTCCCTTGTGACCACCTTGGTCATCATGTCTATAGGATTCTGACTAGTATGAATCATCTCCAGCTTAAACTTCTCTTCCTCCAAATTTGTCCTGATGAAATGGTACCTTAACTATATATGCTTCATCCTAGAGTGGAAAGCAGAGTTCTTTGCTAGATGTATAGCACTCTAACTATCACTATATAGATTCCCTTCCTCCTGCTTATGCCCTAACTCTTCAAGAAATTATTGTAACCAAATCATTTCTTTTCTTGCCTCTATGGTAGCAATGTTCTTAGCCTCTATGGTTGACAAAACCATAAGTTTCTATAGTCATGAAATATAGCTCAGCACTATGTCACCTATTGTAAAGACATATCTTATTATACTCTTCCTGCTATTTAAATCTCTAGCCATGTATGAATCTACATAACCACGTAAAGTGGTGTCTAATCCATAATATCTTAAAACTATCCCCATGGTCCCTTTTAAATACCAAAGGATCCACTTTACTACCTTCTAATGTTCTCTACATAGATCACTCATGTACCTGTTTACTGCTCCCATTGTAAGGGCAATATATGGGCTAGTGCACACCATGGCATACATCAAGATACCAATAGCTCATGAGTAAGGTACATGTGACATATGGATTCTCTTTTAATCTATCTTAGGACATTGTTCCTTTAATAACTTGAAATGATCTACCAAAAGAGTCCCAATCGGTTTAGCATCCTACATACTAAACCTCTCCAAGACCTTTTTGATGTACTCTTCCTAGGATAATTTCAACTTTTGTTCCTTCATATCCCGAGTTATTCTCATACCAAGGATTAGTTTTGTTGCTGCCAAATCCTTCATAGTAAAGGAATTACTAAGATGATCTTTGAGTACTTTTATTTTCTACATGTTCTTACCTACAACCAACATGTCATCCACATACAAACAAAGGATAATGTAATCACCATCATCAAATTTATTGATATATGAACAATGGTTTGAATGACACCTGGAGTATCCCTATTCCATCATAAAACTATCAAATTTCATGTACCATTGACGTGGAGCTTGTTTCAGGCCATACAATCTCTTCTTCAATTTGCACACCATGTTTTTATTTCATATGACCTCATATCCTTGTGGTTGCTCCATATACAAGTCCTCCTTCAAATCACCATGAAGGAATGCAGTCTTCACATCTAGCTACTCTAAGTGTAAGTCTTTTTTTGCCACTATCCCAAGAATAGTCCTATTAGAAGTCATCTTTACCACTAGGGAAAAAATCTCATCAAAATCATTTCCCTTCTTCTGTGCAAATCCCTTTACCACCAACCAAGATTTGTACCTTTTCTTGCCTCCATCATATTATTTAACTCTATACACCCACTTGTTCTAGAATACTCTCTTACCTTCAAGTGGGGTTACCAAATCCTAAGTATAATTTTCCATGAGAGACTAATGCTCCTCATCCATAGATTACTTCCACTTCTTCATGACATCTACCTGCATTGGTTCTTCAAAGCACTCTAGCTCTCTATTATCAATGAGTAATAAATAATTAAGAGATAGAGAAAAATGTTTGTTCAAGTTCCCTTCTTACCCTAGAAGACCTTCTCACCATAGGATTTTGGGGTTCTTGTGGAGTAGGTGACTGAACTGGTTGCTTGGACACTTTATCATCTGTAATGTCCTCCAGTACTGTGTACTCTTTTCTAGAATCTTCTTTTTTATCCTACAACTATTATTTATACATGAATTTTTCATTTAAGACAACATCCCTAGACCTAAATATTTTCTTGTCCTTAAGACTCCAAATCTAGAAACCAAAGTCATCATCACCATAACCAATAAAGGTGTATTTTTCAAACTTAGCCTCTAACTTGGACATAACATCCTTATCAATATGAATGAAGGATTCACAACCAAATATTCTAAGAAATGAATAATCAACCTTCTTACCAGACCAAGCTTCCTCAGGTATGCCTCCATCCAAAGTATATGGACCTCTATTTATCAGATAACAGTTGTGTTTACTACTTCTACCCAAAATTGAAGAGGCTGTCCTGTATGCAACATCATGCTCCTAGCATATTCCATGATAGTCCTATTCATCCTTTCTAACACTCCATTCTCCTATGGAGTTTTTGGAACTATCCTCTATCTGTGAATTCCATTCCTTGAATAGTAATCAAAAAATACATTGTTGCAATATTCCCCACCATTATCTGACCTGAGACATTTTAACTTAAGATCTATTTCATTCTCAACTAAGGCTTTCCATCTTTTAAATGTATCAAACACATCAAATTTCCTCCTAATTCCATACACCCAAATTTTCTTAGTTGCATCATCAATAAAAGTGACATATAAGATGAACCACCAATAGAAGATACCTAAATCAGCCCCCATACATTTGAATGAACCAACTCTAACTTATTCTTTTCCTCATAGGTCTAACCTTGAGAAATTTTACCCTTTTCTATTTTCCATACACACAGTCTTCACAAAAATCTAAATTAGATCCTTTTAATCTAGGTAACTGATCCTTCAAAATTTGCATACCCTTTTGGCTCATGTGATTGAGCCTATTGTGCCATAAAGTTACATCTGCATCTGTAGAAACTAAATTACAATAATCAGCACTACTTGATAAATATAGGGTACCAACCTTCTTACCTCTTTCTACCACAATAGCACTGTTGGTCACCTTCCAATAATATGTTGTGAATGTCACTATACAACATTCACTACCTAGCTATCCTATGGATATCAAATTCCATCTCAACTTAGGCACATGCTTGACATCCTTCAGTATCTAAGTGTTCCCATTCTACATCTTGATATGAACACTTCCTTTTCCTAATATGTTGCAAGGCTCATCATCACCAAGGTAAACATGTCCAAAATCCCCTTGAACATAATTAATAAAATAATTCCTATATGGTGTAGCATGAAAAGAAACCCTTGAATATAAAACCCAAGACTCAACAATATTATCAACAGAGATAATTAATGCATCATGACAAACATTACTAGTTTCCACATTCACCTCCTTGATGTCTTCCTAATTATTGTTCTTGTTCTAAAGAGACCAGCAATCCTTCTTCACATGCCTGGTCTTTCGATAGTGCTAGCATACCAACTTGGCCCTTGATTTTGACCTTCCAAGGCCATTTGACTTTCCACACTTTCCTTTTCCTCTAAACTTTTGTCTCCCTCTACTCTCCACTATCAAAGCATCTCCTAAAGTAGAAGCTTCCCCAAATATTTTCTATCAAATTTCTTCACTAAGGATTACTCCTATGACATCCTCAAACTTCAACTTGGCATTATTAGAGATAGAGTTGCTCACAGCCATTATCAAGGTATTCCAACTCTCTAGTAAGGAACACAAAATAAGAAAATCCCTAACTTCATCATCGAAATCTATTTTTAAAGAATTCAACATACTCACAAACGTATTAAATTCATTCATATGATCAATAATTGAACCATTTTTTGACATCTTCATATTAAATAACTTTTTCATTAAAAATATTTTATTAGAAGTAGAGAATTTCTCATATAACTTCCCTAATGCATTCATGATACCTATGGTCTTTTTCTATAATATATTAAACATGAACGAAGATGCAAGGCATAACCTGATCGCCCCAAGTGCTTTCCTATCAAGCAGCTCCCAAGCCTCATCTATCATACTCATTGGTTGCTTTACTTTTTCTCCTAATGGAGCATGGAGGTCCTTCTAATAGATTTAATCCTTCATCTGTATCTTCCATAGACCAAAGTTATGTCCTTAAAATTTTCAACCTTTGATCTATGATCATCAACAATAGCTCCCACTTGAAATAATAACCCTTCCTGTGATTCAACACTTCAATAAATACAACTTGAAGCTCTGATACTAGTTATTAGGAATAGATATAGAAATCGATGGGGAACAATTTCATAGAATCATAATAATAACTATAAATAGAGAAGCATAAAGAATATAAATAAACATGCATAATAAGAAGACCAAATTTAATGTAGATCACTCAATATGGGCTACATCTACCAAGAAACACTTGCTCAAATTTTATTCTAAGCCACTAGAGTACAATCACTCTCAAATCTATCTTCACAATTACAATGCACAAATAATTTTTGGAGTTGTGCTCAACAAATCCTCCTAAATTCACACTTGAATTCATACATTATATTATTTCTTTCTCAAACCCTAGTTCTCATGATGTATTACCTATGAAATATCCATCAATACATAATACATCAACAAAATGGTATTACAAAACAATGGGTACGAAACCATGGGCATAATTAACCCAAAAATAGTTTCCCATTAAAAGGGGTCTAAAAAAATTTTGGGGGTATTATTTATCAGGGGCTGCCACACCTAAACCCCCATTTTTAGGGGGTTGTCACCCCCAAACCCTTGCTTAAGGCTTGACCTAGCCTCAAACCCTGATGGGATTACATATAGAGTGTATGGTACATTTAAAATGTATAGTATTTGAAAATACATTGTAATTTAAAAATAGGCTCCAAAACACAACACAGTTTGCATACTACCAAATACAAGAAGTTTGTACAACATGAACTACATGAAATAAGAAAAATGGAAGTGTTATACAATAACAACTACAAAGTTTCAGATTTGGAGATATAAAAGTACATCTATGCATTTTCCCCATACATTTGATCCAATGAAATTATATTTTTGTGTGCATAATTAAAAATCCACTCACATTGGTGAGGAATCTAGAAGTGTAAGACAAAGGGTTACCCTTTCATTCCTATTTTCACAATACTTTTGCAAGAATTTTTGTGACAAATGTTCTAACACAATATTCATCATTAAGCTCAAATTTGTATTCTATGTTTTTCACCCTTCTCTCAATATTACGGATATCATCTTTGGTCAAGAAATCATCCCTCTCTATATGACCATCTAACAACCTAAGTTTCTCATGGACCATTTCATGATGCTTTTTTTGAACAAGATAAGGGTTTAAGCCTAACAACAACAATCTCTCCACCTAATCCTTTAATGAAATAGTTATGTTTAGAGCCAAAAAATAATGAATACCCCTAAAGTCATCAATCTCTTGCCCATGGAAAATCATTCTTCTTAGTCTATATGGCCCATCTTATTATATGTAATAAAAAAAATGTTGCTTTTTCATCAACACATGGATGCAAAAATGACATTGGCATCCATGAGGCAAATTCCTAAAGCCAAATCAGCTACCAGTACCAACCTTTATAACCTTAAAAATGTTAAAATTTGTCTCTTCTTCAGTACTATAATCCCTAATACCATACATACACCAATAGTTGTATTCAACATATATAAATTATGATATCATAAAAAAATCAAATTATATTTTTAAAAAATATATATTACAAGACACCATACTCAAAGTACATATTGGAAAGATCTATCAATCCTAACTTTTTTGAACTTGGATGGCACATGATTGAATACCATTATTAGTATGAAATATGGTGGGAAACCTTGGTCTCTTACATTAACCACTTAGGAAATCATTTATATGATCTCTTTGTATCCAATAAATAATATCTTGTCATTGCCCAAAATTACTTCAGCTTTCTTCACTCCAATTCATTAGAATAAAACTCTCAAAGAGGTGGACATTTCATTGGAAGAGATAGCAAACACTTCTACTTGGACTTAATATATGAAGCGACCAAGTAAAAAAAAAGGTTACATCTATTAGTTTGGAACCCCATCAACTTTGTATTCAAAATAAGTAGCTTACAAGGAAAACCAGACATTAAACTCTCATTTATTACATTTCATATTTAAATTCATTAATGTAGTTTAAAGCAATCAATATCTTCCATTACATGAAAATCCATTGAAACATTAACTATTTTTCATAGTTTCAAATTCAAACATTTTTCAAGAACATAACAAAAGTTTCCTTCATTCATGATACATACTAAAACTTGACATATTAAGTACTCTTTAATAAGAGAGAGCCCTAAATTCATTGATTGTACATACATTCTTATCTTCCTTCCTATTCCCTATGAATAACCCCAATAATATATGCAAAACACATACTATGACAATACCAATAAAAAGGATAAATATTTATGATACACTAACACATATACCCTCCTGAGTCCGCCCATACTCTATAAAAGAGTTAAATCCTGGGCATATCACATAATTTGAATGGCCATCATTGGAAAAATGTTGTGCTTATGGTACCAATTTATATTGTTTTTGTATGTTACCATGGATTTATATTCACTTTTGATTCAAAAGGTGACAAAATAGGCTCCATAATAGTGAGTCATCACTCAGTAGGTGGCAAAAGAGGCTCTGTAATGGTGACTTATGACTTAGTATGTGGAGAAATCATCCTAGTAACAATGTCAGAAACACAACCACTAGTAGGTTTACTCCACTTTACTATTACTTTCACATCAACAACATCATGTACATAACTGATCTGTACATTGAAAAATCATTACAAACGTGACACTTTCATCTTATGAAGTGACATCGTCATCTTATGAAGTAAAATCATCTTCGCATCTCTTATGCAAACCTTTCTATACTTTTGGTTACACTCTAATTTTGAATAGTTTTCAATGACCACAATCTCTACATTGCAAAAAAAAAGTGACAAGACCATTAATAAGAGATACATAATATGAATTGTTCAATTTGTTTCCATCAATGACTAAAATGGACTTAAAGGTTATCACTTATTTTCTCAAACCATAAATAATATATGAATATTTGAAGCAGGCACCATTCGTAGCATAAGAAACATTTATACGTAAGACATATATGTGGTCCATAATTCTACGTAGAAAAAATAAAACAAAATAAATGGATAAGATTCATAAGATCGACCTTATGGATTTTTAAACCTCACATATTTTTCAAGAAATATATAAAATTAAATATTAAGCTAAGGTTATTTTCATATAATGTGGTTGTATTCCCTAATTTGATGTTGGAAGAAAATGTAGATGCACATATTTTGTTGTATTCTTAGGTTTAAAGGCTACTAATTTTGTTGTATTCTCATTTTCCTTTCTTGACATGTACACATTTTCACATGAGAATCCACTTATAAAATGAGCAAATTTTATACTTCAATTTTAATGATATGCCAATTTTTTTTTAAATCATTTTGGCACTACTTATAAAATAAATTAAACCTTGACACTCTTAAAATTTTGGATCAAATGGTCCAAAAAAACCTTCTACATGTATTTAATGATATTTAATTGATTCGTTTATTGAGATTTATATGCATTCAATAATATATGATGATCACAAACCACCTAAAATACATAAAAGTTAACCTAAAATTTATTCTAAATGCACTAAGAACATACATTGTTACTTACTTAACAATTATGTGAGGTGTAAGGGAGAAAGTGAGGATAAGGATACAATATAAAGTGATAAGTTATTGGCAATTTCAAAAATAAAATGACCTAAGAGAGTAATGAAACATAACACAATGGCCACAATCAATAATTTGTAAATAAACCAAGGGTTGGGTAGATAATTGTATGCATTGTGTGTTGTTTCAATTCCCACATATTGAGAATCTAGATATCACTCATAATCTAACCATAATTAATATGGAGAGTGCATTGCATATTATTCCTACACTAGTTCACTTATGGGTAATGATGGGCAGTGTCTTAAGTTCTTCCCCATCTCTCTCTGAGGAGCTTATATTCCTGTGTGTTGGTGTTGATTAATGTTTACTTATTTAACATTTTTTATTACAAAATTGTGTTATGTTAGACCTTGATTATTCAACATCTATTGATGTGAACCCACTGTAAGTTTACTTTAATATTCTTCTATGCCCACACCTTACTGTATAGCCATGGAAACTAATGATAGCTAAAGGCTACTAATGGAAAATATTTTATGGTTGAACTTTGTTTTTAATATGGGATGGAAATTAATGAATTTAGACACTTCTTGATAATGTAGTACACATAAAGTAGAGGCATAGCTAATTTCCCATTATCTTTAAACAAAAATCAAAAGCAAAGTTACACCATGGAAGAAGACATTTATTGTTTTTACTATAGATTTCTTAGTCATGTGAAAAAAAGAAACACACATATAATATCCAAGTTCTTTAGGGGTTCAATTAAATAAAATTTGCATATCCACATGTGGGCATCCATAAAAATAATTCAAGAAGTAATTTAAGTTTTATTATAAGTATTCACTTATTAGTCCAATTCTTGTAGTGAGGTGCACAATATAATGGGAAAATGGTAACAAACGGAGGTCATAAATGGATTTATAGAGACCAAATAGTCCAAATTGAAATCAAATGTGTAGATAGTTATGTATACTCTATAAGTCTTATATATGTTATACAATATGTATTTTATTGTCCATCTTCCTCTACTCTTTTAAGTTTAACAACATAAATTTTACTCTAGGAATAATATGTAAATAAACCAAGGGTTGGGTAGATAATTGCAATTAGATTCCCACTTGTTTCATACCAATTGCATATGAGATTGAACAATGTATTTCTAATATCTAACAAATAATTTTGTTTCATATCAATTGAATATGAGATTGAATATCCATGATATAGAAAATGCATTTCATTTTAAGGTAAACAAACTACAAATATGGTGATGGCTTTCTCTATGATACTATGAGATGCAAATGTAGGCATAAGTTCAAGTCATCAAAGTGGGTGTTGGTAGAACATATTTTATGATTCAAACATGATGTAGGAGCATCCAGGTGTAGAAGTTATCTTGCATCATTTTGAATACAATATTATTTTGTTGAAGACTTAGGCATGCCTAGTAAAGTAAATGGCACAAAAGTTTGGAATTTGAGCCACGTGCATGTAATACCTAGAGCATTAGAGCACATGGACCAATGCAAACATCACACACAGAATCTAAGGTGTATGCATAGAATAGCCCTAAACACAAGCATACATAAGAAGTGTCAAGGTGGCTAAAATACGAAAAAAATTCACTCGAGAAGCCATAACATCCCAACCCACCAAAATTTTGAATTCAACTTACGAGTGGGAAAAGTAATAAATGTAAATGTTAGTTAGTTGAGGTCTTGGTGGACAAATCAAATTCAAATTTCTTACCCTCCAACTTTATTTAATAATTTTGATGAAATAATGGCTCTAGATGATCTTTAACACTCTTCTAAAGGGTCTATAAATAGAGAACCATGCAAACCATTCAGGCAACATACAAGATAAAGCACATAAACTCTTCCAAAAAATTTATGAAGGAATAAGTAAGAAAATAGAACATGTAAAAAATAGCAAGGAGACTTCCAAAATATAGAAAGAGAAGAAATGCCAAAGAGTACCTTATGTGTAGATTGGAGAGTTTAGACAACTAAGTGGATCATCTTTGTAATTGAGTTGAGGCTCAAAAAATCCATGTATCATGATTAAATAAATAATATAATGTTCTAGAGTTCTTGAACTTGTCTAGTGAGAGAGAGATAGAGAGGTATTTAGGCTAATCAGCTTGACATCTCTTGATTAGAATCTTTATCCTTGGTACTACATCAATTAGTATCAAATTAGGTTTCAAACATTGTTGAGTGTGGATAATATCACCTACATAGGATTGTAAGCAAGAAACTTATAGCAGTAGTGTGTAAGTTGAGAAGGAAGGATACCACCTAGAAGAGTTGCTAACAGAAGAGACATATTTTTAGGAAAGTATGTTGACTAGAGAAAGTCCTAAATGAGTAACATGTCATATTTCTAAACTTAGATGTTTTCAAAGGGGATCAATAGTGGGAATTAATTCCAAGGAATGATGAGAGTGATAATGAAAGAGAGAGGCCTCATTTTAAAAGAGCAAAAGGCACTAGAGGATAACCACACATCGAAGGAGCAAAGGGTGGTATAAATGCAGGAGGTGAAAAAAACATGTTCATATTGGAAAGGAAAAGCTGCTAAGATATATATCATGTATTATCAAGGGCATGAAGATATACTTTCTCTATTACTCAAGAAGTCTAAAGCTAGAAGAATTTGTTGACTAGATCAATGACATGGAATAATACTTTGATTATGAAGACATAGCTAACCCCAAGCACGTTAAGAGTACAGAAAAATTTGAAGGGGCACACATTGTTGTGGTGGTAGTAAATTCATAACAAATAACACTAGAAGGGCAAGGATAAAATAAACAGATAAGATTGAATGATCATTATGTTAAGGGAAAAATTCTTACTAAGAGATTGTTAGATGGAATTGTTCTAAAAACTTCAGATCTTAAGATTAGATGACATGATGGTAAAGGAGTACACCAAAGGATTATATTTGATTACTATTATATATGGACGTATCAAGGTAGATAAGGAATTAGTCGTATGATATCTTAATGGATTGTGACATAATATTCAATGAGAGTTAATATTACTTCAAATTTAAACCATCAAAGTGGTTTATCAATTATCACTCAAAGCGGAATAAAATTTATCATACATGTAGCTAAATAGTGTATGGGGAAGAATAACATTAGTACACGGATGAAGAGGAGGTGCCAAAATAAACCCGTCAGGATAGATCACAAATTTTACTTCAAAAAGTGACGTGCCTAATCAAGATCAAAGTGGGGGTGAAGGTTTGAGTGAGGGGGAACTAATAGAAGTATATTTGGTTGAGGAATAGGAATAATATTCTCATGAATGTGATTTAAGTGTGGTCAATAAAGGCATCATGATTTTGAATGCCCATAAGCATGAAGTAAAGGAAGTCAAAAAATAGATACATGCACACATGTCATACATGGGGATGCATAATCTATAGGGTCAGTCAAGTGTCAAAAAGAGCTTGAACATGGAGAGACATTAATGATGAAGAGAGTTTTATTGAAGCCTTCAAAGGAAAATAAGGAATTGATATAGAAGAAGAATTAATTCTAAATCATATACAAGTCTAGAGGTAATTGTTGTAAGATGATCATGTACAGTGGTAACATACATAATTTAGTCTCTACAAAAATGGTTGATAATTTGAGCCTAAGGAAGGTGGCTCACCGAACCCCTACCAAGTTTCATAACTGTAAAAGAGACAAGTGTTGGTGAACAAAGAATGTTTGGTGAATTTCAAAATATGAATTTTTATAGATTAAATATGGTGTGACGTGATGCCCATAGATGTATGTCATGTTGATGTATAGGGTAACACAACAATCTCTCTCTCTTAATCTTGTTTCAATAATCACTTCTTTAATAATGGATCATTGGTTCATTCTCCATGCAATGGTTCTAGGGTTCCTTAGATTGATTATGGTTCTTGTCATCTTAAATTTATTCCTTAGGGTCTCTTTAGACCTCTCATTCCCTTGACAAGACTCTTCATCCCTTATTTCTAAGCCTTTGTAACTTCCTACCTTCTCAAAAGTCAAATCTAGTAACCTTTTTTAAGGCTTTTATGGCTAATACAAATGTTTATAGAGGAATTTGAAGAATATAATCCAATATTTTAGTATCCTCCATAAATATTCAACTTCTCATGAATTTACAAGACCTAACTTTTCTCTTAGACCTCTCTTAAATCTCCTTATAGGTCATTGTTAGGCCTAATTAGGCCTATTCTACCCCTATCTCTATGCAATCCCTTATAATAGTATGGACACATATAAAAACACCCAAAAATCCTCAAAATATCTTATCCTAAATTGATATCTAGCTAATTACCAAGTTTGGCAAAAGTCCATCAGTTGAAACATTTTATACAAGCATTTTCCCTTCAAAACCCTAGAATAGGGTTTCTTGCAGTTTGTATGACTCGAGAGGGTTAAAATTAAGTTATCAATATTCTTAAGGACTTTCAATAAACAATTATTATTTAAATATGTCCTTTTTATCCCTAAGCATCTTCCCAAAGCATTGGATATTTTCTAGTTTCCTCTCTTTCCTTCTTGCAAATAGTTTTGTGTTTGACTGTGTTGGATGACACAGACTATCTCTCTCCAAAATAACTTAACTTATAACCTCAGAGTTTCAAACAGGGTGATACCTTCCTTAATGATTTTTTAGGGTCTAAAACTAAATTTTCCACCTTCCTAAGTGGATAACAACCTTTTAAACTTTCTTTATTACCACTTTATAGCCAAGTCTGCTTAGGACTATGTATAATTCTCAAACTCCTACAAGGTTAGTGTAACACTTTCACAAGTAAATATTGAGAACTTATTGATTCCCACTCAAAATATTTCAATTCGTAAAGATGTATCAAAACACAAATTCATCTCTTTATACAGACTCTTTTACCTCCAAGAACACATTCTCAATCTCAATCCACAATATGTAAGCAATCACAGGAAATACTAATTTGTTTTCAATTTCTCATTCATATATAAAAAGAAACTCCAAAAAATATAAATAACTTCACAAACTCAAGTACACCATCTTAAAAATGTTCCAAAGATGACAAAACATGTCTTTATTAACATTTTCCTTACCTACTATGTTTACATAGTCATGCCATTGTAATTGTACAGAAAATAAGGACTGTTGCATCAATTTTCAAAAACTAGAAAAACTTTTATTATTTTTATTTGGGGTGTATATCCATTATCACACTTTGAATACAACCCCAAAAACTCTTACCATCAATGAATTCTCACAAAGGCATATACAAGATCTTTTATTCTTCATAACTACTAACTCCCTCTTGTATGTTGAGGAGAGTCTTTTAACCACCTTACCCTTCCAACAAGTACAAAACAACACTAATCACTCTTAAAGACCCCTAATGACATAAGTTCATAACATCTTGACCTTTCACAACATTAAGAGACTTGAAAAACAATACACAATTTTCAAATATTTGAAATGACCATTTAGGAGAGAAAATGCCTAATTAGTTCAAATTCAAATTTGAAAACTTCCTAACACTTATAAATGACTCTTACCAACCTAAAATGACCAAAAAACTTGATAATGACTCACAACATGATAAATATACCAATATGTACAATGAGTTAGTGGTTCTCCTGCATCACATGTGCTTTAGGGAGGCCTTGGAAGTATGATCGCAAGGTAGTACATGATGGGAATTCAAACACATATCACCTAGAGAAGGATGGTATGAAGTACATGTTGAGCCCATTAAAGGATGAAGAGGAAAGAGGGTGTAACAGTGTGTGCATGAGATTACTAATGGTTTTAAAAAAAGAGTTGATAAGAGAAGTGCAATGAGGGTAATGTTAGACACTAGTGCCCAAGATGGCATGGAAGACAAGAATAATTTTAAGGAGATGTTATCACATAAAATAAATGAATTTTTGGATGAATTTGAAGACATTGTGTTCAGTAATCTATCAGATGAAATTGAATAAATTGTGTTAAGTAATTTACCAAATGAATTGTCACTGGTAAGAAATATTAGCCACCACATGGATATGATCCCAAGAGTGAGCTTTCCAAAAACAATTGTGCATAGGGTAACACCCATGGAGAATAAGGAAGTGCAAAGGAAAATACATGAGTTATTGAAGAAAGGGTTGATTAGAGAAAGTTTGAGCCCATGTGTAGTACCTAAAGTGCAACCACTAACGAAGCATGAGGAGTGGCACATGTGTACAAATTCATGTGCCATACATAAAATAACAATATTTTATAGATTTAAATTGTAACACAAGTAAAATATGATGGAATACTTGAGCAATGCAAGATACGTTAGCAATATAGATATGAAGAGTGGATACCATCAAATTAGGATTCGTGAGGGAGATGAGTGGAAAATGGCATTAAAAACAAAGGAAGGATTGTATGAATGGCCAGTTATGTCATTCAGATTGACTAATGTGCCTATTACATTCATGTTACCAATGAACGAATTGTTAAAGCCATTCCTAGGGAATTTTTTCATTATATATCTGGATGACATTTTGATATTCAATAAGACAAAGGAAGACCATATGGCACATCTGAGGAGTGTACTATAGAAACTACGCAAAGAGAAGTTGTTGATTAATTTGAGGAAATATAAATTTATGAAATAAGATTTGGTTTATCTTGGTTTTGTCATCTCCAAGGAAGGGTTGAAGATGGACCCTAAGAAAGTGTAAGCAATAGTAGAGTGGTCATCACTGAGGAATGTGTTTAAGGCATGAAGTTTTCATGTCTTAACAAGTTTTAATAAGAAGATCATAATAAACTTCAATGGGATATGTGCAGTAATTATAAAAACATTACACATATATTGGAAAACATTCATTTGGATCGAATGGGTAGACCATAATTTCCAAGCACTAAAGAAGAAGGTGATGGAGCAGCCAATATTGGCACTACTAGATTTTAACAAAGTATTCTAAGTTGATTGTGATGTGAGTGGTACAAATATAGGCTTAGTATTGATCCAAGAAGGGAGGCCCATAGCTTATTTTTGTGAAAAACTAAGTGATCTAAAGTGCAAGTATTTTGTTTATGACCAAGAGTTTTACGCCATAATACAAGCGCTCAAGAAGTGGATGCACTATTTATTTCCAAAATAATTTTTTTTAAATATGGACCATCAGATGCTATAATTTATCAATATTCAAGAAAATATAACTCAAATTCACATGGATTAGGTGGAATACTTTCAAATTTACACATTCATGTTAAAGCATAGGAATGGGAAATTGAACAAGGTAGTTGATGCATTAATCAAGAGAGCATTGAAAGGAATGAGGATCAAAGTAATCAATTTTGATTTAATGAGGGATTTATAAATACGTGATGAAGATTTTAGAGATGCATATAAGTATTGCATGAAACCAACTAGAGTATATCAGACACCATGGTTGGGCTACGTGATCCAGGAAGGAATGTTGTTTTGAGGCACGTAACTATGCATACCTAGAGGATTGATATGTGAGAACTTGATTAAGGAAAAGCATGATGGAGGACTGAAATGAAACTTTGGGAGTGATAAGATGATTTTTCTATTGGCTAAGGATTATTACTAGCCAATAATGGGTGTTGATGTACACACACATGTGTAGAAGTAGAGGATTTACTAGTTGGAGAAGGGAAGAATCTAAAACACAGGTTTATACCAACCCTTACTAATACGGGAGAGGCCATGGGAAGATATCAGCATGGACTTCATAATTTGATTGCCCAGTACATAGAGGGGCAATGATATTAATTTTGTTGAAGTAGATCAATTTTCCAAGATGGTGCATTGCATTACATGCAAGAAGACCAACGATGTGATGAACATCACCAATTTTTCTTCAAATAAGTGGTAAGGCTACATATGTTACAACATAGCTTAGTTCCAGATAAATACACCAAGTTTGTAGGCTAGTTTTTGGCATACATTATGGAATAAACTAGGAACTAAGTTGAATTATAGTTCATCATACCCCTTGTGGAGTGATGGGCAAACAAAGGTTGTTGACAGAAGCCTTAGAATTTTTTGAGATGTCTAGTAGGAAATAAGCTAGCATAATATGGCATGGTGTTCACCCAGGTAGAGTTCATTAAAACAACTCTATTAACTAGAGCAAAGTGAAAACACCTTTTTGGTCATTTATGGAGTTAGTCCAAGAGGAGTAATTGAGCTAAGGGAGATAAAGGAGGCACGTGGAAAGAATATAAAAATGGAGGACTATGTTAAATAGATGTGGGAAGTGAATGAAGAAGTGAAGCAAAGACTTAAACAAAGTGATCAAGGATATAAAGAATGTGTAGATAGAAGTGTAGGAGAAAAGAATTTGAAGTGGGAGACTTAGTGTTAGTAGATTTACACAAGGAGAGATTTCCATGGGGAACCTATAATAAGTTAAAACTAAAAAAGATAGGACCAAGTCGAGTGTTGTGAAATTTTTTGGCAAATGCATACGAGATCTAATTGCCTGATGGAATGGATATATTGTCTATCTTTAATATAACATATCTATATTATTTTCAAGCACAAAAATAAGATCAATGAGAAGAGGGGAGCACACAAGTCCCAGATTGGAAGGCACAATTACTTGAGAAATAAAAAGAAGGAATAGAGGCCATATTGGACTCCAAGGTTGTAAATTGGATGCATGAAAAGGAGTATAAAAATTACTTGGTGAAGTGGAGGAACAGTGCAATAGAAGATGCTTCATGGTTAGACCTTAAAGAAATAGGACAATATGATTATGATGTCATAAATATCAACTTGTGAGTCAGAGCTCACTTTTTTATTAATTGGGGTGTTTGATGTAGGAGCATCTAAGCGTAGAAGCTATCTTGCATCATTTTTCAAATTGGGAATTGTTTTCGTAAAGGCTCGAGCATGCTTAGTAAAGGATACTACTATCATCAAATTGTGCACCCTAGGACACTCTATTAAACTTCTATAATTTGATGCATCATTGAATCATCTCTCAAGTTGTGGGTGAACTTGTAGGAGAGATGAATCTATAGATTATGAGGGCTAGCTCCCTAGATTCTTATTTAAGTGCTTATCACCTAATTTAATGTTTATTTACGGGAAAAGGGTTAAAAGTTTTCATGAAAAGGAAACTATACTAAAGGGGTGATACAATAAATGTTTACTCTACTCACAGTTTTTAACATGCACTTTGAACTAAGAGAAGCCTAACATACACTCCATCTAATGATAGTCTTCCCTCTTCCATCAATGTTTCAACATGGGGTCTTGAAATTGGCTTAGGCTAGGAACACTTAGACAATAAGAATTATAAGACACACTATTGAATGAGTTAATCACTACACCTACAACTTTATTTGACACGTCTTGATGACCTGCAAAGAGAAGTCTTTGAACTCACAAGGTACTAAGAAAGTTAACATGTGAAGGTAAGCTAAGATACACTTGCACAAGATCACAAACATCACATACACTTAGAGAATTCTTGAATGAGGGAAAAAATATCTATCTTTATTGATTCAAGGAAAAAAATTGGTAGAGCTTGCCATACCCCAGTGGAAAGATATCATACAACAGCCAAGAAGGCTCAATTTATAGAATAAATGGGAAGAGATAGAGAAGGGGAGTCCAAGGGTCACTTGAACATGTGTCAACAATGTGAAGATCAGTTACAAATGCATGAGAGAGAGGTATGGGGTGAGCCATGTCATGTCAAGAGTTAAAAATGTCATCTCCAATCTAATACCCACCACAGTCTCCTTTGCTTGGTAGGTCACTTTTTTTATTTGATTAGGGCCATAGGGTAGATGGAACCTTCCTAAGCTTCTCCTTTAATCTCTCAACCTAATGATCATCTTGAATCCACCCTATATGGTTAAAACCATTATGGTCCTAGCTTAGTCCTTGATTTCCTATGACCTCTATCTTAATCCATAGAGGGTTACCTCTATCTCAGTCCATAGATGGTGACCTTTGTCTCAGTTCATAGAGGGTGAACTCTATCTCAGTCTATTAGAGGTTTTAGGAGTTTGAATCTGGACTGATGGAGTCCATGTTTTGTTGTAGGCTTCAACATCTCTCCACTAGGCCTAGTGGCTTTGGATCCTCTTGAAATTTTTTATAGATTGGAATGGATGAAAGATAGCTCATGAAACTTTTTGAAAAGGTATCCACACTTTATGGTTCATATTTTAATTCATTCCTCAAGACTTGTAGAGTTTTGTGCACTTAAAGCTACCTTGCCTCTAAGACAAAACATAGGCATCTTGTCCTCTTATCTTAGAAAATACACATGCTTGAGGAGGTTATACAGGTCCTAAGGATGCTATACACTAATTTTAGCTTCTAATTGCATCATTTGACCCTCCAAATCCTCAAATTCCTAAGACAGACTTATAAGAAAGCATTGTCTGCAAGGGGTGATATGATGACTGTGTTTTGTTTGCTTGGGGACCTTTACTTTATCATATGATTGTTTTAAAAGGAATATTATTATTTTATGATCATTTTTTGAATGGATTAAATATCATTCTATCTTTTTTATCTCAAAAACATCACATATGCCCTTTAGAAAATAGGACTGAGCTTGCTTTGTCATGATTGTGACTGTGTCTTCCCTTTCTATAGGTGACTTTGGGGCGACCTTGAAACATTGTATTAGTTTTATGAAATAACATTACATAATTTATAGTATAAAATGTTATACTCAAGTTATAACCACACCAAGACTCCAACTTTTCACTCACTGCCTGTTGACAGTTCACAAGGTTGGCTGTGTGTGATGATTTATGTTTTTAGGCCTTGGAAACAGTGTACAAGATATCATATAATTTTTTAAGACCTATTCCATCTTATTCATGGGAATTATTCATGTTTTAGGCTCACTTTTCACCTTTAAAGTTCATCACAAGGTTATAACCTCAATCTTCCACATCACAAGTTGGAACCCCTACTGTAGATATCACTTCTCAAGCCTATGTACGGATAGGGGAGAGTGCTTAGGGGTCAAAACATCAAACTTCACCTTTTCTCTGTCATATTGGCTCATGAGTGTATTTTGGATCATTTTAAATCACTTCCTTATGGAAAACAGACCTAGCTTGTAACTTTAGTTGAAAGAAGCTACTTTTGGTTTCAGACCTGTAGAACTTACTAAGGTCTTTCAGTATGTTTGGGCATGGTTTTGAGTTGTTCAAACACCATATCTCTCAAGTATTTCATTCGCTTTATCTTACTAATGGCTAGCCTCATGGTAAGACTCTCCAAAACTCACAATTCATCTTCCCCAAACACACTCTTAGATTCTCAAACCAAAGACACAAAAGATGCAAGCTCTCTATTTTGTCTATTTAGGGAAAAGGTCCTTATAGATTTGCATGTGATTGTGATAAAAAATCAAAACATGAAAGAGTGTGAAAATTCAAGGTTGAGACTCTCCATCCACTTCAATTTCAAATTTCAATTCTTCAAATGACTAACTCCAATCAATAACACTTGGAAATCCATTTCACAACACCTTCAAAGGCACCTGTAGATGAACATATCTCTATGAGGGCTGACAGTCATGGAAGGACTATGCATTTGAGCCTTGTTTTGACATTATATGAGTTGAAATCTTGTCTAAAACCATAAAATGCATATTCATGGATTCAAACTCTTGAAGCTAGATCTCATGCCTCCATCTAATGCGAAAAATCTCCTTCACGGTGCCTGAAATAGTTACAAGTGTGGACAAGAGCACACAAGCCTAGAAGAGGCTTCCTTAGGAATTTGAGATCTTAAAAACAAAGAGAATAATGAAAATGTATTATAAATCATGTATAAACACTTTGATCAAACCAACCCACCAGACCAAATCCATAAAAATTGAGACAAGCTCAAACAGTGACCCCCTCATGGTTGCAAGCCCATAAAAGTTGTTTGGAGTGTTAACCATTGTTCATAAAGTAGGAGGAATAAAATTTCAAGTTATTTTTATTAAAATTAAGTGCACTAAAATTAATATCCAACCCCAAAATCAATCCTCCCAACTCCACCTGTACTATCCACACCAAGTGCTTGAAGTTGACCCTTCTTTGCTTGCAGAGAGAAAATGGGGGGAAAATAAGTTGCAGATGAAATTTTTTGCATTATACTTGAAAACCAAATGTGGGAATTTATATGGGGAGGTTAAGAGTCTCATTTTATCTTTTTCCAAGTGGCACACTTACCAAGGAATTATACAAGTGTCAAGTTCTCTCTCTTTAGTCAAAAAAACTACCTTTTGTCTGAACAACCTATAATTTATTCAGTTTCCTAAGACTTCTAAGGACACATGGGATATGATAAAACTCTTTTACACTTGTAAATTTCCAAATAAACCCATACAAAGCATTAAATTCACTATTTTGACCCCTTAAAAAGACTTAGAATGATAAATAGACCTAGAAACTACTTGACCAAAGTTAATATAACACAAATTGACACTATTTGACCTATAAAACAACTTATGACAACATATTATGTCCCATAATATGCCTAAAATGATTTTTTTTAACTAGGGGTGTCCTATTTTGACCTAAAAGTCAAAATTAGTCAACAAATTGGTGACTCATAGGGGTAGTATGCTTGCTATACTAACTAGACCAGTAGCCTTATTAGTCCATTGGGATTAGGAGTCATCTAAGGATTGAGACAAAAAAGAGACCTTGACCATTGACTCAAACCTTTGATCAACAAGACAACTTTATGCTACCTCAACCACACAAAGGGAAAGAAAAACACACACAAAGACCAAAGCAAAAGGAAGGAAACACACCTATGCTATGAAGCACTTAGGGGAAGTAAGCCACAACTGAAATCAAACTAAGATGTACACCTAACCTGATATGTTTTTTCCCCTCCTGGATCAAAGGGGAAGCTTCTTAGATATCCTTCATGACAAGCAACCTCATGGTGGTAACCAAGTAGTTTGTTGAAGTAGGAGCTTGGTGACTCATCATTTTTTCTTACCACCTTGATTGGCATGTGTTCAAATGAATTAGATTCAAACATGTCTTCAACATTCATGTACTCATCTTGCTCCTTGAAACATGTTTCATGATGGCCCTTCATGTTAGTGTAGTCCATCAATGCATCAAAGGCTGCAATCGCATCATTATAAGGCTCATTTTATTCATATACTTCTTGGTATGTATCTTAGACCAACTCATCTTTCTCTATTTCTTCAAGAAGTTTGACAAATTGATCCCTATCCTCTACATGATCCTCTTGAGGAAGGGTAGTTGGTATGATGTTTGACTTGAGACAAAATTCCTCTAATTCATCCCAAAAATCATCACTCTCTTGTTCCAAATCTCCCTCTTCAATGCCTCTATCACACCAACTTGATTCCTCTCCTTGCTCAAACTGATCATTAGAGACAAAAGGTTGGTAATATGAGTGAGTTAATGTTGGAGGAGGGTAGAAAGGTTGATATGGACCTTCATGAAGTATAGTCTCTTGAGGGCATCTTTTGGAGAAGCCATGAACACCAAAATTAAAACCATCTTGATAAGGAGGTACATGTTTATTGGAGGAGGAAGTATACATACCATAATTGATGTTTTGAAGCACTAGGATTGCTTACACCAGTTGAAATAATTTGGAGTCACCATTGGTGCTTTGATTGCCTTTAGAGGTTGATGATTTGAAGGATAACACCAAGAATTCCTTCATTTGAATTCAATTATCCTGTCAAGCATGCCAGAACTATTGTCATCAAATTGTGCACCCTAGGACACTCTATTAAACTCCTACAATTTGATGCAACATTGAATCATCTCTCAAGTTGGGGGTGAACTTGTAGGAGAGATGAATCTCTATATTATGAGGGTTAGCTCCTTAGATTCTTCTTTAAGAGGTTAGAAGTTTGCATGAAAAGGAAACTATACTAAAGGGGTGATACACCAAATGTTTTCTATACTCACACTTTTTGACATGCACTTTAAACCAAGAGAAGCCTAACATACACTCCATCCAATGACAGCCTTCCCTCTTGCATCAATGTTTCAACATTGGGTCTTGAAATTGGCTCAGGCTAGGAAGACTTAGACAATAGGCATTCTAAGACACACTATTGAATGAGCTATTCACTACACCTGAAACTCGATTTGACACTTCTTGCTGACTTGTAAAGAGAATTCTTTAAACTCACAAGGTACTAAGAAAGTTGACATGTGAAGGTAAACTAAAATACACTTGCACAAGATCACAACCATCACATACACTTAGAAAATTATTGAATGAGGTAATAAACAACTATCTTTATTAATTCAAGGAAAAAATTTGGTAGGGATTCCCCATACCCCAGTGGAGAGATATCATACAACAACCAAGAAGACTTAATTTATAAAATAAATGAGAAGAGATAGAGAAGAGGAGTCCAAGGTTCACTTGAACATGTGTCAACAATGTGAAGATCAATTAAAAATACATGAGAGAGAGGTATGGGGTGATCCATGTCATGTCAAGAGTTAAAAATGTCATCTCCAATCTTCCAAAACCTATAAGGTGGTCAAAAAACTCTTTTTCTATGCATAAAAAATTGCCCCTCATGATTGGTCTTCCAAAACTACCCCAACTCTATAACTGATCAAATTTGATGATGGATCTGAGTAGGAGTTACTAAGAAGTCCTCACAAGTATTGGAGAGGCTCCTAACCATCCCTATAACTTCCAAGGCTCATCAAAACCTACTACCTACCACAGTATCCTTTGCTTGGTTTTAGGTCATTTTTTTCATTTGATTAGGGCCATAGGGTAGATGGAACCTTCCTAAGCTTCTTCTTTAAGCTTTCAACCTGATGATCATCTTGAATCCACCCTATATGGTTAAAACCATTATGGTCCTAGCTTCGTCCTTGATTTCATATGACCTCTATCTCAATTCATAGAGGGTGACCTCTGTCTTAGTTCGTAGAGGGTGACCTCTATCTCAGTTCGTAGAGGTTGTAGGAGTCTGAAGCTGGACCGATGGAGTCCATATTTTTGTTGTAGGCTTCAACATCTTTCCACTAGGCCTAGTGTATTTGGATCCTTTTGTAATTTTTTATAGATTATAATGGATGCAAGATAACTCATTAATTTTTTTGAAAAGGTTTCCACACTTCCTGCTTCATATTTTAATTCATTCCTCAAGACTTGCAGAGTTTTGTGCATTTAAAAATGCCTTACCTCTGAGATGAAATAAAGGAATCTTGCCCTCTTATATTATAAAATACACATATTTGGGGAGGTTCTATAGGTCCCAAGGATGATATACACCAATTTTTAACTTTTGAATGCATCATTTGACCCTCCAAATCCTCAAATTCCTAAGATAGACTTTTAGGAAAGCACTCCCTGTAGGGATGATATGATGACTGTGTTTTTTTTGCTTGGGGACCTTTGCTTTGTCATATGATTTTTTTAAAAGGCCTATTATTATTTTATGATCATTTTTTGAATGGATTTAATATCATTCTATCTTTTTAATCTCACAAACATCACATATGCCCTTTAAAAACCAAGACTAAGCTTACTTTGTCATGATTGTGACTGTGTCTGCCCTATCTGTAGGTGACTTTGGGGTGACCTTGAAACATTGTATTAGTTTTATGAAATAACATTAGATCATTTATAGTATGAAAGGTTTCAATCAAGTTATAACCACACCAAGACTCTAACTTTTCACTCACAAGGTTGATTTTGTGTGATGATTTATGTTTTTAGGCCTTGAAAATAGTTTATAGGATATCCTATAATTTTCCAAGACCTATTAAATATTCTTCATGGGCATGATTCATGTTTTAGTCTTATTTTTCACCTTGAAAGTTCATCACAAGGTTAGAACCTCAACCTTCCACATCACTAGTTGGAACCCCTACTATAGATGTCACTTCCCAGGCCTGTGTACAGACAAGGGAGAGTGCTTAGGGGTCAAAACATCAAATTCCACCTTTTCTCTATCATCTTGTCTCATGAGTATCTTTTGGATCATTTGGAATCACTTCCTTATGGAAAATAGACCTAGCTTGCAACTTTAGTTGAAAGAAGTTACTTTTTGTTTCAGACCTGTAGAACTTACTAAGGTCTTTCAGTATGTTTGGGCATGGTTTTAAGTTGTTAAAACACCATATCTCTCAAGTGTTTCATTTTATTTATCTTACCAATGGATATCCTCATGGTGAGACTATCCAAAACTCACAATTCGTCTTCCCCAAACACACTCTTGGATTCTCAAACCAAAGACACAAAAGATGCAAGCTCTCTATTTTGTTTATTTAGGGAAAATGTCCTTGTAGATGTGCATGTGATTTTGATAAGCAACAAAAAAATGAAAGAGTTTGAAAATACAAGGTTAAGACTCTCCATCCACTTCAATTTCAAATTTAAATTCTTCAAATGAATAACTCCAATCAAGAACACCTAGAAATCCATTTCACAACTCCTTCAAAGGCACTTGTAGATGAAGATATCTCTGTGAAGGCTGACAATCATGGAAGGACTATGTATTTGAGCCTTGTTTTGACATTAAAAACTTGTTCCACCCTCAAATGCATATTCATGGATTCAAACTCTTGAAGCGACATCCCATGCCTCCATCCAAGGTGCAAAATCTCCTTCATGGTGTCGGAGACAGCTACAAGTGTGGAAAAGAGCAGTTACAAGCATACACAAGCCTAGAAGAGGTTTCCGTAGGCATTTGAGCTCTTCAAAACCAAGAGTAACATGAAATTATATTGGAAATCATGAATAAACACCTGGAACAAACCAACCCATCAGACCAAATCAAGAAAAATTGAAACAAGCTCAAACAATGACCCCCTCAAGGTTGCAAGCACATAAAAAGTTGCCTGGAGTGTTAGCCATGTTTCATAAAGGATGAGGAACCAAATTGAAATTTATTTTTATGATAATTAAGTGCGCTTAGCTTACAATCCACCACATAATCATTCCTCCCAACTCCACCTATACCGTCCACACCAAGTGTTTGAAGTTGACCCTTCTTTGCTTGCCAAGAGAAAATGGGGGAAAAATAAGTTGCAGATGAACTTTTTTGCATTCTCCTTGAAAACCAAATTTGGAAATGGGTGTGGGGAGGTGAAGAGTCACATTTTCACATTTTTCCAAGTGGCACGCTTTCCAAGGAATCGTACAAGTGTCATTTTCTCTCTCTTTGGTTAAGAAAACTACCTTTTGTCTGAACAACCTATAATTTCTTCAATTATGTCAGCGCCCTAAGACTTCTAAGGACACATGGGATGTGATACAACTCTTTTACACTTGCACATTTCCCAAGAAACTTGTACAAAGCATTAAATGCACCATTTTAACCCCTTAAAAAGACTTAGAATGATAAACAAACCTAGAAACTACTTGACCAAAGTTAATATAACACAAACTGACACTATTTGACCTATGAAACAACTTATGACAACATATTATGTCCCCTAATATGCCTAAAAATGAAGTTTTTTTACAAGGGGTGTCTTATTTTGACCTAAAAGTCAAAATTGGTCAAGAGACAGATCACAAAACTTTAGAATTAAAGGTGTACACGTACAAGACCAAGAGCGCTAGCGTATAAGGACTGACTAGACATCATGTGCAGAATCGAAAGAGGACAAACAAAAAATCCTTAATCATAAGTGCACACAAGAAGGTTCAAGGTTGCTAAAAGATAAAATTATTTGACCTAGGAAGCCACGCCATCCCAACCCACCAGAGTTTTGAATTCAACCTACAAGCGAGAAAAGTAATAAATGCACAAGTTTTTAATCTGAGATCTTGGCGAACAAATCAAATTTAAATCTCTTACCCACCAACTTCATTTAATAAGGTCATTGAAACAATGGTGGGAGATGATCTTTGAGACCCTTCTAAAGGGTCTATAAATAGAGGACCAAGTAGACCATTCAAGTACGTACAAGATAAAGCATGGAAACTCTGCCAATTTTTGTCCCTAAGGAAGAAGTAAGAAAACAGAGCAGACAAAAAAGAGTAATGAGACTAAAAATATATAGAAAGAGAGAAGAAAGGCAAGAAAGTACCTTGTGTGCAGATTGGAGAGTTTAGACAGCTAAGTGGAAAATCTTTGTAATAGAGTTGAGGCTTTGAAAATCCATGTACTCTGATTCAATAAATAATATAACATTATTGAGTTCTTGAATTTGTTTGATGTGAGAGTGTTCGTGAGGAAGAGAGAGAAAGGAATTTAGGATGCGTGGGTTGACATCTCTTAATTGCGATCTCGATCTTTAGTACTGCATCAAAACAAGGGAGCGTTGTTGAAGGTTTATGGTTCAAACAAGGGAATGTTTTTTTTTTGTTTTTGTTCCATTAACCATGTAAAATGACATGTTTTCATACCATTTAATTTCTCTAACCAACACAAGTTTAGGGGACGGCAACGGAAAGGGCGACCAAATTACTCAAGTGACATTTTAAACACAAATAACAAAAAATTAAACAAAATCACTTTGACTCAGTTTGTGGGACCCACCAACTATGTAAACATAAAATTGAACGCACCAAGTAGATAAAGCACTCAATAAATAATGATCAACTCTATTAAATATATAAATATATCATTTAAATTCTCTGATTAAAAATAAAAAATGATTTCAAAGTTCAATTCACTTTTTTTATTTCATTTATAAAACTAATTTAATAAGTAAAAAAAAAAATTGTAAATATTTCCGAGCGAAGAAATTTAATAGGCCCTTGTTATGCATGTATTAAAATATTAATATTTTTTCAACGGGTTGTTTTTTTTCCTTTAACAAAAAGATTTCACAAAAAAATTGCTTAAACAAGGAACCAAAAAAATCCTCTTTAGGGATGTTTCTTGATACACCAACACACAATTTTAAAAAAATCTATCAAAGAAAGAACACCATAGCTAAGCACTCTGAATCATTGTAAATTATATGTTTTTTTTTTATATCATGGATTATGATTTAAATATTAATAAAAAACATTTATCATACAATTTTTTGGAAAAAATATATATATATACAATTTTTTTCAAAAAAATTATACATAAATTATGAAAACATAAAATATTTAAATAAGTAAGATCCTTTACAAAAACCCAAGTCACTAGTTTCTCAATTCTATCAAACACATCTTCATAATTATAATCATTTTTGTTTGCATACCTCAAAGAGAATGGTTGTTCCACTTCCTCTTCCTTCCTTACTCTCTTTTTGAATTCTACATGATCACACCGTAAACCTAACTCCTTATAAGATAAAATATCGAAAAAAATGTTAACATGATAAAAAGATAAACATCTAAATCTTTTCACTCTTTTAATATAAAAATAAATTGATATCCATTAAATATTGAAAAAATATCTTTTCCATGAAATTCTCATAATAATATATAATTTCATAACATCCTAATTTTGTATACACCTTTCTTCTTCTTCACCCGTAACATAACAAGAATGAAATCAAAAACATTTCCAACCACACAAAGTTTGCAGGTTGAAAAGTCTCCGGTGAGGAGATTGACATGGGATCGGCATTAATGGCGAGCGAATTCCTTCAATATTTCACGTCTCTTTTACAGTAATCAAATTTCGAGTCCGCACCCTCGTTTTTAATGAACGCAATTATTTCCAACAAGGGAAGTCTTGAGATTGGCTTATTTCATGTCTCTGTCGAGGAATCTCAATTGAATTATATTATTTTCGTCTCACTTTACAGCTACCAATTTTGGAATGTAATCATTCATTTTTATTCACAAGTGCCTTTCAACGAAAAGGACCTATAAAAATTGACCTTTTGTTATAACAAGAATTTAAAAACCACCTTTCAGTTTAATTGTGTCGATAGGTATTTTACATTGGTAGTGGTGGGTAGAGTGTAAAAGAGTGAGTTGTTTGATTTTTTATTTGACTTTAAATTTGACGTTTGTGGTCAGTAGAGTGTAATAGAGTAAGTTATAGCTAGCAATTAATAACATCACTTTGTCCATACATATATGTAAAAAGTTGTTATCTTTATTTTGTAATTATTTATAATGATTTAAATTATTAAAAAATAATTATTTTAAAATAATGTTTATTTTTTTCTTCAAAATATCTATATAAAAATTATAAAATATTAAATTTCAAATTTATTTCAAATAAAGGGTGGGTTGTAGGCATGTGTATATATTTGAGCATCCTTCATGTTATCATTTTCCAAAACATTTTTTTGATCACATAAAGAGCCTTATCATTGATGTAAGAGCATGTTTTGTGAAAGGCATAACATTTAATCCAAGAATTTATTTGAGCTCATTTTTTAAAAAATGAAGCTCTACATAATTTTTTATCCAAGAATTCGTTTGACCTCAATTTTTTTTAAATGAAGCTCTTGAAGAGCTTCCTTCAGTAATAAGTCAGGGCCGCCACTTAATAACTTTTTGAAAATCTTTTAAACCTAAAATTAATCATCTAAAGGTCAAAATTACACTTTTAAGTTTATTTTCATTTTTTTAAGATTTTTTTACATTTAGCTTTTTGGAAATGGGTGTGGACTTGTATATGCATGTCACTAGTTCCAAATGTTATTTTAGATGTGTAGAAGAATAATGGAGATATATATTCCCATCTGAGTTTGCATTCATAACTTACCCAAAATAGATGGTTTCAAAAAGTATTAAAATAATTATTGCAATTAACTCTAGAAATAGATTTTTTTATAGCATGAGCTAAAAATAATAAGTCCAGCTAACTCTAAAATTATCTTTTCTTTTAATAAATTTTAGCTTTCATGACAACTCTGCCTTCAAGTTATGCAAAAATAAAAGAACTTACGTATTATTTTAGAAGAATAATGAAGAATTAGATTTCTCTTTTGCTACAAAGTTTTATTATCTATAATTTTAGTTTGTGTTTTTTAAATTGTAGCACACTTGGCTCTATCATTTTTTTTTTTCTTTTAATAATAAATTATGTTTTTGAATAACATGTTTTTTAGAAGAAAGATGGTAAGAAGAGGAGGTTATGCTCAAATTAATAAGAATCTACAAGAATTGCAAATGAGATTGAAAGAACTTACAAGAATTATTGCAAACCAAAGAGCAAGGGAAAGAGGAGATGAAATTGATGAAGAAAGAGAGCAGGGAGTAAATATTCAACAAGAGGAGGAAGAACAAGAGGAACCACGGTCTTTTGAAGAAAGATTGGTTAGACATTAGAATGAAAGAATAAAACTTTAAGGTTTACAAGTATGGGAGCAGTCTAAAACCAGAGGAGTTGATAGATTTTTTAAATAACATGAAAAAGGTTTTTGAGTGGAAGAATATGATGGAGGAGTAGAAGGTAAAATTTACATGTACCAAATTTAAGGGTTATGTCATGATCTGGTGGGATCATTTACAAAAGGAAAGACAAAGAAAGAAGAAGAAAATTTTCTACCTTTCATAGAAGATTTGGTTGTGGAAACACAAGGAGAGTTGGAGGAGGATGTAATAATATAACATAAATTCAAAGAGACATGTAGCATCATGAGAGTCTTGGCAGAATGGAATCAAGGGGAAGATGCCAAGGCAATCCACATAGTACTCTAAGGAGAAGGTGGAATAATTGTTTCTACATATACACTCAATAAGGGATGTATGATCTTTAAGGGTCCAAATAACAAATAGTAGACATGGTTTCAATCATCATCAAAGCTTCAAAGTAATAGTTCTAGTAATGATTCTAAAAACACCCTTCATACAGGTGGAAGTTACGTTATTGTTGGTTCTTGTAGGTGGAAGTATCAAAAATGTCAAGGCAATCACGAAATCATTAGTCTACATTGATTGATGTTTTCACCCATGGAAACCAAACATGTACTTTAGAAAAGATAAAAGTGTCTTTTCATATATTTTTACCTTATTTTTTATAAACCAATATAAATAAAAACTATAAATATTAGAATGATAAAGACATACAATAATCAATAATTCTAATTTGACAAGATGTTAGATATGGAAAGTTGTTATTTTTGGAAAACACTACGAAGAGATATACTTAGCTTGTACACTGATTTATGTTGACAGTTATGATTGTCTGCTAGTGAAAATCAAAACAAGGGGTGATTGATCAAGTTTAGGAACATGCACATAATCGAGAATTGAATCTAGATGGGTTCATTATTAGTGGACGGTAGCACAGTGTGTTCCAATTCATTAATCGCACACTTATCCCAATTGACTATGACAAAGGACAAATAAGAAAATACAAAAAGAATATAATTCTAGAAATGGTAGATCAAAGATAGAAGAAGAAGCTATTTATGGACATGACCACAATAAGTGGACAACAACATAATACGTTCTTGTATGTTGACTACATACTTGTCCTGGTTGACTGTGCTTAAAAACTAATTATTGTGCATGTTGTGCCTATGAATGTTGAGTATTCTAAGATATCACACTTAAGATTTTTTCGCTTAGAAATTATTGTTTGTCTTATCTTTGTTTTTGAACCCTTAGGGCACTTTGATAACTTAAAAACCTGTAAGAAAAAGAGAAAAGTGTAATGGGTTGAGTTGATCTCTATCACCCCTTGATGATTGATCTCTATCTACGTATCCAATACTCCAAGTAGGAAAATCAAGCCCATATAGTTCTCCCACCTAGAGTGAATGTGCAATTGTGCTCCTTTGATTATATTTTGCAAAATAGAAGATGGATTTAGTACTTGATAATGATAGTTCTTGACTTACTTTAAAAGGCTCTTAACTTGGCTTATGATTATTCCTTACGACCAATTCAAAATCTGGGTAGAATAGTATAGATTTTTTCAATGTTCAGAAATGTATATGCTTGAAACAATTGAATAGTAAGCGCTCAAAATGAATGACTCTTGATGTTTATTTATAGGAAAACCTTTTGACAATTATCTTTAGTTGACCATGCGAAACATGCAGGAAGACCCAAAATATTGATTTCAAATTTGGAAACTAGTTTTTATTTGGTGCAAGACATAACCAACCTAAGTAGATAGGGGCATACTGCACTCGTGTCCACTTAGCGCGAACTTGTCTAAAAAGGTTGGGGCCTTGTGTCCTTTGTTGGCGACGGACTAAAGGTGATTTTAGACAACTAGAGAAATTGACATTTAAATTTATGTGTAGTGATAATGGCAACAAAGGATCAAGCCCACATATAGATAAGTGGCTTAGAGAAATGGTGAATAAAAATCATATAATTGGGTGCAAGTCATATGGTTAGGAATATGTAAAGAATTAATATTCTCAAGTACGTATGACCACATGTATGTGTCTACACATATTCCTAGATGGTTGAAGAGCCTTTAGTGCATGAAAAAACATCTTCACACATGATAACGAGGATGATACAAATTGAGGAAGGCATCAATGAACAAAACAAGTATTCAGTTGTTTGTAGGAAGGATTGAAAGGAGTAAAGAGTAAGGAAATATTTATGAATGAGACAGTTGTATGCTTTACTTATTTTATATCTCATTGTAATCTGTCTTTGGCCAATAGAAGAAAGGAAGTATGGCTATTTTCTCTTCCAACTAGCTTTTTACCACACCTTGTAGGATTTTCCAACTCAGAAATCTATGTCATTTGTATATGATGTTCAAAGTTGTTTTAGGTTTCTTGCACTCAAATTTTAGTTCTTAAGTTTTATTTAATTTTCCAATAGAAAAGTGTACAAATTCTAAATCATTGTATGAATTAAGTTGTCATTTTGAAGTAAATTCAAAGTAGAATAACATGTTGTAATTATGTAAATTTTAGAAACTTATTACCTTGAGAGTTTATAAGTTAAGTGTGGGTGTAAATAATTTTGCGCAAAAATGTATATTTTTCCAATATCAAAATCCAAGTTTATATCAACCTTTACCAATTTAGAATATGAGTTTATATCAGCCTTTACCAATTTATAATCCAAGCTTATGTCAGCATTTACCAATTTTTTAGAGGTCATGGGAAGAGCTAAGCATGGATTTCATTTTTGGGATACTAGGAACTCAACAAACTTATAATGATTCCATTTTTGTTGTTGTGGATAGGTTTTATAGGATGGCACACTTCACAACATGGAAGATGACAATAATACCACACATGTTTCGAAACTGTCAGTCTACCTCAACTGGCTATAACTTATTCATTGTGACAATATTGTAACTACCAATCTATAGTAGCTAGTGGTTTTGTCTGCATAGAAAGATGGGTAAAGTAACTACCCAGAATGGAAAAACATGATTGTGGTTCATTTTATACAACATAGGGAACTCAAAGAGGCTTATAGGAGTCAATGCCAAGCAAGCAAGATTTGGAATAGTTTTGAAACAAGAGTTGGAGTCAGTTTAGAAGGACAAGTAAGTTGGTATAAAGTTGCAACTGTAGAAGAACAAAGCTAAGAAAAAACTCAATTTAGCTCAAAGAGAGAGAGAAGTAGAGCCAAGACCCTACAAGAATGGTGTATGTTCATGATATTCAGTGATGAGACTGAGTGTAATGTCTTCTTTATAGTCACTAAAGAGAAGGGTATATGTATGTGTGTCAATCTTTGAAACACTTCTAAGCATTCTATAAAGAGAGTTGTTTAGTGTCCATTCTAAATTCTTATATCTATGTATATTTTCTTGAGAGAATGAGTGTAACAATCCCTATGGAGTAAGGTGAACATACACTTTTCCCCTTCATTTTTATCAACATCACAATTATTTTTTCTTAAATATTTCCAAAACCATTTTAACAAATTTATTTTATACATATCCAACAAATATGTCGTTTAAAATTTTATTTTTATTCAATATAAATAAAACTTGCAATAAATTATACTCTTAAAATTTTAGAAACACATTGTGTATGTTACAATAACATTATAACAAATTAATTTCGTAAGAATAGATGGATCAGCTTACATTTATGTGACCCGATGTTTTAATTTCTAAGGCGGATTGAATGTTTGCTTGCTAACTTCATTTTTAAACTTTAAAAAGGTCCAATCATGGCCTCAACCTATCAATTCAATTATCTTTATTATGTATAATAACTTTCAAGATTTCCCTGTGTTTTCTTAACCAATTCATAATGATATTAGTTTCTTGAGATTGACTTGATCTTATTGAGAAACAATCAATAAATGTGGGGAACAATTGAACCAAAAACACTGTTTTAGTTGTTTTACGGCCATTGTGCATCCACTCCAATTGCATTATTTATGTCCTCTATGGTGACCGACACAAAAATTTCAGATGGTATGATGTCTTTGTTGTTATTATAATATTATTCTTTTGTAGTAAGTTGTGTAGCACATGCATACAATGGATTTGGACATTATGATGAACATGAAACTTCTAGTTGAGCTTCTCGATTTTGACTTGTTGCTTCATTTTGTTTATATTTTAAACCTAATTTCAGTTTTAATTATTTTTATTTGGGTCATAATAAAGAAGAGTTAATATTTGAGTTGTTGCAGGTCTAGCATTGTTACTCACCTTCTTGAAATCATAGCTATTCTATTTGAGGTTTAGAATCAGTTTAGGCATCAAATTAATGATTGATTTCAATGAAAAACATATAAAAAGATCGTATTTGGTAAATCTTATTTCAGCATTGTATTCAATGTTTATATTGATTTGTAAATCTGTATTTAATGTTTATATTGATTTGTAAATATGTATTTAATTATGGATTAGACGTATTAATTATGGATTAACCATGTGTTTAGTATTAATTATGGTTTAGACGAAAAAGTGCTTGTGTTCTACCGAATAAAATGCCTATGGCATAAAAATAATATGAATTTGTATTGTGTTTTTTACGTGTTTTTTATATAGATGAAATGATTTTAAGGTTTATGGAAGACCTTATGTGCAATAATAAAGTTTGTTTGTGTTTTTTTTTAATTGAGTGTGGTTACGATATTTCAAAAAGAAATGTTTTAAAGAATGGTCGTATTTTTGGGTAATTTTGATTGTGTAACCACAAGTGTTATATCTTGACTTTAATGTGCATTGATTAAACTAGATGAGCTCTTATTGAGAAGACCTATAGTGAAGTTGGTCTTAGTTGGGAGGGCTTATAGTGAACATAGGTGTGAGTTACTTCTCCTTGGAGAAGAGGATGTGAATTAATTTTGTTAGACAAGGGTTATTATACAATAAAAATCATTTGTTTACTTGAAACTTTAATGCATGATTGTAACTAAGGATGACTTGGGAAAACTGATATTCGATTTAAATACTCAAAGAAGGAGGGTGTGACCCTAATGTGGCCATAAGTAACTTTTAAATTTATAAGGTAAAGATGTTATAAGTTCCACTCTTGTTTGGATGATCTTTAATGTTCAAAGGATTTTGGTAAAGTTTAATTATTGTTTGTATTATGAAGCCTCGTTATCTCTACAATGTTAATATGTATTAGAAGGAGAGCCTTTAGGTATTCAATCAATAAATTGAGGACTTCGCTCTTCCATTGATTTAGGGCCTCTAAGGTAATGTATGGATGAAATTATGTGCTTGACCTTCAAGTTAAGGGCCTTTAGTGACACTGCGTCAACCTTTAGATTGAGGAGGAGTGCCTTTTGAATGGGCATTTATGCTCTCATCAGATGAAGGATCTTTATTGGCTCGATCTTTAAATCAATAAAGAATGACAACTATCTCAATAAATTTCAAAGTTATACTTATACACCTTAAACTAAATCATTATTAAACTTATTATATACCTATTTTAATTTGTTTTATAGAAAAATGCTTATTTCATATAATAATAAGAATTATATAAGTATAAATATGAGGTTTATATATATATATAATTATTTTTTAATAAAATAATAATAATAATAATAAATAATAACGATTCAATTATATAATAATGATTATAAAAATTAATGAAAAATAAACCATAAAATATAATATAATTAAATATTTTTTTTTTAAATTACATAATTATTTCTAAAATTTGTTAAGAGTGTAATGTAACTCCCTCTCATAAAAGCAAGAAGTACAATTTTTAATTTTGATATATATATTTTATAAAATGAGTGTTCATATCCATCGAACTTAATTAAAATAACCCTTCGATCTCGAAGAAACGTGGAGACCGTTGACCCGTGTCATGAGCTTTAATGATGACTGTGACTATTGACTATGAGTATGACTATTTGTTTAATGTTGAGTTCTTTGTCGTATTTATCCAATAATAGAACTATGGAAAGAGAAAGGGCATGTGCAATTCTTATATAAAGACATAATAGATGAGGGCAGCATTGACAATAAACAATAGTTTCTTATTTGTTGTTGTTAGTTGGAACACGGCATGCCCATGGGCATGAAAAGGATACGCTACCAACCTCCAAGGACTCAAAATATTAAAAGGATACGCTACCAACCTCCAAGGACTTAATTTATAGAAGAGAATATGGGTATGCTTTAATGTTTTAATAGGAACAAGTGTCCTCTTGCTGTTCAAGTACTTACATAATGAAATGAAATATTATAAATTGTAATTTATAATAATATGTTAAAATAATTGAAAAAAATATATAAAACAATAATATTAATATGTAAAAATGATACTAAATATATTAAAGTTTAGGACCATATTAAATACAACACTAATTTATATAAGATAAAAGTCCATATAGCTCTACTCTGATATTGGCAAAGATTTTGGATTATATAATGTCTACTTAAGTCTCTTTTATTTTATAAGTGTTGTCAATGTGGAATTAAATCGATTATAATCCAATCATATATATGTATTAAGTATTAGAAGTCGTAGTTTATTTGGTAAATGTATAGGAGTTTTAGTTTTGCTTCTTGATCTCGTTAGTTAGGTCAGCTCGTTTTGGAGCTCCCTGAACAGGTCTTCCTTCACCATGCTCAATGATGGTTTATTTCAAGTAGCCTTCAGCAATGCAGCGGATCAAGATTTTCTTTGGTCAGAAGGACCATGGTTCATTGGTAACTTTGGAATTTTCTTTTGTCCCTGGGGTCCCTTTTTTGACCCTAGGAAGGTGGAGATCACAGTGGCTCCACTATGGATCAAACTTTACAACATTCCTTCAATCTTGAGAAAAGTTGAGCACATCGCTTTACTGATCAACTGAGTTGGTTTCTATGTTAAATTGGATGAGGCTTCTTTGGAGAAAAGATTTGTGAGAGTTTGCGTTATAGTCAACCTTTTCAAGCCTCTTTGCTACTTGATAAGGATTGGCTCGATTCAAGGGTCTTGGATCCAATACCTAACTTTGAGGGCCTTCCCTTTAGATACTTTACCTGCAATCGAATTGGGCATCAAGTGATAGGTTGTTCTCATAAGAATGCTTAGAGTTCAACCCCTTACACTCAACTGATCTAGAGGAAGAACAACAAGGCTTCAGATCCTCAGTTCATTTGGCATAATCATGGGATTTTCTATCACCTTTCAGGGGGTCCTACTCATTGCTTGACAAAGAACCTTCCCCTTAGTAAGGAGGATGGCCAGAGGGTGGATGCGGCTCAGGACGAGCCTCTTCCTCCTCCGTTGGTCCCAACAAAAGTCACCCCTCATCCTTCTTTGGAGAAATTCAAGGCACCTGTGGACTCTATGATTAAAAAGAAGGGGCGTAAGATGGAGGCAAAAAGACTGAGGTTGGATGCAAAAGAAATGATCAAGGATGGGACCCAATAGACCATGGAAGGCCTTCTCTCCCACCAGAGCAAATGATTGATTTTGAGCAATGGTTAAAAATTGAATTCTTATGGCTGTGTTTTTATACTCAATCTATTGGTGTATGTTGCTCTTTTGGTTTTTTCTCACTCACTGAGTTCTAGCTAAACCCAGTTGCTTTGCTGACTTTTAGCAGATTTCTTGTTGATGTCTTTTGTTGTTGTTTTTTAGTGCCAAGCTTGGCCTAGTGGTACTTAAACTTTTTTGGGGATGTGGGATTTCTATGGGTGGTATCTCGTCATTTAGGATGTTTTTGTATTAGGTTGTGGGGCCCTGTCAAAACCCTCCTTTAACTCGAATAAAAAAAAGTATTTGAAAAGATCAATATGCAATTTAATTAAATTAATAATTATTAGATCAATAATTTGTGTGGGATTTTATTGTGTGTGAATTTAGATTATCTATACATGTTTGTTTATCTATAAATATGTAATGGAGTAGAAGAAAGAAAAGTAATAATTGTTTTCATCGTATGTCTTGAAATTCTTATCAACGTGAAATTAATCTAAATTACAACCCGATGATGTATTTTTATTAGGTAGTAAAAATCTCACAAATAAAAATCACACAAAATTCAACAATATATTTAAAATTACTCTTGAAATATTTAAACTACCTAATATATTTACATTGAAGGCATTTCTATTATCATTGGGACACCATAGATTCATCGTTGCATCAAAAAGATGTCATTCATGTCATATTTGATATCTATATGTCCCTAGCTGGAAAGACATGTCACCACCTTGCAATTTTAAAAACTTATCCGTGTCACTTCATAAAATGTTTCATTTTTAACATATCGAATTAATCTCCATTAAATGGAATTGTCCATTGGATTGATCAATGTATTAATGTATTAATAATGTAACATTATTAGTATTTTAAATACAAATCATGGAGATTGGCTATCTAACATTCAAGTAACGAGCAAATAGTGTTGTAGGAGGATAACCATGGTGTTTATTAAATGAGTAAGCCTACCACATTTATTGAATTATTTTGTGATTTTTGTCAAGGAATTTTTAGGGTTTCTGGAGATTACAAGAATCTCTCATTTCTTTGACTATTTTGATGGGTAAATGAATGAAAAATGTAGGTTAGACACATTCTAAATAGTGACAGGGTAGGGAAGTAGGCCATCGTTTCATTTTCTTTTGTGTTTATGAAGAAGTCGATTGATTTCTACCAAATTTTTATTTCTTATTTACTGCCTCAAAACATTGTGTAATTAGAGAAGTGTGGTTGATAATTGTAGGGATGTGTAATTACATACCATTACAGGCAAAATGTTGTGTGGTTGGCTAAATTTGGTTTGTGATTATGTATATGCAAAAAGTTTTATTGTCTTAATTTTTCTTTGTGAATTTTGATAGAAGAAATAAATTTGAAAAAAATAGCAAATATATTTGACATAAATTTTTGTAGTTAGAAAATTGTGTCTCACAAAGTAAATAAATCTCACAGAGGTCAAAAGTTTGACAGAAAATCTTATTGTTTGAAAAACTTTTGCAGAGAAAATAATTTAAAATTTTAGTTAATTACTCCAAATTCTTGTGGAAAGGATGAGGATGAATTTGCTCTATATTTGTATGGAAACGAGAGCTGGTGGATTTATCAGATAGAATCATTTTTGATATATATGGGAAAAAATCTTTGTTTTCTCTATGGCTGATGTTTCAAGAAGCTTAATTTTTATAAGAAAATGACGTGAAACTAGTTATTAACCACACAATTCTGGATCTATAGTAAAGAAAATAAGACTAGATCTTTGTCTTGCATTTTTTTGTAAGGAGGCTGCATTATTTTAAAATAAATTATGAACAATTTATTGCTTCTATTTCATTAAGATATTTCAATATTAGACATCAAATATCCAGTCTATGAAAGATAAGAGAGTGGTCTCATGGCACTGCAACTGCAAAATTAGTTGCAGGTGTTGCATAGATTATTTAGGAATAGGTATGCAATGTTCAACGATCCTATGAATTTCAAAAACTGTAAAATTTACCTCTGTAGAGGAAACTTAGGAGGTTTGAATGTAAAACCAAATTAAAAAATATATTTATAGAACACTTTTTATTGGTTGTAAAGTGCCTAAAAATTCTTTGTAGGTGTTGCATCTTCTTACCCCCAGGTGCTAATTATCTTTATAAAAAAAAATTCCTATGTAGTGGCTACTCCTATTTTTAAGGAAAATATTATATTTTTTATAGTTCAATGGATTTACACTTCCATAGGACAACTGCAAAATAGTTGTAGTTGCCCCCTCCATGAGACCACCCTCTAAGCATCTCTCCTGAGTTACAACATTGACATTTATTCCCAAGTCGTTAATTTTCCAAACAGTCACAGCATCAAATCCCATAGATCTTTAGAAGAATTTAAAGTTAGTTTACTTGTGTTTATAAAGTTTTTTGTCCTAATAAAGTTACAAGTTTAAATCTCAATGTTTACGTAAATAATCTACTTTTATTAGGTTGTGTATCAAAAATAAAGTTCCTTAAAATTAAAATCAAATTAATTTTAATTAAAATGTTTATTTTATATAAATTAGTATTATTACTCATGTTAATTTTATATTTTATTAATATTTTTCATTTATATTTATTAAATATTTATTTTAATTACATGTATTGTTTATTATTTATGGTTATTTAACATTTGACTTCTTTTCAATTTAATAACTAAATTTTTATATAAAAATCAAATTAATGTTAATTAAAATAAATATTATATACAAATTATTAATATAAGTGTAATTAATTTTCAAATTAAATAAATTCAAAGAAATTATCATAAATAAATTAAAAAAAATAAAATGGAGTGGTGGATATTTTTTTTATCAAATTAACCCTTGGAAGGAAAACACATGAAACTTATAATAAGAGCTATAAAGAAAGCTTATAATAAGAGCTACTAAAATGAATCTTCTTATTGGTTATAATTAATATTAGTATAATAAAAATATATTTTAGTCAAATGTTTGTGTTTGAGTTATTTAATATGTAGGTTTTATAATTGTAATGATTAAAATTTAATAATAGAAGTGTATCAATTAATTAAAATCTAAAAGTAAAGAAACATACAAGGTTTTAACTTATCTTATTTTCAAAAATGAATTGATGAGAGTGGATACAATATAACAAATTCAATCAAGACAATTTTAAAAAATATGTTTCAATTTTTCAGTAGTGCTTCTTATATAGACATTCTATATAGCATTAAAATGCTCACATAATTTTAATTTATAAAAATAATATAACATATATTATTTATATACTAATTAACATTCAATATATAAAAATATTATACTATTTTTTATTTTATTTTTAATAGATGATGTGAGGGTTGGGGGGTCCCTCTCCGTTTAATTTTTACAAAATAAAAACAAGATTACAAAAAAGTGGGTGAAACCCTCAAGGCAAGCCTTCTAAAGAAGGAGCAAAGACAATCAAAACAAGCCATGGAGGGCCACCAAACTAGTTAGAAAAAACTAACAAACCCCCAAGGGGTGACCACAAAAGAGAAAACAAAATAAAAGAGAAAAGGGGTTAAATCCCAATTAGAAACCAATTGCAGCTTCAATAGTGTCACTATCACCATCAATGGTGGGGAAACCAGCCACCACCAGGACAAAAGAAACATCATGGTTGCCATGTCCTTCCAAAAACTCATCTACTTAAGCCACATTCCCACTTAGTGGTGGTCTTCCAATGATGAAGCCTTGGCCTACCAACCTTGTGCTTCAAAAAGACTCCTCCCAAGCTTGGATAAACATTCCTACCATCCAAACAAACCCTTTATTGTGCAGTAATCATCCTACGAGATATTTGAAAACCAACTTTTGCTCTTAAAGGGGGACCCCACTGAAGGGTTCCCCCAAAAATCCTGAGAATGAATTTGATTATTGTAGCCACCTTAGGAGAGGTTGTCCAGGTTAGGGATACCACAACCAAAGCCAAGGGAGTGCAAAATTCATCTAAATCCAATTCAAGAATGAAATACCCCTCTAGGCCAACGTGCTTCAAACATGACTTCACATGCTCTAGGTGCTCAACCACCACATAGAACCTTGATTCCAACTTATGAAATGCCTATGAAAGAATCAATCCTAGCTTGTTGTGAGCAAAAAAGGGGAGTGAGTGTTGGCCTCCATAGTCAAGAGCCTCTACTGCTTCTTCCAAACCAACCCTAATGGTTAGGTGCATGATTCTGTTAGCAATTGCCATAGTTGATTTCTTATCTTTTGAGAAAAGGAGGAAATTGCTAATGAAATTTGATGCTAGTAATGAGTTTACCTTCACCCTACAAATAGTCTCTAGCACTACTTGGACAATAACTTCTTTGATGGCCTGTAGGATATTTCTTAACTGGATGATGAAAATTTGTTTGAGTCATGAGTTAGAAACATGCCCATTGAATTCCATTTCCCTCTTATAGACCTCGACACATAGCAAAGGTTCGCTTAACACCACTTGAAGCATAAGGTCCATGGAAACAAAGAGAACCAAAGTAGAGTTGAATGGGGCATTAAGAACATGGCTATGGAAGAGAAGGAATGCATAGTGTATGCACCCTTCCCCGGGAAAGAGTCATGCATGTAATGCGAATCTCCCAAGATCAATACAAGCTAATGATGGATGGCATGCCCATCATAAATAAGAATGCTTTCCAATTTCCTCCAAGCTTACGCCATCCTTTCAAATGCCCCAACTACTCCAATCATTGTCCACGATGAATTCATCACATTGATCAACTCCCTTATTGACCAATATGTCTACTATGGAATTTACTTCATGGAAGCAATGAGACACTTCCCAAAGGCTTAGGTTTTCCATCAGTCCCTAGGCATGGTTAAGAATTTTATTTATGTTTCAAGATCCTATTTTCTAATTTTTCAAAGCTTAAATAATCTCTTTGGAATCACCTTCAATGATAACTTGTTCGATCCTAATGTGAAATAGTAACTCCAAGCCTAGGATAAGGTCTTTCACCTCAGCCTCATTAATGGTGCCATCAATCAGTCTCTTCGAGGTAGCTCAAATGAGTAAGCTTGCATAATCTAGGATTACACATCTTGTACTAGATGCCCTGACATTTCCCATGGCTTCTCTATCAAAATTCAGTTTGAAAAAGATAGGGGGAGGCACCCAATCCATTTTGCCTTCAGGTCTCAAAGCCTTTAACAATACCATTGACTCATTAACAAGGGTTAAAATTTTGGGTATAAACATTTTTATAACTGGAATGCCCAAATCAATGATGAATTGTATCTCTAGTCATGGGCTGTAGACTTGCCTCATCTCATTGAAGACGAGTTTCAAGCCACATGCCAACCATCATTGTTTGAACACCAGGTTGGTAGTCTATTACATTGGATACTTTTCATGAATAACCTACTGTAGCTTAAGGTGGGAACAATTCTAGAGAGTGGTCATCTCAAGGAATGGACCCTGAGACCTCCCACTTTTAACACTCAACTCACTCACCATTAGACAATCATTATTGGGTCTATACTACTATATATTATTTATATACAAATTAGTAATATTATTATTTATATTAATTGACTATAGTTTTTAAATTATTTTTCATATATATTTATTAAATATTAATTTTAATTAAATGTATTATTTATTGTTTATGATTATTTAACAATTTGACTTCTTTTTAGTGTAATAAGTATAAATATATTTTTACAAAATTATCATATAAAAATCAAATTAATTTTAATTAAAATAAATATTATACAAAAATTAGTAATATAAGTTCAATTGGTTTTCAAATTAAATACATTCAAAGAATTAAAATGAAATGGTAGATATGTTGGCCAAATTAGCTCCAAGAAGGAAAATACAAGAACCTTATAATAAAAGTTACTTAAAAAAGCTTATAATAAGAGCTACTAAAATGACATTTTATAATTAATAGAATTATAGTAAAAATACATTTTAGTTGAATGTTTGTGTTTAAGTTAGTTAATTTCTAGGTTTAATAATTGGAATGATTAGAACTTAGTAATATAAATACAATTAATTAAAATTTAAAAGTAAACAAGCATACAAGGTTGTAATTTATCTTATTTTCAAAAGTGGATTGATGAATTTATGAGATTGAATACAATGTAACAAACCCAATCAAGATAATTAGGAAAAAAACATTGCAATTTCTTAGAAGTGATCCCTTTACGGACAATGTATATAACATTGAAATGCACCCATAATTTTAATGTACAAAAATAATATAATATATATTATTTATATATTAATTATAGTTCAATATATAAAGATATTAATATAATAAATCTCTGCATCTTGGGTGAAAAAAATGAGGCACAAGTGGAGCAACGATCAGAAAGGAGGGGTTCATCAAGCAAAGGGAAGCAAAAGAAGGGCCTCAAAAGTAGCTAGTCGAGCTCTAGAAGAAGGGATTCATGAAGCTAGGGAAGTGCAAGAATTTTGGTTGGGTGAGGGTTTGGAGGAGGATTTGGATGCAAGTCAGGGGGAGGAATGGGAGGAGGTGGAAGTTAACAGGCAGTCATTGGCCCAAGTTGATTTGGGAATATCAAGAGGATCAAAGCAATCCCTCAGGGATCTTTGACAGGATCATATGGAAGATTTTTTTGGTTTCCATAAAATAGTAGTGGAGCTTCCTATCTACAATAAAGTGTAAGGACTAAAATATGGTGGAGAAAAAGAGTTTTTATTGGATTCAAAGGAATTTTTGCATGGTGTCATTTGTTTGGATGAGCGTGCCCTTATTGGAAATTTTTTTGGAAAATGGCTAGCTGTTGGCAAAATTGAAACTTGAGTTAAAAAATCATGGGGCCAGGAAGTCGTGGTTACCCAAAGGTTTTTATATCATTATTCCTCAACTTGGCAGCCAAGGAGAAGGTGTTAAAGCATCCCTTCTGGTCCCTAAGAGTTGTAGGCCTTTAGCTTCAAAAATGGCAACCTAATTTTGATCTGGTTGTGGCTAAAAATGGTTGCTACCTAGTTTAGGTTCATTTTTATGGTCTCCCAATTGAGTATTGGGATAAGTCTTGTTTAACGGCTCTGGGAAATTTGTTGGGAACCTATTTAGAAATTGATGTGATTTCATAAAAAAGAGCTTTGATGACTTATCCAAGAATTATAGTTTTGCCCAATTTTGAAATGGAGATTCCTAAATTCATTTCAATTAAATCTTAGGGTCATACTTGGACCCAAATGGTTGACATTAAGAATATCCCCTTTAGATATTACAAGTGCAAGTAGACTGGACACAATCAAAAGCAATGTAAGTTGGTGAAAATTGACCCTATGGTGTCTAAAGGTGGGTTCAAAGGGGTTTGGCAATTGGTGAATCTCTCATCCAAATCCTTTAGGGAGCAAAATGGAGGTAACTATTGGTCAATGCAATGAAAAATAATGAGGATTATGGAGGAAGGTTCAATTTCAAAAGTTCTACTGCCAAAAGCTATAGACTCAAAAGTTAAAAACCTTCATAAATCCTCTTTAGAAGGTGAAATGGAGAAAGAAGCACCGGATGGGTAAGAAACAAAAGCTTCATCAATCAAATTCAATGAAATTCAATTACTCCTACACAAACTAGATAAATGAAAATATATGTCTCTAGCTTCAATGTTAAAAAGATGAGAGTTAATTAGTGAACAATATCATGTATTAAAATAACTGATACAGTACATTCTTAAGCTATCTGATAAGGTACTCAAAGAGAAGAGCTTATCCCCCAAGCTACTTATTTCAAGTCAAGTTTCACCTAGAGTGGACTCTAAAGGGGAAGAGGAAGTAGAAGATTCAGAGGAGGAGTTAAACTCTAGGGTGGTTCTCTCCATTTCTCAATCTCAAAGTACACTAAAAAAGGTGAATTGTGGTCATCCATAGAGGCACGATAGGAAATCGGGTAAGGAGAAAGTAACGGAAGTAGTCTTAAAAGGCAAACAAGGTACCTTGGAAAAAAAATTAGATTCTGGAAGGCAGGGGGTGGAAATCCCATCTTCCATTCAATAAAGATCATATCATGGAATGTTAGGGGTTTTAATGCCCCTAATAAAACATGCTTGGTAAATCATCTATTGCTGGCCAAACAACTAGATGTAATGTTGATATAAGAATCTAAATTAAGTCTTTCTAAAGCTACTTCTTTGATGAAGATGAGTTGGAATAGGTGGAGTAGCTCATTTTTAAAAGTGTTAGGAGCTTCAAGTGGTCTTGTAATTTTGTGGTCCCCTCCTAAAGTTTCAGTGGAGGTGCTTGATAAAGGCTTGAATTGGCAACTTTGCAAAATTTCAAGTTTTTCAATGGATTTAAATTTTCTGCTTTGTAATATGTATGAGCTTTTTGAGTAGGCTCAGAATATTTTGCAATGAAACAATATCTCCACTATTCTAGAGTCCCTCAAGGGCTCGAAGATAGTATTGAGGGGTGATTTTAATGCAATTTTTTCTTTGGAGGAAAAACTTGGTGGTAGGGCACCTCAAACCTGTACTATCTCAGTGTTTGAAAAGTTTGTGGTGCAGAATGAGTTGATTGATGTTAGACCTAAACAAGGTGTTTACACTTGGAATAATAAAATAAATGGGGATCAAAAATTTATGGAAAGATTAGACCATTTTTTGGTATCTTCCAATTGGTTCTCTCAGATTTGGATTTTAGAGAGCTCCATTCTTCCATAAAATGGCTTAGATCACTTTCTGATTGATTTAAGGATTTTTGTGTATGGTCTGCCATCTTTTTTCCCTTTTAAGTTTGAGACCATGTGGCTTAGAGACCCCTCTCTCTTTGAAAATATTCATCACTAGTGGAACAATAGTCCAAACAACTTGGATTCTCTAATGTTCATAGTTGCTCAAAAGATTAAATACATAAAAGGCTATCTTCACCAATGCAATCCAAATGTCTTTAAAAACATCTTTCGAGAGAAAGCTCAGGTGGAAAATGAAATGAAGCTCTTGAATAAAATTCTAATGAGAGAAGGTATGGACCAAATTGTCTATTGCATGAAGAAAAGATTAACTATAGAACACGAGGATTTATTGTTTTATGAAGAAATGCATTGAAAATAAAAGTCTAGAATAGATTGGTTGAGAGAAGGGGATAAGAATTCTAATTTCTATCATAAAATAGTGAAAATGAAAAGAAGTATTTCCTGAATAGCAAACATTTATTCAAAGGAGGGTGAAATGTTGAATTCAAAATTTGAAATAAGAAGTGAGGTTGTTTCTTATTTCCAGAATCTATTGAATGAAGCCCACTCATATGAAATCTAGTCACAAACTTTGAATTTAAGGTATATTCCTTATATTGTTATTGATGAACAAAATGCTAAACTTCTAGCTCCTTTCACATTAGAATAAGTTTGGTTAGTGGTTTTTTAGCTCTAAGACCTGATGGGTTCCCTATGGTTTTTTTCAAGCTTTTTGGGAGATTGTTGGTGAAGAGATATTGAATATGGAGGAAGATTCTAGGTAGAGGAGGAAAATTATTCCTAAAGTAAATGTCACTTTCATTTCTCTTTTTCCTAAAGGGGATAATCAAGGTTCTATTCATGATTTTCACCCTATTTCACTTTGTAATAAGACATATAAAATCATAAAAAAGGCAATGATGACTAGGCTCAGACCAATGTTGGAATCTTTGATTTTGAAAGAATAAGTTGGTTTTGTCCTGAGTAGGAAAATTTAGGAAGATATAATTGTAGCCCATGAAGTCATCTATTCCTTAAATCAATCTCATCAAAAAGGCATGTTGTTGAAGCTTGACATCAGTAAGGCTTATGATTGGGTTAATTGGCATTTTTTAATCAAAATTTTTGAAAAGTTTGGTTTCAACAGAGGTTGGTTTGAGTGGGTTTTTAGTTGCATCTTTGGAGCTAGGTTTTTTGTCCTTGTTAATGCCAGTCCTGAAGGTTTCTTCAAAACCTCTAGGGGTATCCACCAAGGGGATCCATTATCTCCTTTCCTTTTTATTTTATTGGGAGGGCTATTAAAAAAGTGAAGGTTGATTCTTTGCTACTAGGAATCAAGGTGGTTGAAGGTTTGGAGAGTTTAAATCACCATCAATTTTTTGATGATACATTGCTCTTTGGTCAAGTAAAGGTTGGAGAGAAACATGTTTTTAGGTATGTTTTTTCAAGTTATGAGGCAGCTTCTGGTCAATTGGTGAATTTGAGAAAATATGAAATATATTTTATTAACTATTCCAAGCAAATTCGACAAACTATTTCTATGATTTTGGGATTTAAGGTTGGGAAGCTTCCCTCTAAATATCTTGGTGTTCCCATTTTTTTTTGGAGCTTGCAAGAGTTTTCATTGGGAAAGTCTGATTTCCTCTGTTAAAGCTCATTCAACATCTTAGCAAACTAAATTGCTTACTTTAGTAGGTCATTTAACTCTGATCAAATTGGTCCTGAGTGCTATGTTGATTTATTGTATGTTGGTGCTTTAAATGCCAATTCAAGTTATCAAATCTTTGAATATAATCATGAAATAATTTTTATGGTAAGGCAATTAGGAGAAAAAAATATTCCTCTACTCAAATGGGAAAAGGTGTGTCAAATGAAAAAGATGGTAGGTGTCAGGGACAAGAGCCTCTATTTTTAAAACCTAGCTCTAGGTGCTAAATTGGTTTGGAGCATGCTAACCAAACCTCTTTATTTATGGAGTAGATTGTTGAGAAGCAAATATTTGGAATCAGACAATCTGTGGAGTGTGGTGACCATTTTTAATCCTCATAAAGACTCCCAAATGTGTAATTTTATTCTTAAATGTAGACCTTTGATTTTGGAGCATGTTTCTTGGATTATCAATAATGGTCACCAAGATAAGTTTTGGGAGGACTCTTGGAATGGACACAAACCATTGGCAGATAATCCAAATTTAGCAGAGGCTCGAATTATTCTCACTGAGGCATGGGGAGCTAGTGTGATCAACTATATGGAAGAATCTCTAGAATTAGGTTTCTCTACTTGGTCTTGGAGAAGTTTTGCCTCTCTTGGGATTTCAGTTGTCTAGTTGGAACATCTTAGTGAGTGTTTTCTATAGTGCAAGGTCTTTATCAACAATAAAGAGGATTAATTACAATGGACTGGGACCAAAATAGGCTATTATACTGTTAATATTGGTTATCTAATGTTAGATGCCTCTAATTCTATCATGATTTGGGCTAAATGTCTTTGTCAACGTCAAGAGGGCCTACAAAAAGTAGGAGATTTCACTTGGTTGGTTGTATAAAATCATATTCTCACACAAGATCAACTTTGCAAAATTGGGTTCTTAGGCCCTCCTAGGTGTCTCTTGTGCCAATCAGTAGAATAAATGGTGGGACACCTTTTGTTTGAATGTTCCTTTGTTGTTTCATGTTGGACTTGGCTTTGCAGTAAGTTAGATTGGTCTTGGGATTGGCCTTCATCTTTGTATAACACCTTTTCTTCTTAGCTGATTGGGGATGTTCAAAATGCTCTTATAGCCTTTGGAGAGTCAGCCCAGTGATCCTAATTTGTTCTATTTGGAAAGAGCATAATCTAAGATTTTTATAAGGAAAAGAAAAATAGCCCCCAGCTCTTTTAGGTGAAATTGAAAGAGCCATTTTTGAGGTTATTTTGACTCTTTATAAATGCAAAAATGCCATTCTTTCCTCTTGGGATATGAAGATGTGTGACATATGGTAGTTAATCACTACTCATCCTATTAATGGGTCTATTGTAGTATCAGTCAAAAAAATACGTCAGAAGAACATGGATTGGTGCCTCCCTCCCCCAGGTTGATTTAAAATAAACTTTGATGGTGCCTCTAAAGGCAACCCTAGCACTTCCTGGGTGGGTTGCATCATCTGGGATTATAGTGGTTCCTTAATCAATTTTATCTCAAGGAAGCTACAAGATGGTACTAACAATGAATCCAAAGCTCAAGCCTTGGCATTGGGCTTAGAACTAGCATCTCAATGTGGCATTAGGAAACTCCAAGTGGAGGGTGACTTGTAAATCATAATTTTAGTTCTCAAGAAGTCTTCAATGTCTTCTTATAACCTTGAAAACATCCTATTGAAATCTTGGGAAAATCTTAAGGAGTTTGATTCTTGGGAAGGATCACATTATTTTTGGGAAGCAAATGTTATTGAACACTTTCTAGCTAATTGTGGTGTGGACCAAAACACTCCTTTCATTGTCAATAACCAAAGACGGGATTGGGAAGAATTTGAAGGCCTTTCTAATATAATTCTTGGATCTTAAAATGATGGTAATTATAAGTTCCAAGTAGTTGGATCTCATGCATGTGAAATAGAAGTGGTGACAAAGTAAACTTATAGAGATATGATGGGCATTGATTACGTTGTAAGATCGTGAGGCTTCCCCTACTCTATTTCAACTACCCTGATTAACATTTTTATGCTAGATTTGGGTTTAGAGTTTGTATATTATTAGAAGGTTTGTATGGATATGAATTTAGCTTCTACCCTTGGTTTACCTACAATACAACGGGGAAGCTCTGTCAGGGAATGGCATTTTTTGGAGGAGCATCCCAAGCTCATCTAAAGAAAATATTTTGGACCCCCACTGAAGAAATCATGCAGGCAATAATTTTCACTTTGGGTAAATAATTTTTGGTGGAAAGTGTTCTTAGTAAGGTTAATTTTGAAATAGTAGCCATGTTTGTCTCAAATATCTTGGCCATAAAGCAAGACAAGAGTTTGGTCATTAGAGTTTTAGAATTATTTGTGGCACCAATGCATGGAAAGGGTTTGGTAGAACATCTATAAAATTTCAATGCAGGTTCATTCAAAGAGCTTCCTTTTTTAGGTAATAATAGATTTGGGTTTATTCCAATTTCTATTTTTATAGATCTAGAAATTAGGTTTGTCTTTCTGATGGGGTTTGTTAAGAACCTAGAGAATAAGATACATAATCCTTCATTGGTTAGAGGATAAATCATCTCTTTTCCTCCTTGGGAGAAAATAAAGTGCTCCATTATAGGTTTAGAAATGTGGAAGGAATCTCATTAGTGTTAGGAAATAAAGGAAGCAATGTCTTTTTTATGTGAACTAGTTGATAATCCCGACATGTGGTTCCTCCCTAGCTCATTTATGTCCCTCATCAAGCTATTACTAATGTAATACATGGTCATCTTGTGAGTAATAGAGTAGCATAGTCAGTGGGAGGACTGAAAGGTAGGCTTTATGGGTATGTGGCACATGCGGTTATGGCTGTGGATCTGGATGTTAAGGTAGAAGAAGATGATGTATGAGTTAATTGGTGGTGTGGTGGATCATTGTTTGGCATTTTGTAAAGGGTGCTTATTTTCTTAGTCTTGTTGGTTTTCATGGTTAGTTTTGCTAATTGTGTAGCCTTCTTGGTGGTTGTGTTCCCCGTTGGTCATTAGTTTATGTTTGTATATTTGATGGATGGGTTTTAATGTAATTTTTTTTGTTTTAATATATCGGATAAGGGACCCTCTAACCCTGGTGTTTATTTTATATATATATATATATATATATATATATATATATATATATATATATATATATATATATATATATATATATACAATATATACATGGGATCCATATTGTACACCAAACTAGGTTTCAGAGTAGCTATTAGATTGACTTGGCTTGTACACATTACAGAGGGTTTGCATCTTGTAGGGCGTTGACATCTTTGAATAAGATTTTTATATTATCAATGTTGGATAAGGACATCATGAGATTTGATTTTATTGTGACATAATAATGAAAAGGCATTTTAGTCGAATGTTTATGTTTAATTTACTTATCCTTATAGATATTATTTATAAAAAAATATATCCATTTACCTACTCCCATGAAACTTTTAACCTAAGACAATCCCTTATGAGTGTTCTTGCTCTTTTATTAGGTACATTAACAACATCATTAATATATATATTTAATAATTATAATAAATAGAACTTATTAATATAAATATAATTCATTAATTAATTAAAATTTAAAAGTAAAGAAACACTCAAGGTTTTAACTTATCTTATTTTCAAAAGTGAATTGATGAAAGTGGATATAATGTAAGAAACCCAATCAAGATAATTTAAAACATATATATTGTAATTTCTTAGGAGTGGTCCCTCTACATACAATTTATATAGCATTGAAAATCTCTGCACAAAAATATCAAACATGTCAAAATTGACTTCATAATTTTAATGCCCAAAAATAAAATAAAATATATTATTTATATACTAATTAACATTTAATATATAAAAATATTGTATTATTGTAATATATTTATATTATATATTATATATACAAAAAATATAATATATATTATTTATGTACTAATTAACATTCAATATATAAAAATATTCTATTATTATATATAAATTTAGCATATTATAATATAATTATATTACATATTATATCTACAAAAATATATAATATATACATGGGGCCCGTATTGTACAACAAACTAGGTTTTGATGTAGTTATCATATTTACATGACCTATACACATTAAAAAGGGGTTTGCATCTTGTAGGGTGATAACACCTTTGGCTGAGTGTTTTCTTTTCTCAGGTTTAGATAATAACGTCATGAGAGTTAATTTTATTATGGCATGAATCTACCTTTGATGTGTAGCTTGAATCAATGTTGCAATAATGTTGACCTTAAGACAAGACTTTGAGGTCCTACATTTTATCTTGCATCTTCCCTTCATCCATGCTACAACTTTATTGACACTTAGAGAAAATATACTAGGCATAAAAACATATTAAAATGCCATACTCGAACCCTTAAATAAAATTTGAACACAATTGGAGCTTGTCTACATCAGCATCTTATGTATCCATATAGGAAAAAAACATAAAATTTATTGGATTACTCATCAGGAAAAATATGTTTTGAAAATATTATAAAAAAGAATATCGTATTATTGTTTCTTAATGCTTCATGCACAAAAGGTTAGATAGGGTCAGTAGTGATGGGTTTCCAGTGAGGTGCAACTATCAATTGACACTCTTTCGATTTACAAACACTCTCTTACCAAGATAGAAACTTGCATCACTTTTAGTACATTGTATATTCTTTAGTTTAATAGTTGTAGGATGCACAAAGGAAGCTATAACAATTAAAGTGGTGTATAAATTGATATACATCAGATCACTAAAGCACTTGTAGAGAGTACACAGAGATTGGTGTGGATTCGTACTTAGGTCTGGTAGACTACCCAAAATTGGTAGCACTTGTAGTTTCATTGAAAAGGCCTTTTCAATTTTTCATCTAATTAAATTTAGAGTCATTTTATATTTACATGGATTTTTTTTTACATGTGATATATAATAAACATAGTGTATTGATAATAACATTATAGTTAGATTTTAATATTTATGGAAATAGAAAATTATATTTTTCATTCTTAAATTATTTTTTATGTTATATTAATGAAACAATAGGGAAATATGAGAGCCATATGATTCTGTTATGAGAATATTAGTTGATGGAGCACATTTCTTCTTCATTGTCAATAAATTCAATTTTGTAGATGTAGGACACTTCAACTTGTTTTTTTCTTTTTCTCTCCTTACACATATCGGAATCAAAAGACTACCTATCTTTGTCATTATTGTTATCATCACTACTATCTTTCTCCATGATCCACATTTAAATAATTTTAACTAAAATGATAGAAATCCACATAATCGCTTTACCTGTGTTTATGGGCTCATGGGATCTATTTATATTCGTGGTTATAATCAAAGTCTTAACATTAATGATATCTAAATATTCCTTTTAGTAGTGGGTATTAAAGTTGCATCATGGCACTTATTTTGTAAAGTGAGGTTTTTTCAAACAAAATTGCTTGAATTGAGAGTCTTACCTCATTTAACACCTATGATCGATTACCATGGCTCACCTTTTGTATATTAAACATTAGGCAAAAATAAGCTTATAATCTTGGTGGAGATGATGATGTAAAATTAGGTGATGTGTTCCTTAATATGACATGGCAATGAGATATGTCTGAAATTAACATTTTGTTTCACAGTGAGCTTGAGCAAGGAGGAAGAAGTTGGGAATGACAAAGCCATACAAATATGTAAGCAATGTAAGTGGTGAATCAGGTAGTGATGGTGAGGGGTAGTGACAATATGACCTAAACAACTCTTCGTATCTTCAAAAACAATAATAAATTTATACCAAACATGAAGTAGACATACCAAATGTAGATCTCTTGAGGAAAGAGCAATGCATTAAATAACATGCAAGTGTTGAAATGTTTTAACGTGCACTACATAGTGAGGGTGGGTGGAAATGATAGCATGTTTCACATGATACCATATGCTAAGGGGCCCATATTGTACGCCAAACATAGATTCAAGTTGGTGGTTGTATTTACATGTTGACAAGCTAGGTGACAACTAGATGTCACAAGAATTCTTTGTAATAGCCGTAATAGTTGTGCAAAGCATTAGTGTTCTTAATTTTAAAGCATGAAAATTTTCCCTTTTAAAGCATGTAGGAACACACATAAACACTCTTATAAAGAAAAAAAAGATGTCTTTTGAAGATGTTCTCATTATAATTTCATGAATGTTGTGTGGCCAATGTCGAGTTGTTTGGTGATCAAAGGGTGAAAATTGACTTGTAAAGTAATGCATTTTGTTTCTTCACTAGTTAGGTGAATCCCCTACTTTATCTTCTCTACAATTTTGTAACAATAGTTAGCAATTAGTGCTTCAAGAATTATTGGCAAGGATCAAAAGTAACTTACTATTTATCTTGCCAAGTGATTTAAATTGAAGTAAATAATCCTAGTGGGTATTGTTTGATTATATCAAGGGTGGTTGATTCATTTATTGTTTAGTAAATATTTATTGGATTGTTTAAAAACTGCTTAATGTTTTTTAATCTTGATAGTTCCCAGGATTGTGGCATTGCAAATTTTTATATATATTGCATGTATTTATGAGATTATTATGAAGAGATAGGTTTGGTTCTTGTGTTGTCTTTGTGCCATCTACACTTGATGTACACCATGATTTTTTATTTTCATAGGTAGCTTGATAGTTTTATATGTTTGATCCATAAACAAAAAAATATATGGTGGAATTTCTTACCTTTTTAATGACGTGCTTTTAAAAAATGGATATGATGTATTATGTCCAAATATCAAATGTTTGTATATCATTTCAATGTCTATGAAACATACATTTAACATGGATGAATTTGAAGACATAAATTAGTTATTATTGAACTTTTACTATGTTTTTGCATCCTTTTTTCCAACATGAATTATTAACACTCTTTTTTTCATTCTCGAATGTAATAGGAAGAAAACCACTAAATACATGCAGATAACACATGTTGAAAATATAAGTTATTTCTATTTGAATGAGGTGAACATGGTAGATTATTTTACTTATTTATCTCTTACAATTTTAAGTTATTTAATATTTTATCTATTATGATCATAAAACCTATAATTGAACGACTGCCTAGTTTCTCTTCAAATAAAATGTGGTGTAATGTTGTAGATTACCATTCATTGTTATACAATAGATGTACTAAGACCTCTTAGTGGTGAGGAAATCTTAAGGATTCCTAAAGGTAGCTCAAATACTAGCTTGCAAGGCTTATAAACCATGTTCTAAATTAGCACACGAATTTTATTGAGATAATGTTTATGATTGTTTTGGTTTTTGTACCTTAGCTTAAAGGATTAGAAAGGTATCCTTATTACAACTATTAGGATATAAACTTGTTCCCTATGAACATCTTATACTCACTTGTTCCAATAGGTTTTGCTCTAGCATTGCACCTTTTTGTTGCTCCAAAGGCTTTTCACATGCTTTCCATTCCTGATGTTCTCATTTTACCCTATGATATTGCATCATTTGTGAAGGTAATGGAGTTTTGATGAAACTCGTTATTATATGCAATAGAAGTTTTTTTTAATGTTGAATTTATTGTATTTCTACATTTTGGCATTGTAGGTTACATGAGTTCACTAATACTTCAATGGGTTGGCTTGAATAATTTGGACCTATATGACCATCTTGATACATGCATATGGTATTGCACTTTAGAAACATGAAAAATATGCCAAAGGAGTTACTATGTTTTAAAATGAGGTTTGAACATGCTTAGGGCCTTCTCAAATATTTGATGACACTATTATTTATAGAATAGGAGAAGAACAAGATACAATCTAAATACATTTAATTTAAATTTTTAGATTGATATTCAATATAGAGATCCACTTATGTGATTTTATGTTCAAGGTCATAGGTATTTCAATTTGGATCAAGAAACTATTACCAGTCCCTTTCTTAGAATAAGATAAGATCAACATAATGTCTTTCTTTCTTCCATTTTTAATTTCATGTTGTATGTTGAAAATTTTGTTTTGTTAATAATTGAAAATAAATATATATAAGTATGTTGAGGAAAATTTCTAGTGATTATAACATGGTTTTGGAATGAATCAATTCTTTAGTTAATGATGATTGGATGTTTCAACATAACAACCAAATTAGTGATTTGATGTACAATCATTATTTAGGGATGATGATAAAAAATTATGGTTGGAAGAATCATATAGTAGAAGTTACACTAAGTGATCAAATGAATGTGCATGCTTAACAGAACCTTTTTTCATATAATTTGTGTTATAAAAGGCTTGAAGCACACAAACATTGGAAAATATTGAGGAAACATACCAAAATAATACCATCAAGCGTTAGTCAATCCCCATACCACTCATCATCAACTTTTCTAGGATAACTAGGAAGATTATGAATACCACTATGGAAATATTGATTGTCAAGGGCTAGCATTCATTGACATATCAAGAGTGCACTCATTGTCTGACCTTTATATAAACCCCTCATTTACGTTTAACTATTATGCAAGAATTCAGGGTAATATATATGTAAATCTTAGAAGCGCAAAGGAAGCAAGTCTCAATGTAATACCTCTTCCACAACATTTACAACAAATGTACTTTTTCTTAATAAACACACAGAAATGCATTTCAAAATAAATTGACACACTCATAATCACTTAATTCAATAAAATTAAAATATAAAGATAAATCCCTCTTAGTGTTCCTTACATCATCATGAAAACTGCTATTTATACATTAAATATATCCATATTCATGAAATATATCCATAATAACAATGAATTAGTTATTTTTTCAAGGAGAAATAATATGTGGTGACTGTAGATAAGACCAGGGTCAAGTTGACATCTATACAATTAGATGGAATTGCACTTATAATTAAGTAAAATAGTATAAAAAAAACACGTAGAATTTAATTGAAATGCCTTATGACATGCAATACATTTTATGTAACTAAAAAAGGCAACGCATATTTGATAACCTGTCAAGTAACCATAACATTTTTTCTTTAAAATTTTTGATTAGTTATTTAAAATTGTTGTATTTATGCTTAGAAAAAATTGCATTTATCAACTAGGAATATTGATAATATAGCCAACATCTATTAAAATAAAAAAATAATTATATTTATTATTATTTTTAAACATTATAAAATATTATTATTTTTTGGTTTTGCATGAATTTTGATCCAAATTAATGCCTTCAATAAATTACTTAGTACTATTCATTATCGTGAAAAATGAAATGGTGCTAATGTCTTTCCATCTTATTTTGATGCCATTATTTGATATGTTTTTATCACTTTTATATTAGAAACATATTAGTGTATCTATTAATAAAAAATATAGAGATAAATTAAATACATGGTTTATAATAAAAGGTTGGTCAATTGGTATTCATGACTTAAAATAAATGATAATAGTTAAAAATCATGGTCATAGAGCAAGAGTCTCAACATATAACCATAAAAATAATAATAATAAGCTAAACTAACAATATACAATCATATTGGATGCAGATGGTGGAAAATCATCCTTAGGAAGGATGGCAACCCAAGAAAAGGTCTCCCTAAAGATAGATCCAATGCCACCTAGCCATCAAAATTGTTATCTTATATAGCTATAGGCATGAGCACTTCCAACCCAACATCAAGGGAATGGCCAATGTAGTATACACATCATCATGAGAAAGAGAGGTATATTTAGATGACTTAGTAGTGGACTTGCCATGAGTCACCATACTTCAACCTCTCTACTGAGGAGGAGAGACGAAGAAGTGACTATGTGATTGGCTCTATTGATTCCTTGGTGTCTATGGAGGTGAGCCCATATATATACTTAGTAAGAGGAATTATACTCATGATGCACAACACAATCCCATAGTGATTGATAAAATCATACAAGTGTTGAAACTCCAAGGCCACTTTTGGCTTGCACTTCAATCTAAAAAAGGCAAAGGTGAGAACTACATTTTATTATTTATGGAAAACTGCTATGAAAGAATATCATTGTTGAAGATAACAAAATTCATAGTTTTCCAAGTTTGATAAAGGATGGAAGCTTTGATAAAAAATCAAATAAAATTAATTTAGGTTAGCCAATAAGCACAATCTCCAAACAAATCGATCCTCCAGATGATGGGCTCTGGATGGAAAGGTAAAAAATGTTCTGGGTCCACTACTAAACCCAAAAGCCCAAGGGAAAATCCAGATTAAATGTTTAAAAGTCTCTAAACTACTACCAGCAAGACACTTCAAATGATAATTATGAATGTGATGCAATTTCTTCCCTAATGTAATCCCTTTATAAACTAAGCACTATAAAAAAATGAGCTAGCTTGGGCTCATGCTTAAAATCCTCAAATTTAGTTAAGTTGGATAAGCCATGTCTAGGATGAGGAGTTTAGACTCCACCAATTTTTTAAATTAATTAAAGTCGTAAAGATAAGACTTAATATTTTATACATAAGTATTGGAAAGGAATTCTTAAATGACATGCCGTAATTCAAACACCAATAGTTCCTCTATGTCATTGGCAATTGTAGCCCCAATTTATGCATCATTGCATTAGGTTTAAGATTTTAGATTTATCAAATTGATAGCACATCACAAGCATGAAACTTATAATTTCTATAAATAATGGTCCATGGAATCTAATCTCAAGAAGAGATAAGATTCCACATGGTGAAAATGTGTTTTAAAAAAATATGAAAGGATTTAATACCGAGATTTACCGTAATCATAACATTTCTATTGGTGGAAACAGAAGACCAATAGATGTTATGATCATTGAAATGAAGTCTCAACCTATATATGTCATTATTCCATTTGAGGAATGACTTGATTGATTCAAAATATTTCCCAATGCTTCAAGCAACAAAAGACCCATCAATCTTGACTTGGGTAGAGGTAATGGACAATGTATGGAGATCAATGTTTTTCCAACTAGATTTGCCATAAGGCAATTCTATAGAAATGTAGTTCCAAATAAAAACTTTATAAGCTTTGGGGTCTTTAAAGGCAAAAATAATTTAGTTAGCGTAGAGGGTAGTGATCTACCTATAAACATTAATTATACCCATGCTTCACTTATTTTGCAGCAGATAATAGACTTCACAAGCAACCTTATGAAATCCTTGATTCTACTATAACCCATAAAAAGTCTCTAATAAATATGGCAAGTTTGTTATATGGCACTTTGGAAGGCACCCAACAAGAGGAAAAACATACATATATAGTTATGCAAGAATCTTAATTGAAAATATAGAATTTATTGGCCATTTTTTTATATAAACCATTAATTATGATTTTTCTTTCTAATCAATAAATATATTGATGACTTTTAAATACTTAAAAGTAATAATAATCTTATATTGATTAGAAGGTTTAGTTTAGGAAACATATAAATCTATATTACTATAAATTTATATCAATGAGAGTGATGTGACAATGGAAATGGACCTTTTATGGTCTGAGCCCATGCAATTGTTTATCTAAAACATTTCAATGGATACTTAGAGATAGTTTTGATGGATATTTGTAGTGAAACAATCACTTGAATAAAAAAAAGTTATAAAACTTTAAACTACAAAGAAAATTTTAGTAAGTTTTTAAGAAAAATAATTTCAACATATTTATAAAATGATTTTGATTTGTTAAATGTCATTTTTAATTCTTAAAAAAATATCTACAACTATTTGGAGCTATAACCCTCACTTCTACACTACTAAAAATATTTGTTCAAAATAGTCTATGCTTCTAATTTTCAAGGAAATATTTTTATTTGTATAGCTTTAATTGTTTACCAATTATATTAAACCTTTAAAATAGAACAATATTAATAACAACCCCTCCATAAAATCATGATATTATTAATATATTTTTTTTAATTTGATATGGTAAAAAGGAGGGTTTTGATGGGACCTCTCAACCCACCTACAAACATAGCCAGAAAAACCAAAAAACAAAATCTCAGACCCAACCACCAAACAAACAAGTTCAGTGGCTCACAAAAATAAAATGTCCAAAACATCTATAGGAAAAACACCAAGAAGAGCCAAACCATAGCCCTCCACTAAAAACCCACCTAGATCCAGCAAAGGGTAAGTCAAATGATCAATAAAATACTATCCATTGGATCAACCATAGTCAACCAAGGTGCTAAATATGGGAAAAACAATTCACTTATGGAATAAGAAACCAATAATTACTTAGAAGATGGAATCAGTATTCTTCTATGTTGAGAGAGAAGACCTTCAATAGTCCATTGGTTTCCTTCACCATTTCTTCCATGTCGAATTATAACATTTCTTCCTTTGTCCTTCTTCCTTTATTTTTAATAGTTAAATCCAAAAAATATTTAAGTTTTACCAAGGAAGAACAAGCGGGGGAAGTAATGGAACCTAACAAAGTAGAAGTGGAAGCCATCACTGATGCAAAATATATTTGCAAAGAGACTATTGAGCCTATTTTTGACACCCCCTTTTTTCTTTCCTAAAATGAATACTTTGAAATGATTTTTTCAATTTGATGACATTATCGTGACATCTAAAATTGGCAATTAGGGGTCTTAGTTCATTATGTTTTAGATTAAGGTAAAAGCAGGTTTTGATGACATTATCGTGACATCTAAAATTTCCAATTAGGGGTCTTAGTTCATTATGTTATTTGAATATGCATTTTATATTTAAATGTTTAATATGACTTTATATTTAGTGAAATTATTACTCTATATTACAAAGTGGTTTTGAAATCATTTCATGGATTCAATGAAAAAAATTAGTATGTCTATATTAGTAGAATTCATTCTTCATGAGTATTAGTTATGTTCAAATTTAGAATCTTATGTGACACGTATGTTCATAAGCAAGTAACATTTATGATTAAAGGTTGAGCGTAAATTTGCTTAGTTGGTTTCACTTGATCATTGTGGCATAATGATATTTGTATGTTCATAAGTTAAAATATATCTTGCTAGATCCAATGGTTTATCCAAAGAAAATATTTATGAGTGTTATTGATTTTTGAAACCTAAATGTTTATAAGAGTCTCAAAATAAACTTAAGACTTTAAATACTTTGACATAAGTATTATTGCCTCATGACATAGGGGTCTAAGGTCATAAATATTTGAATAATAAGGTGGTCTTTAAACTTTTGTAAAGTTCAGATGTTCATTACATTGATGATGGTTATGTTGAGGTGATTCACTTTTGTGGCTATTTTTTGTGAAGGTGGTGGAATGTTTACTTGAGTTAGTTTTGAGTTTGAAGTATGGTTAAGTATTCTTTAAGTAATAAGTTACATGGTTTTAATGCGCTCAAGGATTTGGCATATATCTTAGGATCTTTTTGATGTGCCCTTTTTGGCATTTAAATTTGGTGTACTATGCATCAAATCGAGATTTTTAGATGGAATTTTAGTGGCAACTTAGGTCATCACTATTTTTGTCAAAGTTATTAAAATTTTGATAGAACTAAAGATAAGTATTGACAAAGTTGTTATCCAATCTTGGTCTAACACGTAGTTTTTTTAGTACTTTAGGATTAACATAATACAAAAGGTAAAATTTATTCAGTTAGTTGTCATTCTTTGAGAAGCTCACTATGGAAGCAAAGCTTTGGAGCCAAGGAGAAGAAATTGGAAGTTTGTTGAATAATTTGCATGTGAGGTATGGATTTTGTTACAATTTCATGAGCATAATAAACTATAAGGTATATCAAAACTCTACTAGAATGGGTTATGAAATTTATGAATTTAGTAGAGGTAGATTTAATGGGTGCATAGAAAAACTTCAGTTGGTTTTACATGCAAGTGTTTATTTTTATTTAATGAATAATAATATACATTTTATTGTGCATATTTTTAAAATATATTCATTGAATAATGATGTTTGAAGCATGTAGTATATAGGAGTGTTATTCTATAGAATGAAGTTGATGAAATTATGTTTGCATGTCATCTATTCTTGATAAACTATTCAAAATAGTTGATTATGAGGAGATTTTGGAAGATATAAATTATTTGATGTGGGTCTGAGTAGAAAATTTGAGGGTTTTTATTTGTAAAGAATATTTGTAAATTTTGTATATAATTCATCATAATTCAGTTTTGGTCTGAGTACAAGTTGTTTCAAAATTACAAAATATAATTTATACATAATGTCTTGGTATATTTTGCATATTGAATTTTGTTGAAGATTATATTTCTTTTTTGTATGATAAATAAGAGAAGAATATCTTTGAAACATGTGACTTTGTCATAAATTGTTATGTTGGATTCAGTTAGCATCGAATATGAAATCTGTATAAGTGTCAGTTTATTGTGTTGTTTTCTTAGGTTTTACAGTAAGATACAAATATTTGTTTTTCATTGAAGATATCTTTGCTGGAAGTTTAGATATATGAAGAGGATTTGGCATCAAGTTTCAAAAAACAATTCACCAAATGATTTTTTTTTAAATGATATTTGGTAATATTATTCTCATCTTGAACAATTTCTTATTTTCTTTGTCACTAATATACAAGTTGTGTTAAGAAAGTTTAGATTGCAGTATGTGGAAGTGAAATTTTTTATGTTGCTTAAAATTTGGGAAAATTGTGTTTGGAGGTTTTGAAAATTTTTAAGGATAGGTAGTTCTGTAAATTTTGAGGTTTTGTCTTATGACATATCATTTTTCAAATTTCAATCTTTATTGAAATTTAGATATATATTTTTAGACTTTTAATGGGGTTATAGATTTTGGTATGTGGATTCAAAAGATATTTGGTTGATTTGTTTTATCTTTTAAAATGCTAAGATGAACATCTCCAAATTCAAATAATAACCAAGGAAATGCATGGAGAATATAACAACTTGAGAATAGGGAAAATTCATTTTCTCATAGTTTTTGTTTAGAGGTCATTTCTCTACTGGTAGGAGGTCGGGTAGGAGTTTCTCAAGACCTTTCAATATGGGAACTCATATGTCAGTCCACTTTGATGCAATTGATCTTGCTTTCTAGAATGTACTTGAAGCCTTAATGTTTAACCTTATAAATGCTATAGGAAATTGAGGTTAGAGAAGGACTTATTGGAAAAATTATCCATATGGACTTAGAAATTCAAGTGGTTCTCTAAGAATGCAAAACGCTTTAAAATCAAAAGATAATTTAATTTCTAGTCATTCTCCTCATCAGAATGAATAGTTGCCTGAAAATGATTTACAACAAGTTGCTAAGTTACACTGTCATGCTTTAGTGCCTTTGAACCAAAAACTTCCATCTCCCGAACCTGTTAGTCCATATGCAAATTGATCTAGGTTTAACCTTGAAGATTTTTCTCATCATCAGCTGGAAGAAAGAATAGTACCAATGAATAGAAAAAGACAAGAAATCAGTCCTTCAGTGTCACCAATAGTCACCAGGATGGTTTAAAAAGTTAAGTTGGAGGTGGATGATGAAGAAGATGAAAATGTAGTTAAGTTGATCAAGTTCTCGGCAACCAATATGAGTTATATTGAATACATGACTAATAAAGGTTGTCTACTTATTAAAATGTTGTTAGATTCAAATGATAAGTAGAAGTGTTCAGGGATATTTTTCTATTGTTTAATACTTATCAGATACTTTGTTTTAATTTTTGCTTGACAGTGGTCTCATGGTTTAAGACATTTTCAAACAGTATATTTTGATATGAATATTTAAACATATATATAATGCATATGGATAAAATGTTAGATGTGATTTTTTAAATTTAAATAACTTATGTTGTTTTAGATATTTTGCATAATTTATTTTATTTAGGTGATTATAATTTCTAAGGGCCCCCACCCGATTAGAGTCAGTCTCCTTGATTTGTTATTTTTAATTTTGACTTCAAGACTCATTTTTAAAAGTCTAAAATGAGTTAAGTGATAATTAAAATTTAATTGACTTAATTTTTAGTCAATTAAGTCATAATCAATAACTAACTAAAATCAGTTATAACTTATTCCTCAACCATATTTAGAGGAATTGATTATAAAATAAGATCAAAGTGACATAGAAATGGAGACAGGGTAAATTTTAATGGCGAATATTCATTAATTCTCAAATATTTCAATTTGAGAAATTTAAATTTGATAATTTTTTTAGGTGCAGCATATGACCATTTAGCATAAAAGGCTATCTTTTTTTTAGGGTTCAACTCACCAAGGATTTATAATAATTATGGAGTTATGCATGCAATTTTTCATATATGTGTGTGTGTGTGTGTTCCCAGAGGTCATGAACTTACCATCAAGGTATCTTTCTTTATTGGATTGTGAAGATATCGAGACTTGAGTTTGGACTCCACCACTCGACTGTTTTCAGCAACAACTAAACTACATGGTAAGAATATGCCACTCGATAGCAACCTAACATATGGTAATATTATGTCGCATGATGCAAAATGGATGACCAAAGACAGTGTGTCATATCACAACAACATGGATTATGGTAGAATTATGGCCCATGATGAAAATTTGATGCTAGGATATAATGTCTCATGTAGTGGTAATTTGATGCCTGATAGCAATGTGTCACATGGTGTCAACCTAATGCCTGATGGCAATGTGCCACATAATGGCAACTTGATGTCTGATAGTGATGCACCACATGATAACAACCTATCACCTGATAACCATGTACCTCACAATAGTAATGTGGCATCTAACAACAATGTGTCATGTGGTCATAGATTGATGCCCTATAGTAATGTGTCATGTGGCAGCAACTTACCACCTGGTAACACTATGTTGTATGATCGTAGCTTGATGACCGATAGCATATGGGAAGCCAATAACGCTAAATCACTCAACAATAAATTTATGGTGTCAAGAGGTGATGACAAGGGTAAAGCACCATAATAAATACCATAAAAATCCAACATCATGTCTTATTTTATAAATCTAAGAAAGAAGACTATGAATATAGTAGGCACTACGAATACAAGTAATTATAAAACTTTTTTTAAAATATCAATTAATTTTTTTCATTGTAGATTAATTATAAATTTATTTCAATGCAAAAATTAGCATGGATATTGACACTATTTCATTAGAAATAATTAATCCCAATAAATTCTCACCACTCAAAGATTTTATTAATGAAATACCACCCCTATAAGACATTCCTCTAGGCACTTCACTAGAACACGCTCCTCTAGACACTTCACAAGAGAATTATAATTCTTTTTAGACACAAAATTTTGTTGAATATTCCACTCAAAAAAGTTGACGGAGGAAGAGAAGTATATCGACAATAGGAAGGTATTTTCAAGTTGACTGGGATGTAAAATTTCCATTTATAGAACCTACAGAATTGGAAAATAGAAATGAGCCTCCAATAGAATGTAGATGTATAATTTGCAGTTGGAAAGTTGGAAAAGAACACATAATGCAACTTAAATTAGACATAATTGAGAAACATTATGGGAAAATATATATCTGTGAAGCACCTAGATGGATAGATAATAATAACACACAAATGTAAAAATGGAGAAGAATGCATGCATGTGAATACGAATATGATCAAAAATGACAAAAACATCTTGTCAAGAAAGGGGGAACAATCAAAGCATAATTTGGAAAAGTTATACAGTCCAATCTTAAGGTAAAATATGTAAATTTCTCTACTATTTCCTACATTTAAAAAAAAGGAAGACCCATTTTTGATTTTTTAGATTACAAAAAAAAATCAACATAATGAGTTTTTAGATATTCCACAATCACATTGGTGGGATAACAGTGCTTGGAAAATGGAAAAATGTCTAGCCATTGTTGAGAAGGAAGATTTGAAAGAAAGTGTTAAGATATCATTATTTATCTCTCTATCCATCAATGAGTTCACTACAATTGACAACACAACATGGATTTGCATGCATGTGTATACCTTTGAAAACTATTCAAGGTAATCTCATATTTTAGTTGTCCATAAAATGGTAGAAAATTGCAATGTAGAAAACCTCCATAAAATGGTTATATCCAATTTAAGAGAGAGATATGGGATAGATGATTATGTCATAACTACGAAGCTAGTGTGTTGGTGTTGATGGTGCATCAATGATACATGGGCATAGAAAGGGTCTTTATGTTTGCCTTCAAATAACAATTTCTATTGCATGGCACATAGGATGAATCTTGCATACAAAATTATTAGCACATTTAGTAATGTCACAAAAGTGGAAGAGCTTATTTATGACTTACATGCTTACATGTCAAACAACCCAAAAATATTTATGGAGTTCCTAAAATTTGCAATTGGGGTGATAGACGGTAGAAAACTATTAAAAGATGTTGAAACCAGATGGATTTCTATGTATGAACCTGCCTATAAATTTTTTGAAGAATACCCATCTTTGATAGGGTTTATGTATAAATATCATAGAGAAGTTGAAAAAGCAAAGGATTTGTTGTGTCATTTAAAAGATTTAGAAACTTTACTCACATTATGCGGTATTTTGCCAATGATGATGGAAATCAACTATTTAACGAAACATGCCCAAGAGAGATCTATCTATATTATTGAGTTCACACATTTGACAAAACATGTATTTCAATGTTTAGATATATTATATACATCAAATGAAAGCTTTCACGATTTTTGTTTTTAGAACTTGGTAAATTTTGATAGATTTTTAGAATCTAGAGAGTTATTTGAAATTCAATATACATGATCATCTTTGCGTCGTGGTAAATGGCATTGAGATCCCAATGCACACATGCTCTACAATACTTGAAGTTGTGGAAGATGAGCCTAAAGATGTACCTGTGACACATTTACTATATGATACTATTTTGTTTAAAACACAAATTAAATTAAGCAAAATCTCACAAAGTTTAGCCATTGAGATCAGAAAATGTTTTCAAAATGATGAGTTATTAGAGGGCATGGGAGTTGTGAATCCCATTTTTTGGAACAATGTTAACAATAAAGAATAGATCAACACATTATTTCACAAATACATGGGTACAATTGTTATGCATTTCTGTAATTATGTAGATGTGAATAGAGTTCAGATTAATGGTATTTTAAATAAATAATTATTGACATCTCAATCAACATAGTTTGGGATTACAATGATGGATCAATTTCAATGTTTAAGTGACAATAAAAAATGGCACCATTACACATCTATGAAAAAAAATTTATCCAAGTAGCATATTACAAGAAATTATTAGTGAATATTTTAGATTATATAAACTTGTTCAAACAATGATTTTGGGTTTAGTGGAAGATGAGTGCGTGTTTAGTGCATTATCCTTTGTGAAGTCAAAACTTAGAAACAAATTGGATAAAAATATAGAGACTTGCTTGAGACTATATGTTTCAAGTTATTATGTGGACAAGTTTCCATATGACAGAGCAGTGGCAACATGGAGTTCTCTAGCTTAAAGAAGAGGTGTGACTAATACAACTACCAATACAAAAGATGAGAATATCGAAACTGAATATGGCACTGGCATGGTAGATGCAAATCACACTTATGATAAACAAGTTTCTCAATTATTGTTTTAGCTACCCAAATTTAAGTTTGATAAGTATAGCAATTACTATTTTCTAAAATATTTCTTATTCTTTCATCTTCAAATACATTAAATTCTGTAATCTATTTCTTGCATGTTACAATCATGAATCTTATTCAATACATTAGAATTAATAATTTTTTTATCCTATTACAATTGTGTATTTCAAATATTACTATATCTTTGCAATGCATGGCATTCATTAAGTAGCAATCATAATTCTAATTAACATTGTACAGAGCATTTCCTTATAGCATTCATTGAAGCATACAAGTCTTATGTCTAGACATACATGGTGTACCATACAACACCAATTCTCTTACCATTAAAACTTCAATTATTAAGATTTGTTGTTTTTCATTATCTTAATTGTCTATAATATTAATTTCAAGAGCATATACACAAATTCAATACATGCATAACAATGTAACAATAATTATTTTATTGCATGTTTACATTAGTACCATTACACAAATATATAGGAAATATTTTTCCTATAGTTGAAACTTGGGGTCACATATTTCTAAATTCCACCACAATCAATAAATTCAATGCTAAAACTACTAGAACAATGTAACAATGAATTCAAATCTACAACTACTAGAACAATATAACACTATAACAATGTATTCAATACTACAACTACTAGAACACTATAACAATGCATTCAAATTTACAACTACTAGAATAGTATAACAATGCATTCAATTATTACAACTACTAGAACAATATGATTCTATAGAATAATTACTCTACAATGGGCTATTTTTCCTACAACTACTACAATATTCAAATACTACAACTACTAGAAATATTTTTCCTATAGTTGGGTTTGCATATTTCCAAATTTCACCTTAATCAATGCATTCAATGTTATAACTACTAGAATAGTTTAACAATGTATTCAATGCTACAACTACTAGAATAATATAGCCATGCATTCAAATCCTACAACTACTAGAATAATATAATAATGCATTCAAATCTACAACTACTAGAATAATATAACATTATAACAATGCATTCAATACTACAACTACTAGAACAATATAACAATGCATTCAAATTTACAACTACCAAAATAGTATAATTCCATAGAATATTTACTCTATTTTTTCTCCATACAATATATAAACTTGACCACAATATATTTTATATGTATAAAATATTAATATTATATAGGTAGAGTATTAGGAACAACTGTAAAATATCATTTAATAGAAACATGATATAAACTATTTTAAACAATAGAAACTATCGTTTTGAACAATATAAACTCAAACAAATTAACATTTTTTTGGTTGAGACTCTCCACCCCCTTGTTGCTTACCATCCCCCGCCATGAAAACCCTATTGTCTTGACCTACCTATGGATCCTCCATTATCACTCCTTCTTTCTGAAGATCCTCTACAGTAGAATTCATTTATGCAAGAATCACCCTCTCCTCATTTGTTGCATCTCCTGTTGAAATAATGTTGGGATCCACATCTATTTTTTACTTCAATAAAATGCTTATATCCATACCATGCTCTTTAATTATTTTCTTCAAAGTGTTGTTGTATTTATTTAATAGAATAAGCTTTTCTTTTAATGCAATTGTTGAGAAGATAATTTCACAAGTGTTTTTCAAATGTACATTAAGATGTGATTCTTACTTCAAATTTTCATATTTTTCCTATAATCAACAAATAATATATAAGTGTCAAGCACATACAAAGGTTAATAATCAAAATACACATTATAGATAATGAAAACATACCACAGCTTTATCTTTCTTTGCTTGTGCAATGGTGACAAGGTCGATATCTTTAGCCCATTTATTGAAATATGCTTAGGTTTTTCCATTTAAATTTTCCAACTTATTTATCATAATCTTTAAAATCCTATCATTTTAAACATTATCAACAGAGATCAATATAGATTGATCTTGTTGTAATAAAGCACCAATCTTTGAGGGTTCATTTTGAACAAGTGAAAACAAATTCACTCTATGGGAGTGGTTGTGGTAACGGGCATTGATTTATTTTATAAGTATTTTTTTCCCTTATCTCCCATTGTTTTAAATCATTGAATTCTTCAATAACACCTTCCCTCAAATTGGCAAGCAAATTTTTTGAAACTAGATTTTCTAATGAAAAATTAGTAAGGAAATCATTAGAGACATTTAAATTATTAGTGTGGGGTGGGGTAGCTGCAAAAGAGGTAGTCATAAAAGGTGCTTGTGAAGGCACATTAGCAACTTGAATAAAATCATGTGAATTGAATCCACCAATAGTCAAGGCCCTCTTTCGATCCCAAAAAACTCTTCATCTAGATCAATCTGTTGCAAACATGTAGGACTTTATGCACTCGAAAGGCCACCAATAGAGAAATTTGGAAAATTATAAATTTGTAGTGTTCCTCTACTTTGTACAGGGAGGAAAATGTTCTTTCCTCTTCTCTGAATCTGAATGGGTGGTGGGGTTGGTGGCATACTTCATAGTCTCCTAATAGATGTTGGGTGGACTACAAAAAAAATATTCAAAACCGGTAAATTCAAAAACATAAAATTAATGCAAATTCAAATCAAATCTATTATTATTTATCGGGGTGATTGCCTCTTCCATTCTGATTGTCCTTAATGGAGTTGCCTCTTCCCCTCTGATTGTTCTTATGGGAGGTTGTTCTTTCTATCTCATTATGCTTGCGGGAGAGACATTGGTGGTTTCAACTACAAAACAAGTAAATTAACCAGTTAATTAACTAACTAGCAAATTATAACAAACTTCAAATCAAAAGTAAAGTTGTAATGGAAAATATTGATTGTGTTGTGTACAAGAATCCTCAATGGAAACATTTAGAGATTCAACTGCAAAAAAAATAAAAACCAATATGAAAATTATTTTCTTCCATTGAATAATACAAGAAAAAACTTTAAAGGAAATTTGGGGGAACCTGGAAGTGGAGACGAAACAAAATAATTTTTTGGGAATTTCACAATTTGAAATGAATTGAAAAAAAGACTTCATGGACTGGGTATCACCAGAGCCCTCTGAAGCACAGTGACCTTTATTTATTTTATGTCCTCTTGTGTCATAAGCATGCACTCTCACCTATAACAAATAATAGGATAAAAAATATTAAAATTTGAAATATATATAAAGTAAGAAAATGAGACTTAGGAAAACTAAACTTACCTCCTATTTCTCGATAGACAAAGCATTAGATTTTTTTATTATTGAGGTTAGTGGGAATTGTAATATTTTTGATTTCATATAAGGCCTCAAAATACACAACTAAAAATTAGTTTGAAGATGAAATGGTGCAAGTGTCCTTTGAAAATGCAAAATTCAACTCTACCCTAATGTTGCTAGATATAATTGTGTACCAGTCACATATAACACCTGACAGAGAATGAAGCATATAGTAAACAACCCAAAAAGGAATGTCTAATGATCTTCCCTATAAAGCAATTCTCACTTGAAATAAATGGATAATAAATTTGAGAAATAGATTGGTGATTTTTTCAACAAAGATCTCCCTTCCATTTTGACTATCTGTAATGAAAATAAAAAACATGCAATTTTAATTAGGATACCAAATTATTTATAATAAATGATTCAGGTATAATTAAAAAAAATTAAAATTTATTAATAGATTTAACACTTACTAGTTGGGTTAATGGCCATGTTGTAGGCTAACTCCAAGTGATTTTTATTGACGTCAGATAAGATAAACTTGGTGCTAACACGATTTGCATTGCGATGTGAAAGACCTGTTAAATTATGGATATCCAATGGAGAGGTGCCAAAGGATATTATTTTATTGTTAATGCAGACATTTAAATGGCTCTCACTATGGTTAAAATAGGCAACCAAAGATTGCAACAGGTTATTTTTATCATCATATCATATTGAGGCATCTACATCAGGCCTCTGAGCTTGCATTAATCAATCTAGTAAACATAAGATTCTGGCTGCTCTATCATCTGAAGAAAATCTAGACATAATAGATTCTTAAAAATACAGTCGTGGATCCCCCTCGATTGACTATGAATTTTCATGGATGTGGATGCCATTGAAATTCTAGTGTAGAATTGAAATAGGTAGGTAAAGCCTAAAACACCTGAGCTTGAAGTAGGTAGGATGAGAAAAAAATTTAAGCAAAGTGTGAAAATAAGGGAACTATATGGGTATTTATAAGCAAGGAGGGGAACTGGAGTAACCAATTGGCATGATTGATGACAAGTGACAACATAGTGTTACTTGACAACATGACACCATGTGATAGCTTGGTATTATGTGGTGACATGTTGATGGGAAATGATAGTACATGGATGTCGAGTGATAGCATGACACATCACATGATAGTATGTTGTTGTGTGATAATATGTTTTCATGTGATAGTATGTTGTCACATGACATTATGTTATCACATGACACCATGTTACTGCTTGGAGGCATAATGTCATGTGATAGCAATATGTCAACTGTTGATATACTATCGAGTAGCACCATGCTACCAAGTGGCATTATACTGCTACCCAGTCTTATGCTACTACCTAGCCTTATGTTGTCACTTGATAGTTTGTTATTGACAAGCACCATGCTACCACTTGGTGGTGTAGTGCCACTTGATAACATAATGATGCTTGGTAATATAATATTGTTAACCATCATAATGATGCTTGGTAGTATAATATTGTTTGCCATCATAATGATGCCTGATGGCATACTCTCATCCAATAGCTTGAAAGTCACCTAACAACATTCAGTCGTGTGACAACATAGTATCACAAAAAATAAATAGGGTGGTTTTCCACCTCCTCTACACATTTTGATTCACCAAGACAATGAATCTAATTCACTTAAATAAACCTAGGGGGTTTCCATCATGGCCTTTTAAAGTGAACCATGAATGGAAGAAAATTACACAAGTATTTTTGAAGACTTTTGATTTACTTCAAGTCTATCTTCATACTTCTTTCTGTGCAATATCTTTGAGATAAACAACTCTTATAGATATATTAAGGACACTTTCTTTGATGGTTAATTAATTTGTTTAAAAAATACAAGTATATCCAAAAAAAATTATTCAATTTATAAATTGATAATCTAAGGAATGTTAGGTTTAATATCTTATGATGATTGTAGATTTGTAGTCATATGGGCAGAATCTGACTACTTGGCCTGAATATTGATAAACACTTCATTGTGTGCAACATGTTTTTTTTATCAATTCATATTGTACTGATTCTTATGTTAAATACTTTTGTATCAAAGATGATGTTTCTCAATAAAATTTGATTTTCTTATTAAGATGACTCTTTCTTTGAAGACTCACAAAATCTTTGTTTAATTTTTAATGTATTTTCTCTCTTTTTTTTTTAATTTTTTATTTAGGATTTAGTTTAATTAGTTTATTTAACTAAGAGTAGTTTTATATTAGGTGGTTTATTTGATATATTTTAGATTAAAATTGTTTTACTTTCATTATTTTTAGTTATTAATGTTAATTATCTAACTTCAATTAACTTAAGTTTTAATTAATATCTTTATTTTCTTAATCAACCTTTAGTCTTTGGGTAGACCCAATTTTTCCTTTTTTATTTTCATGTTTAGTTTAAATTAAGATTATTAGTTTCTTTAGTCATGTTTATTGTGACTTGTTATTAATGATAGATTTATTTTATTCATTAGGTTAATGTTGTTTTCCTTTTTTGTTTGTTTTTCTTTCTTAGCTTTAGTTAATTAAATATCTTTTTAATAATGTTCATTGTTATATTTATCTCTTTCTTTAGTTTTCATTGTGATTTTTTGTTTGTATCTTTCCGATATTTTTGAATCAAACATAAACATATTATATTAATTGTTACATCATAAATATTCATAAGGAACATAAATCTTTCTTTCAAGAGTTTATCTAATTCATAGGTTTTCTTTATCGGATAGGACTGATTACATAATCACATATGTTTTCTTCTTTCAAAGATAACCTTTGATTTCTGAATTAATAATGAATTATTGTTGAATATTTGGCATACTTTTTATTATCCCAAATCATTTAAAAACCCCTTTATGTATCTTCTAGATCTTTTATGATCTTTTAGACCAAAAACTATTAAATTGGTATGATTCTACTTTAACCTTCATGATAGGTGAAAGGGAGGATTTTTTGATGTAATAATTTTAATCATCAATAGAGTCCTCACTCAAGAGGGAAGGAATACTAGCTCAAGGAGAGGGGAGAGGATCTATACAACAAATAGAAGATGCCATGGTTGTATCATAAGAAGTCTTGGTCTAGATCCCCTTCCTTCTTCCTCCAAGTCAACCAAGAGTGAGGATTAGCCTTGAATCCAATGAAGAGCAACTAGAATCTTGATGACCAATGATATTACAGCAGAAGCATATAAATTAAAGACTTTCAAAGTTGAATAATTGGATCCATGAACCTTGGGAAGAGAAAAAGCAAATGGAATGCTAAAAGGGTTTTGAGCGATGAGCTTAACTAACACACGCCAACTCCTGATGTGTGCTAGTCGACGATGATCGGTCATCACTGATGGTGAATTGACCAACCCCTGATGATGACTCACTTAAACAAATTACACAATTAAAGTCTAGGATTTAATGTATGTATGAAGTTTTTGCAGTTAATATTTCAACTAGTGATGATCATTAACTATGTGGTTTTCTTGGGTGTGAAAAATAACTTGGGCAAGAAATTGAAGTAAGAAATTGAAATTCCTAAGACTTATGCCTATGATGAATTAAATTCATTGAGATTTCACATTTCACATCCTTGTACCAGTGAATAATATAGTTACAATGAAGATAACCTACATAGATTATACCCAAAAAAAATATGGAGTGAATTAAGCAAAGGGTTTGTAATAGATGGAGTTGGAGCTAAAATGGCAATGGATTTCCCAAATTTTAACCCTTTTTCAAACAAAAACACACTAGGTACATGAAATTCATAGTGTTTAGGTTAGATTTATCTATATTAATAATGGAATATAGATGTTCTTTAATCTCTTTTCCATGAAAATTTTGAGTGGGTTCTTGTAGATTGTAAGGGATTTGTAGTCTTTTTTACAATAGAGGCTTTTATACACCCTACAATAGAAGTAAAACAAACATGGATTCACACAATCTTACTTTGTGTAAGTCTGCACAAACACATGAAATATGATAAGAGTAACACTTTAAATGAACTCAAAAACACATATACATGATGACCCCATCACATAGAATAGAGTACATTTAAGCACTTGCAAGCATAAATACCCATGGCTTGTTCTTGCTCCATACAATGACACTTGACCTTCTTGTGACTCGCCCTGTGCCCACCTAAAGCCTGATGTGAAGAGAAAACCTTATTTCATGTCTAGCATTCATATAATTTCCCATTGCTACTGGTAATCTTCCCTTCATCAGCTTCTTCTTTAGGATTAGAGTCTTCTAATTTTTCTGTGTGCTTGTATTCACATGCATTTTTTAGATCCTTAGATCTGGGATTAGACTCTTCTAATTTTTTTGTATGCTTGTATTCACATGCATTTAGGCACTTAAAATCATAAATACACATGAAATGGTAAATAAAAACACATGAATTAAAAATAGAGATGAATATATTAAAGCTTGAAAATACTAGAGATGTTCTTATATACCCTGTTCTACCCTATTGAATAGCTCTCTTCCTCTAAATTCATAGTGCATATGACCCTATATATAATAGATTTTCCTTATGTATAAAAATAACTTATTAACAAATATAAAATCTTAGGTGAGCTTAACCTTATGTATAGTCGGCCTCTACCAAGGAGAAATAGGGCCCCAAAAATAGTAGGTATAGGTAAAATTAAAGACATATGTCCTTTTAAAGGATTTATTACAATATTACCTAATTTTATAGGCACTTTTAATCATAAATAAACATGAAATGATGAATAAAAACACATGAATTAAAAACAAAGGTGAAGATATTAAAGCTTGGAAAATATTAGAGAGGCTCCTATACACCATGTTCTACCCTATTGAACAACTCTCTTCTTCTAAATTCATAGTGCATATGACCCTACATATAAGATCTTCTCCTTATGTATAAAAATTACTTATTAACAAATATAAAATCCTAGGTGAGATTAAGCTTATGTATAGTGGGCCTCTGTCAAGGAGAAATAGGGCCCTAGAAACAATAGGTGTAGGTAAAATTGAAGGTAGATGTCCTTTTAAAGGATTTATTACAATCTTCCCTATTTTTATTTGTATTTTCATCTACATAATTTATGTAAAGGATGATTATAAACACACTGTGAATTTTCTTATCTGAATCATTTTGATTTTTTCCCCATACCTATTCTTGCCTCCTGTGTTTTCAATTTTGTTTGTGTTGTAGAGGACCAGGTCTTTGTAACCCAAGTCCTTTCCCCTTCCCATGATTTTATTTGTTTGTTTCTTAACTACTCTAACGATGGTATTATCCTTAATGATATTGTACATAACTCATGGAAAAGGCTCCTTCAATTCCTACAGGATTTCAAATTTCATGTTTTTCTCAGTTTTTGTGTGTCAATGGAAAACTAGTTTTAATGGGTTTAATGTAAATGATTTAAAAGAAAAATTATGATTTTTATAATAATACAGGGGAATCGAAAGTCATGACTTACTGTAATGAATCCCAATACATAAACTTAGTGGTATAATTAATCCTACTATTTCCCCTGTATCCCAAATTAGCTACAAAACTTTTTTTTATAACAAATTGTGGTTACACATGATTGTGAAATTAAATGGATTTTGTAAATGTATTAGATTTATAAATACTCGGTAGTTAGGATTTCAAAGTGTTTGTGAGCTTAAAAAGAGTTACTTTCCTTTAATTATTTTTTTGGTGTGATCAAACCAATATAGGTACATCATCTATCATTACTTTATCCTTAACCACACATCATACATCTATGAAGCACACCTGTTTATATTTTTCTATTTTAGTGTTTCAATAACATAATTCAATCATGATACGAATATATGTTTGAGATGTAGCATGTAATTAATAATGAATGATTCACTTTAAGGTTGACTATAATTATGTTGGATTTATTTGATATGTGAATTTCACCAATCAAAACACTAGATTATCTCACCTTATTTAGATGCATTGAGACAAATATCCACTTAAACATCCTCAAAAAAGTTCCTTGAAATTTTTCTTAATAAAAAATATCTTTAACAATTTTCTTTTGAATGAAAAACATTTTCAAAAGTATCCTTTATAAGGCCAAATATATTACTAATTTTATCATTAGCAATAGCCCATGAGACAAACAAAAAGGAAGAAGTGTATAGAGATTGGAATGTCATACTTAGAGAAGATTACCTAGATGATCCTCCGCCTTCATCTCTCACATATTTTATAATATTAGTTGCAAGAATTATTTTAGGTTTGTTTAAATAAGATTAATTCATTAACTAGATGATCATTTGCTTTCATCTCTCGCATATATTATAATATTAGCTATAAGATTTGTTAAATTTGTCAAAATAATACATTTATATTTGTGTGAACTTTTACAATATAATATTTTGTTAAAAAAAAAATTATTACCTATATATTTTTAATTTTAATTTTAATTTGGTTTTAATTTTTTATTTGGAGTGTTTAGATTCCCTTCCACAACTACTTTCTTAAACTGAGTGATTTTGCTTTCACAATGTCATCCCTTTCCGCTATAGTTTTTCATGCAACTAATCCCACTATTTCCCCTGTATCCCAAATTAGCTCTAGAAATTTATTTGTTCACTTCAAGTTTCTGAACCTCCCTTGACATCCAACCATCTATTGCTTTACAAATGGTTTTACCCTAAAAGTTCTCTTTTTTATGCCACCACCATGCCTTTTAGACTAGAGACCTTATGTTTTGAAATGTCATATACACCATTATCATAAAAAGATTCTAAATATGTTAGGGACTATGTTTTATGTAGAGTCATGTGCACCATTATATTTTATGCAGGGTCATATGCACTGCCATTTTAATAAGGTAACATTGAGCTTTGCTTTCTTTTGTCCTTTAAAATGACTGTATATTAAAGGATATTATGTGTTTGAACAATACAACTCTATTTAACTATGCCTATCATGTAAAATTTTATTCAACATTGCCCTTCTTATGTGAGTTTGTAAAGAAAAACATTTTTTAATTACAAAAAATATGATTGATTAATTCAATAGATTCTATTGGTTTATTCAAAAGCTATTGCACTTGTGTTGAGTGTGTGTTATTAGGTTCAACATCACGTATAGTTCTGGATAGTTCAAATGCCAATCATTTCCCATTTTGAGTTGTAAATATGATCTAAAAGGACTAGAAAATGGTACCTTCTTGTAGAAAAAGTTACAATAAATGAGCTTTGTAAAGGGTTATAATTATACATTCTATATGCATTTCATCTATGGATGTTGCCTATGCCAATGGGACATATGCGAGTCATGTCGATTTCAAGATTGAATATTATTATTTTCTTTAAATTACAACTAAAGCACATCATTAACATTAAAATTGTCAAAATAGTATTACTTTATTCAACATTTCCCTTCTTATGATCCGTGTGCAAATCATATTTACAAGATGATCCATGTTCAAATCCCATAAATGGCATGTTTAATGGCAAGCAAGCACAAAAACCTGTATGGAATTTTCTATTTTATGAATTGAAATATATTTGGCTATCCCCTTAATTTACGGGTCTTTTGTGCCTTGATTTTCCCCTTTTATTATCTTTTAAGTTCAACCCACGTGTATATATACCCTTGAGGAGTGTACATCCACACACACGTGCACGCACACACACATAACACTTAGTCATTTCATCATTTATATTCTCATCAAACCCAATTATAAGCAGGGTCTATTATGCTTATTTTATCATGTATTATCAAGAGGTCTTGACATTCAATCAAAGGAATTATACATTTATTTAATTTTTCCATTATATATCTAGTGCCAAGTGCTTGTATCAAATTAAGGTTATATTATGAGCATGTAGTTGCATTGAATTATCTAGGATATGAGTTGAATCCATTTATCTCATGGTTGATATTCCACTCACATGCACGTTATGGCTCCATCTCAGTATGGAGGCCCATTAAATACTTGTAAATTACTAGTGTTGAATGTTAATTTCATATTTGTCATATTGGCAGTTTGTGTGTTTATTTGTAATATGTCACTATTCTCACAAACCCTCTCTAGTTGGCATTCTAATCACTTATGGAATTCCCTAATCCATCTTAGAGATGTAACAAGAAGAGACTTAGATCAAGTTGTAGATGAATTGAATGAAATTTTCAGTCAGCCACCACCTTCTTGGGCTACTCATGCAAATTACATTGCTAGGATTTGGTGGAATACTAATAATGCTTTTACTTTGGAGCTGTTAAAAGGCAATTGGTCACATCAACAAATGGAAACATTGGATTTCATTTTTAAGTCTAATCTCTTATCAAAATTAATTATTCCACAGCATGAAATATCATTGAATCCCATGATGAAAAGTTGGTTTGAAATTTACTTTGATAGAACTAGTTATGCAATATTCTTTCTAGAGACATTCTTTTGTACATATCACCTTGTGATTAGATTTCAACTTTCAACATGGGACGGTCTTCATGATAATTATGTGCAATTGTGGAATTCTATAGATTCAAATCCTAAATTAGATCTCGAACACGTGCTAGATGAACTTACATACCAAGAAGCAATGTGGTGAAGAAGTCATTTTCCAACACCATCAGAAGAACTTGAGGATGATATAGATGCCTATGATCATGATGGGTACTACTCAAATTCATTGTAAATAATTGACATTAGATAGTGGTATAATTTTTTACATGTAATGAAGAAGAATATTTTTGATCATGATAACGTTTTGTATAATTTTATACATGTAATGAAGAAGAAGCTTTCATTTAGTTTCAGAATTATGTTTTCTCTTCTCACGAGATGCTCATAAATTACCATTATGTCCATGCATCTAATCGAATACATCAAATGATTAGTTGATGGACAATGAGAATATCACATGGGCTTCTTAATAATTTCTCTTTTTTTTATCCTCTCCTGATTCTATGGGCTTCATACCAAATTCCCTATTTTTTAACCCTTGTCTTCATTTTATGGGCTTCTTAACAATTTTTATTTTTTTAACCCTTTCCCGAAGCTATGGGCTTCATAGCAAAATCACATTCCTGAGCTTGACCCACATGCATGCAGTTAGTGAGTTCCACTTAAGATCGTCTATAAACACAACTACCTCGTACATGCATTATTTTGTCCATTTCTATGTTTTGATGCATTTATTTTTGTATGTTTTATGAAGGGTTCTATATTGATTTCAATAAAAAAAATCCTCTGAAATACATGGAAACTTGCATTCACTCAAAATATAAAAATTCCATTTCTAATTCATTCAATGAAATGTTCTCCTTGTAGGTTGCAATAGATGGCAAAAAGGTGGGAAGAAATAATGTGCCTTAAACTGCAGAAGCCACGTGAGGGTCCATTTGATTATAGTTGTATCAAGTGGGCCAATTTTCCTAACATAAATGAGAAAGACTTGTGGGTTGCCTGGGTTGAATAGGATAGGGTCGATGACTTCATCAAAGGAGAATCGAGAAGGGTGTTGTTCCCTACAAATATTCATGTTTCACATCGCAAGAGATATTCAGATTTTATTGGAAAGGATATCAAGATCACCACAGTCTTTGAATATGTCATGTGAGTCACCTCACACTATACATTACAAGTTGGTGTCTATTCAGTATTATGTTTCATTCATTTACATTTTATTTTCATCTTACATGATTGTTTATTTGTTAACCACAATTATGCAAGTACTAGTGTTCATAAAGCCTCGATGACTTTTGGGAAATTGATGCCATGCCCAAAGACAAGTCTTTAATTCCAAAGTCAAAAAAGGGTAGCCAGTTGGGTTGAAGGCATATAAGGTATGGTTGTCATTATCATTTCAGCACATGATGCATGGTCTATAGACTTGATCATGTGTTTCTCATATACAATCAAGTATAACACATGAACAATGAGCACAACTATTGCCATGACCAACAATATGAAAAGTTCAAGGGCAAGAAATGTTTTTTTATTCCTCACATAATCCCCCAACTCAATAAATGGGTTCAAAAGTTACTATTGTTGGGAATGATTGATGATGTTATCCACCTTAAATGCCAAAATATGGTGCATGAGAAGCTTGTATTATTTAGTGGTGAAATAGAACAGGATGATTTTTTGATCAAGGATGACATATACAACAAAGAGCAATTAATCAAGGAGGAAATATATGTGTACAACACTAATGATGTAACAAGTATTCAGGAGTGGGAATTGTCCAATCTAGACAAGTGGTTTTTCTATTAGGGATACAATGAGGGAGAACTTGATGGGGATGGGGAAATCCCCTTCATCTTGGGCATCCAACTCCCATAACAGCTTGAATGGTTGGTGAGATTTGGGAAACATAGCTTATTGGTGATGGATGCAACATTTGGGATGAATGCAATGAAGGTATTGTGCTAATTTTTGTAAGAGTAGTTGATAATATTATTTATTTTCATATTTTTAACAATAGTACTTTTTCCAATGTTTTTATTGTTTTCTTTTACAGTTCCAATTGTACACACTATTGGTGTTTATTCTAAACACAAAGGTGTGCCCATTACATGGGTCATTATGTCTCAGTCATGTAATATCAACATAAGATGATGGATGAAAATTCTTCTTGAAAGAGTGCATTTGAAAGACATTGGATGGACAATCGATGCCTTCATGGTTGACAATGCCGGTATGGAGATAAAATATATTAGGTGTGTCATCATTATTCCTACATGCATCATGGACTTCATATTTATATGTTCATAGAAACCATCCCCACCTTATTCCTTTTAATTATGAAAAACTATTATGTTATTCAGGGAGACACTTGATTGTGAGGTCTACTTATGCATTTGGCATGTTCATCATGTGTGGTTGAAGAATTTGATAGAAAAGGTGAAAGATGATGATGTCAAATGTGTGATGTTTTAGGATTTGGGGTTCATAATGCATAGTTATGATAATGAGGACATGGCTATAAGGGAGTCCAGAAATTTTTTAGAAAGATATCACTCCTCTCAACTTGCTTTTGTCAAATATTGGGAACAACACTAGGCATATAGGGTTGGAATGTGGTCACAATGTTGTCAAACACTTCTGCATGATGGGCAAGACACCAAAGCATATATAGAATCTTACCATTCCCATTTTAAATTTCATTTCCTAAGAATAGTAAGGACTTATACACATCATAGGGTGGATTGGTTGGTTCACCAACCAAAAACATCAGTTTACATACATATTGGTGGCTACAACTATGCAAGGACACCAGCTTCCACAAGAACTTTAAATTAGAATGACATGAAAATATTTCATGGGTATGGGATTTAAACATCCTAGATTCTATTGTTACATTTGAAAATAGTGACCCTCGTATGACATGGGTGCAAAATATGAAAGATGAAACTTTACATTATCATATCTTCTATGTAACACCTTATATGTCGATGTGAAATTGTTCATTTTCAATCCAAGGATATACTTGCAAGTATGTGCTCGAGGTGAACCTGATGAGGAAGATGACAACTTAGGTAGTTTTAGAGGATACATCCACAATGCATGGTGTTAATGAGAGCATCAACAACATCAATGTTGAGTACCATGTAAGTTTTCTTTCCCCTACATACTATATGCATTAACGACTTTGAGGTCATTGTAGTTTGTGTAATATGTTTTCATTACCTAGGTTAAGGGAAATGAAGTTCAAATTTAAAATGAGGGACACAGAATAGATGTTGGATATTTTCACACTAAAATGCATAGTGTATCAGATATGGATATGCAAGGATCAGGCTATGAACTAGAAGTGTTGCAACAAATCTGACATATGAGACTGAAGAGCAATTAAGGGGGGTTGATATTCTAAGTCTAGTAACTAGATGCAATCATATGTTTATCATCTTTTTTAATATTTTTGACTTGATGCTTTTCACTTTATGAATAGATCCCCTATACTGTAGGATTTGATGATGTTGAGGCCTTGATATGTAGAGCATTCAATATATTTGACAGATGTTGTGCAGTGGATAGAAGCATAGAAGCTATGGAATTCTTAAAAATCTTTATGGAAAAGGTTTAGAGCAAGGTGATATCGAATGCACAACACCTAATGCCTCATCCATTCCAAAAAGTGCAAGATGCATGAAACTTCCACATGCAGATAGAGAGACTTCATAGAAAATATGAATAGACATAGATATAAGAGCATGTCATAGGAGATGACACATTTTCCAACCCCACCTCATAACAATCTAAAATGACAAGTATAGGATGATTAGCTTAATAGGGCAATGAAGTGAGATGGGGTGGACATAATAGAGATCATGCATCTTGGTTGTAGCCCTTTGTAGGTTTTAGTGATAGCCCAACAACAATAGATACATGTAACAATAAATGCATTTAAGAAAAAATAAATACCTTTTTTTAAGGTGAATAGTTCTTTTAGACTACCCACACGTTGTAACATATTGCATAAATGTATTGTCTCTTAAAGGATTTTTTGAATGACATTTGAACCCTACCCCAAGGAATGTGGTAAAGCTAGCCATTGTTTTAAACATAAATCAAATTTATAAATATTATATTAACAAATGATGTTACTAAAATTTTGATAATGAAGAATGCAATAGTTTTGAGGTTTATTTTATTCGTTATTAGTTTTAATACCTTATTCATGCTTAGAAGAGCCTTCTACTTGGGTAACTCTACCACCGAATGATGATCATGTGCCTCCTTCCTCAAGGCTTGTATCTTATGCTTAAATTATGTGATGTAATTTTTTAAATTATCATGTATTGTTCAGCCTTATTTTTTGTTTACTAATTTTTACATGTGTTCACCTAATTATTTTCTTCTGGCAAAGAGTTTAAGCCATAAATTATAACTAGATGCTTTGATATATAACCTTTATGTATCATTATTATTATTTGTATAATATATAATATCTTGAAATATAACATCACCAATTTTTAGATTAACAAACTTTACCAAACAAATCTATGTTGAGCATACCAAACAAAATAAAAATGACACAAATATGTACTCATGGAAACGAATTCCAATGGGTGATGAGAGTTATATTTTTAACTAATGAAATTTAAGAGCAATAAGTTTTGTTTCTCAAAATAAAACTCTATAAAAACATTCCCCAACTTCTTTTGCATCAAATATCCTCTATTTTATTAGATCATCCTTCTACAATCAACATAAAATTATGACTGACAGATGAATGAGGATTTTATGTTATGATTTATTGGCATGTTTGTATAAATTTAGTGTTTTTAATGTTAAGTTTACATCTTCCAAATAATTTTTAAAAGTCTCGAAAACCTTTTTGGCAAGCATATTTTGTGCATATCTTGCATTTATCATAATTCACAAGAACATATTATGTTACAATTTTCAAAGTCTTGTCAATAACATTATTTTGTGTAAATATTATAATCATAACATTCCATGGTGCCCACACAAGCCATAGGGAGCTGCACAGGGTTCTCATCATCGACTGCCACAGAGAGCTGCACAGGGTGCCAAATTATTCCACTATAGGGAGCCACACAGGGTTCTCATCATCGGTTGCCGCAGGGAGCTGCACAGGGTGCTCACAAAGGCCACCATGGCTGTTGAAAGCAATGCGAGTGCAAAGGTCACAGCCATTGTAGAAGAAGAGGAGGAGATCAAGGAGTTGGAAGTGGAGAGGGATACCAATGGCCCTCCCTACAGCCTGGGCCCTTAGATCTTTGACTAGGATGAGCAGCACCACAAAAGGACGCCAGGGCTGTGGGTTGTGGGATTTTAGGGTTTGAGGGCGTGGTGGAGCACAGCCTTTTTCTCAACATGGCTATGGCTATCTTTATTGCTAGATCTGACGGTGTCTCCATCAAATCAAAGTGACTGAGAAACTTAAGGTTTTTTGAGGAATTTTAATGTCCTGATCTGCTCAATTTTGTTTTATAACATCATTGTGGTTTTAGGTTGATAGGACCTAAGTTCCCCAAAGCTCTGACACAACTTGTCAGATTTAAGAGCACACATGATTACCTTTGTATAAGCAACTTAAACATGCAAAAATAACCAGAAGAACAAATAACTATCAATGAGAAATAACACAGAATATGAGAGGCAACACACAATTGTATTCAACTCATTACAAAGGAAATTACAATAAAGAGATCACACTCTTCTTCCACCTCTGTGAGGCTTCCTCCTCAAGGGCTCCCAGTAATCTTCCCTCTAGAGTAATCTTCTCTCAATAGGTCACAACACACAGCTAACACAAGTTGTTGTTCACCTCATTGTACATCCAGTACAACCGAGTACGAACTGGTACTCCAAGTAGATCTCACCATGATCTTGCTCCTTGATGTATTTATGTCACCTTGGATCTTGCTCCCCCGTCGAACTCCTTTTGACCCTTGCATACACACATCCCTGTAGACCAACCCTGATCTTACTTATCACATGTAGATCTCCACCATGATCCTGCAACACCCTGCATATCAAACCTGATCTTACATACATGAAGAATCCTACTTGATTCTTCCATGGGAAGAACTCTCCAAGTTCTACACTTAAAAATACAGCCCATGAGTCTATTATATAGATCTCATGCATACAATGATTAGACTTGCAGCTCAAGACTCAAACTAGTCTTCATCATGCAAACAACCTGTTCACTTAACTGACTATTCATCAACAGAAGTTCTGGAACTGCCACAGGCGACCGACGTCGGTCCCTGTCTGCCTAGAGGTGACTGACGACGGCCGATCCTACCGATGTCAGTTTCTTGTACACTGATCCCTGACTGACGTCAATTGTGGCCTGTCGACACCGGTGACTATCATGCTCATAAACCTCCATGTTTGCAGTAAGGTGAAGCTTTTAGCTCCCCACCCTATGCTACTCTTCAGTAGGTTTCAGGACTGTTATTCCTGGTGGTTGTTAATGCTTTATCTTTTTTGACTCTGTTAAAGGGTTTCAGGGTCCCTTCAAAACTTGCTTTTATCGTAATCTAAAACATTCCATGATCCCAAAATTTATTCATAATTTTTTTAAATAATTTGCATTTAATGTGTATGCTTACAATTTTTCCAATCCATGTCTACAGAGTTGAAGCTAAGTTTGTAATGTTAAATAGAGGGGAAAAACCCTAGTCAGAGAAGCAAGTCTTTATTGCTCAACCATACCCCAGTCACACATAAGAAACCCCTATTTTAGAGGGTTGAGAAGGAAATAAAAAATTATTTAAAGAAACTAGCATGAGTTAAACATATTCCTATCATGAATAGAAATAAAAATAAGGTCTAGTCATGAATTTAAGGAGAGACAAGATTAGGTTTTCAAAGGTGCATTTGTATACGTTGTTTGAGTACATAAGCCCCTGCATGTTTTGGTATTGTTTTGTCTATATTGTCAATGCATAAACAATAGTGATATAACTAAGGTAAAATGTCAATGTATATTGTTCTATAAACCCCTGTCTTATTATATACAGACCTTAGTTGGATTGATAAACTCGGTATAGTAAGGGAAAGTGTAATTTTGATGACTTTTGAATAATTTAGTGGATATATTAAGGTTTATAATAAAATATTGAAGATGATTTTATCTTTCCTTGGCATGGTAATCACCCATTGAATGTCTAAACTAGTCACAAACGTGTGGCAATTGTGTTTTCTTGCACAATCAAGGGACATTCTCAAGTGAAAAGGGTAAACAATTATCTAGAAGGAGGTTCTAAGGCTTGGACCAGGTGTAAGACCCTACAATAGAACCTTAGAAGGAGGTTCTAAGGCTTGGATAAGGGTTTTATAAGGCTCTCAACCTATTTAGAAGGATGCAAACCCTAAGATTAAGGTTTGGTTGATATGATGAGATTTAACATCCAAATTGGCTAAAAATGTGTACTGTAGCATAATTTGAGGTACTCTAATTGATGGAAAAGGTTCCAAGATTATATGGTACAGACAAGTATGATTTTGATATTGGTGGTTATGGAATAGGCCTAATTAGGCCTAGTTTGCATTATTTTAACAAAGGAGCTTCTATTTAGAAGTGGATTCAAGACTTAAGAATTTTCAAACACATCATTAGGAATAGAGGGAGCCTGAAAGTATAACTAGATCTTGGTAAGAGGGCCTAGATTGGTCAACCAATGGAAAATTTCTAAGAAAAAGGCTACAAGCTTCATAATGGAATTGAGAGCCTGATTATTGACAAAGGGTGTTAAGGTGTATTGGAACCATTGAAATGAGTGTGGATAGGTATATTATGCTCCTTAAGTACATAAAATGATAAAGGATGGAGTCATTGAACCTTCAACAAGATTTTAGACATTGAGAGCTATGTGACAAGCCTAGTAAGAAGCTAGTGAAAGATAGCAAGATAGTTTAATAGGTGTAAGGAGTGGAATGAGACAATGTATGATTGGATGTGATTCAAGGAGGTATAAATCCATCAAGAATTCTCTAAAGAGTAAAGGTGCAGGTATAATGGAAGTAGACTAATCATCCCAATGAAAAAGTGTATTGATTGATAAAGAAATGAAGTTTTGAAGATCAAATCAAGTAAAGAACAAATTAACAGTTGAATTGGGACTCAGATCAATCTCCAACAAGAAAACTCAGTCATTCTTGATTGTGCTCTAATGGTAGAAAATAGGGTAAGTAGGGGTTAGGCATGGTTTTGACAGTTTTAATCTTTCCAATAGTCTTTATAACCTGTATCAGGTGTGTTCCCATGTAACAAGACTATCTCAAGCCTTTCTTAATCAATTTGGAATCTAAAACAAGTTCCAAGATAAAGAATATAGTATACCAATTTCCAAGATAAACAAGTTCCAAGATGGGTTTTTGGTCTATATGCTATTAACAAGAAAGAACTTTGAGCACATAAAAACTTACCATGTTTGACCTCCTGAACATCACAACAAATTCTCTCTAACACTTCATATGCACTCCATCTCCACATTCACCATAGAAATGAATGAGGAAAAGATCAAATAGGCACTTGCTCAAACTATATGATTTCATTCATTGTTTGACATACTTGTCTGTCATCTCAAGTTCAATCTTCTTACAATCCAACTCTTGTTACTAACTCTAATTAGAGATTATAGTTGATAACAAACAATATCAAAAATCACATAACAACCACTCACCATATTGAAATTAGAGATTAAAGTGATCCTGTATAAACTTTATTTTATTCCCTGAGTAGGCAAATTCTTTATCTCCAAGATTGAAGGTAAGATTTCAATAAGAAAAGTTTATTATTATTCATTGGGCACATTTGGACCTAGTTATAAATTTAATTATCCTTAATCAACCATTGAGCATATATCATTGATGTACTAGTCTATCTTTCTATGTTTTATTTACGTCTATACTACAACTATGTGTTTTGTGTGTGCTCTTCATATAGATGGGTTTGTGTGTGTATATAATTTTTTTATCTATAGATTTGAGGGTGCAATACCATAATACATCACTTCATTGGTCAAAGACTCAAGGGTGCAACTGCTTTAATACAGATCCAAAGGAACCTCCATTGACCATGAGTGGCATTATTTGCATTTTAATTTTCTTTACCATTTTTTAATACTTTATTTTGTCACCCATGCATACCGTATTTTGGCATATGATCTTATATTATTTACTATGTTTATCCCCTGATAATCTTAGTTAGTTTTAGGCCTTCATATTTACTTTTTGTTACTTTTAGCCCCTTCTCAGCTCATAGGGCTTTTGGCCTTGCACTTTACCTTTTCATAGCTCATCAGGTATTGCCCTAACCCTTGTATGAGTAGGGAAACTAACACATGTCCAAGGAATCATTTTCATGTCTTCATACTTTAATTTTATATTGCTACAAAATTTCTTTTTCAAGTTTTACTACAAGCCTCACTTGATCCACACTTTGACAAGATGTTAGCATGAAAGCCATCATGAATGTATCCAATGTGTGGATTGCCATCCTAACATCATCCACAACCCTTTAAATGGGTGTCAACCTTTAATGCATTTAATTTTTGAATAAATTCACCAGTGGAATTAAATTTCCCTTCTTTCTCATATCAAGGTTTTCATTAATATGTGCATACATAGCCTAGGGGACTAAAAGTTCATTCTATTTACTAATTACATGAAGTGATTTTTTACATGCAACATACAAAACTTTCATAAGGAGGTATAAAAATAACTAACATAAAAGGTATTTGAGCCTCATAATATGTTCCATAATATATATTCCCTGGGGATATAAATATGTCATGCATTTAAATTCATGAAGAGTATATGCCTTGCAGACAAAACACACTGTGAGAATTCATGTATATTTTTATTTTTGTTTCTGATATAATAAACTCACAAGGAGCATCACATATATTGGAATATATGGAATTCTAAAAAAATCCCTTTCTGGCTCTGGGGTTTGCATCTATAACGTGTTTGAATTAAAATATAATGTTAGCATCAATATTAATTGAACTCAATTTCTTTCAAGAAAATAAAATATGAAAGAATCAAGAAAAGTTATTATATTTAGAGCATAAACTTATGCATACCATTGGTTCATAAAAAATTCAAATGCTCAAACGGTTATTCATTTCTAATTGACACTTCAAATAACGAATTTAAATAATTTATTTGTTACACGTTGCTTAAAATGCAAAAAATTGTGGAAATGTATGATATTTAAATCCTACCTATTAAAAATTATGGAAATGTATGCGAATATCTAGTCATCATTGATTAGAGGACAAACCATGTTTTGGGCATATTTTTTCTACATTAATCTTGTATTTTGGTATATAGTGTGAGAAAATAAAAATAGACTCTCTAGTTACACAGTGAAAGAGACATCTACAGGATTTTGAGAAATTGCACTGATTTGACTGAAAATAAGTGTTGTTTCAATATGATAGTGGCTAAGAGAGGTGGAGAAAGACACCTTAGAATTCTTGAACCATGATAATCCATTTATTAGTGTTGGAGAATAGTAATAGGGATACCCCTTTTTTGGGAGTCTTTTTGTTTTTGTGTAGCCTAATTATATTCTTGGTGAATGAATGATCATTGGACCTACTTAGCATTGTGTTCTTTTGCATCTACCATTGCTTGAAATTGTGTAACAAGTGTATGAATGAAGGAAAGACTAAGGAAGCTTGTTTGGTGCTATCAAATTGATTGGTAACCCTTTAAACTATAATAGTCAATGCATGGCATAAGTTGACTATAATTCATGAAGGAAGGGTCTTCCTATCACTTATCAAATGATTTGAGGCCATTAGGTGAGTCATTTGATTGATCTTGTTAGGTTTCTTAACATTTAAATGAGCTTTGTACACAACATAACCATTTTGGTAGTATATAGACCTGTAGATGGTCATCATTGTTCACAGTCAAGTCTATTTAGATTTACTTAAAGTGATATAGTATAAACTCTATTTTGTTCCCTGATTAGGCAAATTTTGTGTCTCCAAGATTGAAGGTAAGAGTTCAAGAAGAAAATTTTCTTATTAGTCATTTGTAATATGTGTATTTTCTTATATCACATACCAATATTGCAAAAACCATTATAGATTATCACTGATTATGTTGGTGAAGGTTGGTAAAAGTAATTTCAAACATTAGCTTGTAATATTATGTGTTTTCTTGATCAAACACCTTGCACGAGTGTCCACATAGATAAATAAGTATGGAAAGATAAATAAGGCTCTAAGTCTCAAAAATGAGTAAATATCTTACATTGACACATTACATTCAATGAATATGTTTAATATCATGTATATAGTGTGAACAAATAAAAATAGACTCTCTAGTTACACAATGAAAGAGACATTTATAGGATTTTGAGAAATTGCATTGATTTGAGTGATCTAAGGGTTGTTTCAATAGGATAGTGGTTAAGAGAGGTGGAGAAAAACACATTATAATTATTGAACCATGGAAGGAGACTTTAAAGGTACCAGGTGAGTAAAAGAACACTTATACCCTATTTTGTTGTTTGCACACAGTGGTCTATGTTAACTTTATAGTGGGAAACCTTGTTTAGAAGATGTTTTATGGTGAATCAATAAGGTCTGAAGGTTGGCAGAGTTGTCTAAAAGTGAGGTAAACCTTCTCCATGCATTAATTATTTGGAATCACTTGGTTTAATTACAAAAAACACTTCACTCACTAACTATGGTTTCAACAAGTTCATAGTATATCCCCAAGAAACAAGTAACCCTTTCTCTATTGATAGACACAAAGCAGGGCATAAGGCATAATACCACATTTTAGCTTCCAAAATAGTTATTTGAATCCTTCAACCTATTATAAGTCATATGAAGGACCTCTTTTGATTTCACAATAGTGTTATTATGTTACTCAATACATTTGGACAATGTTTTGATTTCATAACTTTATTTATTCAATAGTTTATCTTCTCTTTATTGAATAGTTAAGTAGAATGATTAACTACAGTTTGTGATTTATTTTTGGAAATTATCGCTAATTAATTTTTGTAATTGTGTGGTAGGTGGCATTAATTCTAGATTGGGAGTGTGGTATAAATATGAGAGTAATTCCATAAATTTATATAGAAGAAATCAAATGTACTGGAGCATTTTAATGTAAAATGTTCTACATTACATGAAATCTCATGTGTGGTGGCTAAGGTCATCAATTAGAGGAGGCTAAGAACTACAACAAATTTCTTGCAACCTGATGGATTGAATTGGGATAATCTTCTCCTCTACCACAACATGGTCTATCCTACCTATCATGTTCTGTTGGCAAGCTATGAGTACATGGCACTCATAGATAGGCCCAACAATGTTTTCTACATACAGTGGTCATACGAATGGCCACAGGATGATGTTATTTTGCCTAATATGTGGGGTACTCCTAGATTTATTCTAGTGTATCTTAGGCTCTTCTTGGATAAGTTCTTTCCAATGAAGGTTTATAATGATCTAAATGTCTTATGTGTATCTGGATCAAGTATAAAATGTTTTCATTGGTGCAAAATTACCTTTAAATGTATGTTTCAAATATATAGTGTTTGAAATAACCTATTTCAGGCATCCAGTCTTTATTTGGTGCAGACATATGCTGTATTATGAAAGAGATACATAATTTCCCACACCATATACTTTATTCTCATACAACCGAGTTAGAGTATTTCAAGAATGGAACCGCTATTTTTTCTTGCATGTTCTAGAGGATGAAAGCAGTGATGACTATTATCCAATGGATGAAAATCATAGTGATGAAAGTCAATAGAACATTTTTCATAAAAGCATGATTCAATATTGATAAATAGTTTAATTTAATGGTAAATAAAGTATATATTTGTGTATTACATATTTATTATATATTTTCATGTTGATGTTAGTGGTTGTTCTTGATGTTGATGGTAGTTCTTGATGTTGATGTTTCAATATTAATGCAGATAATAAGCTACTTATCTCACACTTTACCTTGTTATTGATTGCATTTATTTGTAAAATTTCACTAATCCATTTCTCACTATGTGTTTTATGGTTCTTCAACATATCTTATGCAGAGGTTCCCTGCAAAAAGTTTCAACTTACAACTCCTCTAACACACTAGTCCTTTAGTCACTTCCTACTAGCCCTTTTGACCCTATTTCTTATTTATTATAGAATATTACAATTGGTTATGGATCAAAAGCATAAAAATATCTTTTCCCCTGTTCCAAGACACCTATGTGTCAAATTTGGTAACACAATTATTTGATTAGGTCTATTTTCACCTTTTAGGCCTAACCTACTAACCCTTTTTAGGCCTGTTTCAACTTAGTCTTTGATAAATACATACAACACCTTCCATATGGTCATAGAAACTTAAAAATATATTAGAGGACCTCAATAAGGTTAAGACTAAAAAAATTTGTTTAATTTTAACAATTCAAACTCAGGTTATTTATAGAACCCTAGTTTAGGGCTTTTTATGGCATGTGTCAACCCGTGAGCATTCAAAAATTCATTATGCACATCTTAAAGCATGTCAAACTTGATTTTTATGGTCTATATATCCCTTGATTGTCTTTTATAATTATTTTCAAGTTCTACCAATCTATTACTCATGTTAACTAAACCAAAATAGACTTGACTGTGAACAATTATGGCCATCTATAGGTCTATATGCTGCCAAAATGATTATGTTGTGTACAAAGCTCATTTAAATGTCAATAAACCTAACAAGATCAATTTAAAAACTCACCTAATTTCCTTAAATAATTTTATGAGTGATAGGAGGACCCTTCATTCATGAATTATAGTCAACTTATGCCATGCATTGATTGTTATAGTTTACAAGGTTGCTAATAAATTTAATAGCACCAAACAAGCTTCCTGAGTCTTTGCTTCATTCATGCACTTGTTACACAATTCCAATAAATGGTAAATAGAAAATAACATAATTCCAAGTAGGTCTAATGATCATTCATTCACCAATAATATATTCAAACTACACAAAAACAAAAAGACTCCCAAAATAGTGGTTTGTCTGTTGCTATCCTCCAACACTAATAAATGGATTATCAATCCTACAAATTATAATCTTATAATACATCAATACTCCTTTAAAAATGTGTAACATTTCTATCTAATGCCATTGATCAATGCATTTATCATTCATATTTTGGTATACAATCAAAAAACATAATATAGAGAGTCTGCTTACACTCTCTTTGAACAGGGCATTCTTTTATTCTTCCTTCAAATATTGTCTTCAAATCTACATGCATAACCGACTCCATTAAAAAATCCTCATATTTTTCATGAAAAAAAAAACTGAGTGTAACTACATATAAGAGTTTTTCCAATAGTTATGATTCAAGTTTGAGAAGGGTGACTAGCACTAATAGAAGAGAAACAAGAGAAACAACACCCAAACAGGGGTCTACAGACACAGTCTTCAATACAGACACTTCTTTCTTGATTATTTAAACCTATATTATCAAATATGTTCATTCAAATACCTTGGAATTATATTCTCAAGCTATATATTCTTCAATCACATTTGGAAACTATTACCAGTCTCACTCTTCACTAACAAAACACTTATACTTAACCACAAAAGTAATTACTCAAAATAGGGAATATAAGTCTGCAACAATTTTCTATGGATTTCTCTTTGTTCTTTATATCTTCCACATTCGAATGGAATAACTATCTACTCTTTCTAACTGACTTCAAACTCCTAGAAGAGGACACATAACTGAATCTTGATTTCACTTTTCCCACTTAGAGTTTTCTTACCAAAAAGATTGCATTATGACTTGATTTTCATTATATGACATATCTATCAACATAAAAATAGAATAATAATCATTTATAAACCTCTTACACATGATTCAATGCACACAACTAATTATTATTGTTCATGTATGGAATACCATGTCTATTGGGAGGCTTGCCATTGGCTTGTGCAAACAAGATATTAAACTTTGCCTTCAAGATCTATAGCTACTATTCATTTATGGCAACTATGCCTTTATGCTTCATTTTCATGGCTTGCACAATCTTTGCCCTTCCGTCATAGAGTGATTTTGTGTAGGCATGGGTAGCTTATAGATTGACAAACTTTATTTTAGCATCTATCTTCTCATCCATCAATGTGAGAAGTACACGGTGCAATTTCTCAACTTCTCTAGTCTTATCAACCAACATAGTTTCCAACTTGATAAAATTTGCCCTTGCACCATTAAAAAGCTCAATCAAAAATTGGTTTTCCCTCTTGAGTAATTTTTTTTAAGCTACTAGTGATAGTTGTAAACCAAGATGTTCTTTTGCACCCATTATGTTCTAGGATATCATCCTTGCGAGAAGTTCATCCATGTCCTAAAGAAATTGGGTAGCCACATTCTCTTCTAGATTTGGGACTTCATCTATAAAAATATGACACATGTGAAAGTCAATGATAACATTCAATATTTTCAGCATTGAAAAGCTAAAAAAGTCTAGACATAAACGAGGGTCCATGAGAATATTTAAAAGCTATGAACATCTATTTTTTTATAATTACAAATAGTTCCCTTACACACAAAGAGTTTTCTAAATTATATGAAAACATTGAAATCATTATATTGGAGTATTAAATATTTACCTATGGCATGGTCACTCTAATGTATTGGAGTGTTGCCCCATTCCTTCTCACCCCTCATCCCATGCCTCAAATCATGGGCCATAGTCATTGATAATTGTTATGTTAATTGCCTGAATAGACAAACACATGATATGAGACAAAAGAATGTTAGAGAGATAAGCCATGCATACAAATCTTATATTACACTCCTCCCCACCATGGTTACTTTTATATAGACATAGAGACATGCAAACATGTGAAATTTTTGACCAACATGTGAAAGAATGAAAGGAGAATAAGGTATAGATGTGAATACGATAGATCATAGTTGAAAACAACACATACCATACACCTAAAACATATATGATGAGTACAAGGGAAAAATATTGCATCATTTAACCATGCATGATTGTGCAATATGTCAATAAATTCAAATTAACATCCAAACCATTACTTGAATTGTACATAAACAAAAAACTATGTATCCATAACAAACCAAAAATGAAACACTTATATTCAAATCTCCTGTCTAAATAATATGTTTTACCACACATCAAATATGTCATACATATTATGCCAAAATGTATGTATATAAATAATAGTGACCAAGGTAATAGCTACAAGGCAATATCAATGTTCATGACATGGCCTTTAGGCCTCTAGAAATGGACAAAGAAGTCAAAGAGGTCAACCACATGTATTCACGCATATGCATGTCACCCTGAACACCTGCATTTCAAAATGTGCAATTTATAAATATCAACAAAATGCAAGAATAAGACACCAACATGAAAAATAAACTTGTTAGTTTTGGTAAATAGAAAATAACTATCATACCTCTTAAACATGGTCCATCCATGCCTATGACTATGCCAACTCATCTCCAATAAAATCCTATATGCAATAACAATATACATCACTATGAAAATATATAATGGTAGGTTTGAAAAAAAGGTACGGGGAATAAACAAGAGTGCATATAATATGTAGTCATCATAAGAAGTACAATATCAATTTTTGAGGCAACATATCATGCACACTTTCATTTGTTATGCCCCCCCATGAACATATCTACCATTCCATAAATGCATTTCTCTCAAAGGAATGTGATCCTCATAACTAGAATGGGCTTGAGGGTCATCCTTCTGTAATTGAAATGGTAATTTTTGCATAAATATCAATGTTAATATTGAGTAAGTTGAATTGAACTTAGCATTAAATTCATGAAAATCAATGAACATAATGCATTTAACCTGAGGTCTATTCTTGCATGAAACTTGTTGTTGCTCCACTTTTTCTCTTTCTTGCTTTATTTGGTGATGATATGCTCTTCGTTGAATGCAAGTTTCCCTTATCCATGCCAAGTTTTCACTCGAATAATATGTATACATCTCATCTTTGATAGAATTCAAGGCTGTCTCATTGAGATAACATAACTTGGACACTTCCTTCCATGCCATCCATGATCTTTCTAGCCTATCTCTCTTTTTGATACTCTAATTTTTCAAGATTTAGTCTATTAGCCTCCTTTCTATTTGCCTTTTATTGATTTATCTTCCCTTAGGTGTACATTTCCCACTTCTAACATGCCCAGGGGACCTCCTTACAACGGGTTGTCGACCATGAGTTTTACGATGGTGAGTGTTAAGTCTATCTCATGACCAAAATGGATGGCCACCATCAGCTCTAAATGTGTCACATGGCCTCAATAAGTAAAGGTACACATTCTACCTTGTAATACCCTAATCCTCAATTTTGTACTCGCCTACATACTATCATTCAACAAGGAAGAGATGTGAGGTTAAGATCATAAATCAATAAACAAAGTATAATGTCATCAAACACAATATAATGATAAAAGCATAAAATAATAAACATAAGATAATGTCATCAAAGACAATCAAATGTTCTTACAGCATTTGGTTCCTCCTCCATTTTAGATTGTGAAGCATCCAAAAGCTAATCACCGTCATCATCATCATCATCATCATCATCAACATCGTCATTTTCATTATGGTCATATGACTCCACCTCCACCTACCACATAGGTGGACATATACATATGAATCCAACTCCAAACATATATGGAACAACAAACATAGGGCTATGAGCATGTCAAATGAAAGAGAGACTAGAAAAAATATGTACATTTGTAAGTATGGAGTCATTATGCAGGTGACTATAGCCATATCCATTTGGCTCTACTCCACCCCTTCTAACTAAAACACAGAACAAAAACAAGACAAAAAAATGCATGGCATGTCAAGAGAATTATAATCTTGATTGTTCTACGAGGGAAGAAAGAAACATTATTTAACATGAGGAGTAATGAAACATTAAGGGCAGCCAAAAGGTCCCATACATCTCTTGAAAATAGTCATTGGACACTTTGGGGACACCTTCGGTCTGCTCCACCCCCTCCTCCTATAGTATTAAAAAAGATATAACATATAAAAGTAGGGATGCATGGTTTGCAATTATTGAGCATGGCAAATGAAAGAGAGAGTACAAAAAATATGCACATTTGTAGGGATGGAATCATTATGCAAGTGACTATCAGCCACATCCATGTGGCTCCACTCCACCCCTCCCAACTAAAACACAAAACAAAAACAACATAGAAAAAAACATGGTGTCTCAGTCAAAAGTATTTTAATTTTGATTATTGTAAGAGGGAAGAAAGAAACCTTATTCAACAAAAGGAGTAATCAAACATTAAGGGTAGTCAAAGGTTTCCATACATCTATTGAGAAATAGTCATTGGGGGTTTTGGGGACACCCTTTTCACCTTCGGTTTACTCCATCCCCTCCTCCTATAGTATTAAAAAATGGCAATGTAATAAATCAAAAGAGGGATGCATGGTTCACAAATATTGAGCATTTTATATATGTAGCAAGAACATTAAATACAGGTATTGAAAATACATAGACCATCAATAAAATTACATGTGTTATCCCCTTTTTTGCATCTTTATTTGGTAAAGATTCCATCTTATACTACAATTTCACCCCTGGTTGTTCATGGGCAAGGGATGGTTATTTCATAATAGGGGGAATATCATCCCCAATTGTTGATCCTCCATATAAATTCCTCCTTCGATCTCTAAGGGGGCGAGGGGAATGTCTAAACTGAGCACTTGCACACAATGAAGACTTTTGACTAACTTCTTTCTCCTAAAATAATGCTTGTCACAATATATTAGGATCAATAAAAAAATAATACAATCAAATTCACATTCAAGTATATTAGCCAAAAATGCATGCCATTTGTTCGATTTCAACATAAAGTTCTTTGAGGCAATCATATAATTCCTACTCATCCATCTTAAATCTATAATAATAAACATTCATATTATTTATTTCAACAAATAACAACTTGCATTAAAACAAGTCAAGAATATGCTTTACAACAATAACACTTACCAATGAAATGCTTATAGAAATCATTGTAAAGCTCACCACAAGAGTATAATGGTGTTTTGGTAGCTAGGGTAATTTGACTAGTTGGCAACATAACATAGTAGTCATGAAATAATTAGGCCAATTACTGTTCATGAAATTGACACCTTATATTGAAGTATATATTACGAGCCTCCAACAAGGAAATGTACATATGAGAAGGCATTACATTTTTTGCAGATAGTGTAACATTCCAAAGCAGAGATTATCTTTTAACATTATAGAAACTTAAACATACCAATTAATTTGGAACCAATATATATAATATGGAAATGCCTCATGTGGTGATTCGAGGACAAGCTAAACAAACCTTTATATGTAGTAGATGAGATAGAGAAAATGCAATGGATACATTACATTTTGAAAACTTTAAAAGAACCAAAACATGTTTGTTGTAAATTCCAAAGGTTATCAATAATATTTTTGAAGCCTTGAATATCAAGTCCATGGAGATTATATGCAAAAAATTTAATTTTAGTTGTAGCTTCTATGAAAGATGTTGATGGCAATATTTAATAAGCTCACTAAACATTTTAAATGAAGAAGTCAACAATAGTAAGTATACATTGCATAGTACAATGGGAGTACTGCAAAAACAAACATGGATTAACACACTCTTACTTTGTGGAAGTATACACAAACACATGAAATATGATAATAATAAAAATTTCAATGTAATTAAAAACACACATACATGATGATCCCATCATAAAGAATAGAGTGCATTTTGGTACTAACAAGCATAAATACACAGGGAATGGTGAATAAGCACACAAGAATTAAAAACAGAGTTGAAGAAATTAAAGATTGAAAAATACTATAGAGACTCCTATACACCTTGCAATGGGAGTACAACAAACATGGATTCACACACTATTACTTTGTGGAAGTCTACACAAACACGTGAAACATGATAAGAGTAACACTTTCAATGTACTTAAAAGCACACATACATGATGACCCCATCACAAAGAATAAAGTACATTTTGGAAAGTATAAGCATAAATACACATGATATGGTGAATAAAAACACATGAATTGAAAATAGAGGTGAAGATATTAAATCTTGGAAAATACTAGAGAGACTCCTATACACCCTATCGTACCCTATTGAACAGCTCTCTTCCTCTAAATTTATAGTGCATATGAACCTACATATAAGATCTTGTCTTTCTATATAAAAATAACTTATTAAAAAAGACAAAATCCTGGGCGAGCTTAACCTTATGTATAGTGGGCCTTTTCCAAGGAGAAACAGGGCCCCAAAAATGGTATAGGTAAAATTGAAGACAGATGTCCTTTTAAAGGATTTATTACAATCTTCCCTACTTTTCTTTGCATTTTCATCTAATAATTTATGCAAAGGAGACTTATGAACACACTGTGAATGTGCTTATCTGAAGAATTTTCCTTTTTCCCCATACCTATTCTTTCTTCCTATGTTTTGGATTTTGTCTATGTTAATAAGCTATGGATTCCATTTTTTTCACATTTATAAAAAACTTTAGGATTTCTTTCCTTGTTCAGCGTATTAAATGACCACTTGCCCTTTTGTGATCACAAATATGAATGAATCTATCCTAAATAAGTTACAGATTTGGTTTTATGCAAGTTCATATGCACCATTATCTTTTATGCAAGGTCATATGCACTGTCATTTTAATAAGGTAACACTGAGCTTTGTTTTCTTTTATCCTTTAAAACGATCATCTATTAAAGGATATTTTGTGTTTGAATAATACAAATCTATTTCCTTTGAAAAGGAGAACTAAGTATGTGTTTTTTATGGGAATAACAACTTGTAAACTATGTTGAAACTCAATATATAGTTTGGTTTTAAATAGAGTTCATAAACATAGTTCACAACCATGCAAACAATTATGTGTTAAGACACAATCTATAGAGAAGCAAGGGTAACCTTGAACAAGGGCATATAGAACCCTCAAATAGAATTAAATGACTCTATGAAAATGATAAAATCCTTCCATAATTTACCTCAACATTTGACTAAACACCAACTCCTCTGCTATTGTTCGGACCCCCTCCACTTGAACTATCTCCCTCCACCTTGGATCCAACAACAAGTGAATGTTGAAAGAAATCTATCTTGGCTTGGCATTACTTGATTAACAGTAAGCTCACAAACCATGATTAAGGTAAATTTTAAAAACCATGATTATTTTCATGTTAGGACATGATTATCTGGTATGTCATGCCTCGTTGGGTTTGTGCCATGTGACAATTAGCGATGGAGTTGGCGATGAAGTTGGTGGTGACCACAATGGGAACAGTTAAAACAAAGTGGTGGAATCAACAATTACTTAACTATGGATTTAATAGTGGTTTATCTTAAGCGATGACCAACCCCTTATGACCATCGATGACCAACCCTTGACGATCAGTGATGACCAGCTCGCATCGGGAGTTGACATGTGCTAGTTAAGCTTTGCCATTTTGGAGAGGTCCACAATAACAGAAGATATAACACATATTTTCCCCACATAAGCTTCATCAAGTTTCACAAAAAAACCCCACATGATTAATTATAATTAATATAATGATTAATTAATTATAGATGAACTTTTTTTTCTTCAATCTCCTCTTTATGTCGAAATATTAGAATTAAGACCTATGTTCAATCTTACTATCTAATATTAATTATTTAAATCATGTCTAATTATAAATTCACATCAAATGAAGAGACGGTCATTTAATTCTAAATAATAACCCAACACAATCATTTGAAATCAAGATATAGAAAAGAATCTACATAGAATGTTGACTAATATTGTCCAAGATTTAGGTTCTTGAAAGAAAATTAATGTCGAAGAATATTCATGATCTTAGTTACATTTAATTAGGGTTAATTAATGTATCAAACACTTAAAGACATTAATTATGGTTAATTAATGTAACAAAGACTTAAGACATACTATAGTGATAATGTTAAAATACTTTATAATTAAAATTAAAGGAGAGAAATTGGTGCTAGCTTTATATTATGTATCTTCAAGTGATTATGTGAACAAATTAAAGAAATAAAAATAACATAGACTCGTTAGACTATGTAGACACAAAAAAATAGTTTTATAATATTTATTAATATTATTTTATAATTTATTTTATACTTTTTTTAAATGTTTAATTTAGTGTAGATCAAGTATTATATTATGTTTTATTGTGTCAATTCTCTTTCTTTTGTATATTTTTTATATTATCTTTAGTTTATTTTGTACATTCCTTAACTCACAAGGTATCCCTATCTTTTTTTTCCTTTTAAATCTTTGTCATTAGAAGTCTGCTTTAATATTTATATTATTTTAATTTAAATTGAAATGTCATTTATAAATTAAATTCACTATTTATATTGTTTTAATTTAAATTGAAATGTCACTTATAAATATACATATATAATAGTTTATTTGCACAAGATAATATTTAACAAGTATTTGTATTAAATTGTTAAGTACTCATAGTTATTCTAGAAGGGATCAAACAATTATTAGAGCATTGAGTATTGTTGAAGCCAATATTTTGAGTGGATCACTTTTAAGGTACAATTTAAGGTTTACATATCACTATAATGATTATATTTATGTAAATTAGTATTTATGATAAAAAAAATTCTTGAGTGGATTCCATTACTTGAAGATATAAAAATATTAAGATAGTTCTACTATTTACTCAATTTGTTGTAGGCTCCCAAAACTACATGTTGTTTTCCTTAGCCTCTAATATTATTTGGAGAAGAAAATTTGTTTTAACATGAGTTGCAAAGGTGGGAGGGGAACTCAAGATAAAATGTGGATCCACTGGGCAAGAAGAAGATATATGACTAAACCTTATATGTATTCCCTACTACTATATTTTGAATATTAATTATGCATTTATTTATATATGATTAACATATATTTTAGAATACTTAATTAAAACTAATATACTTTATTATATTACATTTTGATAAAACCATTTTCTCTTGCATACTCTTCTAAAGTTTCACATAAACCTTGATTTTATGTGCCTCCTAAAATTAATTTTTATAACACATTTATGAGATCTAAATTTATCATTTTTTTCTTAAGTTGATTTCATTCATTATTCATTTATCCAATAGCCTTAACTTTATTTTGTTTGAATTTCTTGATGATGCACATTATTAGTGTTTAATTTGTTAGTACTTTTTGTGCTTATTTGTTTTATATATATCTTTTCATTTTTCATTTTTTATTTCCTTATGAAATGATCAATGAAAGCTTTAGAGGTTTATCTATTTTATTTCACAAGCTAATGATAGTCATTAGGTCGGGACAAAGTGCCTAAAAGTGACATAAATCTAACTGAGTAATTTAATCATGAACAAATATTTTTTCATGATTGTTGTGCTCAAAAGTGATAGAGATCAGACCCAAATTTGACATCAAAAAAAGAATTCTCCAAGGCCCATCTACTCATCTTTAGATAATATGTAGATCTTGGGACACTCTGGACAATAGCAAACATGCCAAAATTTAACTTTCTACTACATTTTATTGGTCTTGGTCTCTAAAAACCACGTTTTTTTCTATGAACTTAGACTTCAATCACCTATAGAATTAATTTTTTCTTCTTATCCTAATTGGGTAACAATATCTTTAAAAAAAAGAATTCAACATTGTTGTTTGATTTAATGATTACATTGTTATGAGTTGGTTGTATTATGTATTCTTACATTATGATCATGTTGATTTGTTATTTCAATAGTATTTTATGATGTATGTCACAATGTTACAAACTAGCTAACTTCTTATTGTGAGTTAGATGTAAGAGACACTCATCCCTTAAAGCATGACAGAGGGATAGCATCATCGAAGAAGGTGATGTAATTGGAGGTGTTAGAGGGATGACAGAGGAATGACTAAAAACTTTGCACACACCATGTTAATGGTACTCATTATATACATAGTTGAATGGTTAGCATTAGAGCATGTTTTATGTTGTTTGCATTTAGATAATTATTTATGCATGATTAGTTGTGTGTTAGCTTAGTTTAATGCTCATGTGGAATTAACCTCGTTTGATTGTGTTGTGGTTGTTATAGATATATTTAGTGTATAATGTATTAGTATGCTTATGTCATGTTATGAAATTCATGATTGCACATAAATTTGTGTGATTTGATTACTATTGCATATAGCCTAACCATCATGTTTTGATATAATATTTGTTGATTCACCATTTTGAATTTAAAACAATACTATTGATTTTATATTAGTCATATTACTAGTAAGTCATTGTAATTATTTATGTTAAGGTGTGGAGCTAAAAGCTTCACCAAATGAGCAAGTTGCGGGTTGCAGGAATTACACAGTCACCGGCATCGGTCAGGAGCGACCGACGTCAGTCAGGAGTCGACTAGGAGATGCCGGCGTCGGTCATGGATCAGCCAATGTCAGTTTCACAGGAAGACAGGCAGGGACTGACGTCGGTCACCTGTGCGTCCAGAATCTATTTTCGTGGACAGAACAGAATGTTTGCATGATAAGATTAAGTGTCAGTCTTAAGTCCGCATCTCTATCTTTAGTATGACTATTTTGAGCCCTTGATTAAGAGGTGCATCTAATGGTTGTGACTATATGCTCATGATCCCTAAAGTTATATAATAGGGATAGATCTTCATAGCTTATTGTAATTGTAGATTAACAGTACAAGAATTATATATGTGTATCAATCTAGGTTGTTGGAGTTGATTGTAATTGAGAGAGAACTCTTAAGGGAAAGAGATCTGGAAAGAGATCTATACATTCGAGAGAGGTGTGGAAGAAAATAAGTTTCTTAAATTGTATTCCTTCTGTAAAGAGTTTAATACAAGTTTTCAGGGTGGTTTCTTGTATCTCTTATTGTTTGCTATTTTTTTATTTTAGTTACTTATCATTCTGGTTCAATTCTGCATTTTATTGCTTTCATATAGTAATCAACTTTGTTGGTTGATCCCCAACAAGTGGTATCAGAGCTCAGGTTGACTAACAGGTGTTTCAGATCTGATTAGTGTGTATTGATTACAAGTTACTCATAGGGATTTATGTTTGAGTGGGAGAAGCAATGGCAGAAGAAAGTAAACTGAGAATGGAGAAGTTCAATGGCAAGAATTACCAATTATGGAGAATGCAGATAGAGGATTATCTATATCAAAAAGATCTATACTTACCGTTAGGTGGAGTTTCAAGGAAGCCCACAGACATGGAAGATGAAGAATGGGAAGTTCTTGATAAAACGGCTCTTGGATCTATAAGATTGAGTCTGGCATCTGCTGTGATATCTAATTTATCACAGGTAAAGTCAACAGTAGAGTTAATGACTACTTTAGCAAATTTATATGAAAAATCCTCAGCTTCAAATAAGGTATATCTTATGAAGCATTTATTTAATTTGCAAATGCAGGAAGGTGGATCTATATCTAATCATCTAAATGATTTCCATGGAATTGTAAATCAATTAAATTCAGTCAAAATAGTGTTTGATGATGAAATTAAAGCTCTATTAATCTTATGCTCTTTACCTGAGAGCTGGCATAGCTTGGTAATGGCAGTTAGTAATATTGCATCTACTTCAAATATTTTAAAAGTAGATGATGTTGTTAATGTAATCTTGAATGAATAAATTCGTAGGAAAAGCACAGAGGAAACATCAGGGAATGCTTTAAGTTTTAAGAGCAGGGAAAGGCAAAAAGAGAAGAGCAAGAAAGGGAGATCAAGGTCTAAGTCAAAGATGAGAGGTAAATCTAAATCTGAAAATGGCAAGAGGATAGCCTGCTAGAATTGTGGAAAGATAGGGCACATAAGCAAAGATTGCTGGTCAAAACCTAAAGAGGACAATCAGCATGAAGGTAAAGAAGAAGCAAAAGTTGCAGGTATTGCACAAGATGCTCTTATATTCTCTTTGCATAATAATATAGAATCTTGGATGTTAAATTTTGGTGCCTCTTTTCATGCTACCCCTAATAGAGAATATTTCAGTGACTATGTCCATGGAGATTTTGGAATAGTTTATTTAGGGGACGATGAGCCTTGTAAAATTGTTGGCAAAGGAAAAGTGCAGCTGAAAATGCAGAATGGCAACACATGGATGTTGAGAGATGTCATGCATGTTCCCAGCTTGAAGAGGAATCTAATTTCTACAGAAAAGTTAGGGGATGAGGGTTGCACAGTAACTCTCACAGCTGAATCTTGGAAGGTGACCAAGGGTGCACTTGTATTGGCCAGAGGTAAGAGAGTAGGTACTCTCTATTTATGTAATTGTATTATTGATTATTCTCCTTCTGTATTATCTACTTCAGATGTGGATGCAAAGTTGTGGCACTCTAGGCTTGGCCACATGAGTGAGAAGGGAATGTCTATTCTTAAGTCAAAAGGTAAGCTTTCAGATTTGAAAAGCATAAAACTAAATTTTTGTGAGCACTATATTTTTGGGAAACAGAAGAGAGTAAGTTTTCTCAAGACTGGGTCAACAAAAAAGAAGCACAAATTAGAGCTTGTTCACACAGACGTGTGGGGACCGACTCAGGTTGCTTCTATTGGAGGATCACAGTACCATGTCTCTTTCATAGATGATGCTACAAGAAAGGTATGGGTCTATTGTATAAAGAATAAATTTGATGTTTTTGACACTTTTAAGTTTTGGAAAGCTATGGTTGAGAATGAAACAGGTAGGAGATTAAAGTGCCTGAAATCTGACAATGGTGGTGAGTTCTACAGCCACAAGTTCAACTGGTATTGTTATATGCATGGAATACGCAGGCAAAGGATGATTCCAAGGACACCTCAGCAAAATGGAGTTGCTGAAAGGATGAACAGAATAGTAATGGAGCGTGCACAGTGTATGAGGTTGCATGCTGGTTTGCCCTTAGAGTTTTGGGCAGAAGCTGTGGATACTGTAGTTTACCTGATTAACAGAGGGCCCTCTACAGCTCTAGATGGTGGAATTCCAGAAGAGGCATGGACAGGTAAAAAGGTAGATCTCTCATTTCTCAAAGTTTTTAGTTGTGAAGCTTTTATGCACGTTGATAAGGAAAATAGAAAGAAGCTGGATGTTAAGTCTATAAGGTGCACATTTATTGGTTATGGCTCTGATGATTTCAGATTCCAGTTTTAAAATATAGGAACTAACAAAATAATTAGGAGCCATGATGTTGTTTTCAATGAAAAAGTGATGTATAGTGATCAGCTCAAGAAGCTGAATCAATCTGGGTAGAGCAATGGAGAATTGGACGAGGTGACGGTCCAAAATGAGCTCATAGGAAAGAATTATCACAGACAGAAAAACACAGAGACTGACATCGATCAGGAAGGAACCGACGTCAGCAATACAGGAACCGATGTCGGTCAGACAGTGACCAACATCGGTCAGGCAGAACTGATGTCGGTCATGTGGAACTGACGTCGGCCAGTAACAAGCCTAGAAGTGACTGAGGTCGATCACTGTCAAAGAATTTGGGTGGACAACGTGTTGTGAATGAGTCTCAAACGCCCATCAGGAGGTCAAAAAGGGTAAGTAAACCTCCAATTTGATATTCCCCTTCATTATTCTATTTATTGCTTACTGATGGTGGAGAACTAGAGAGTTTTGATGAAGCAATACAGGTGGAATCCAAGAATCAGTGGGAGCTAGGCATGAGTGAAGAAATTGATTCCTTGAAAGAGAACCAAACATGGGATTTGGTTGAGTTGCCAGCGGGAAAGAAGACACTGAAGAACAGATGGATCTACAGATTGAAGGAAGGTGAGAATGGACAGATGAGATATAAGGCCAGGTTGGTAGTGAAAGGATTTGCACAAAATCCAGGTATTGATTTTGGTGAGATTTTTTCTCTTGTAGTTAAAATGACTTCTATATGGACTGTATTGTCTTTAGTTGCTATTGAAGATTTGCATCTTGAGCAACTAGATGTTAAGACAGTGTTTCTTCATGGAGATTTGGATAAATAAATATATATGGATCAGCCGGAAGAATTTGAGGTCAAAGGTAAGGAGAAGCTAGTGTGCAGATTGAAGAAAAGCTTATATGGTCTCAAGCAAGCTCCTAGACAATGGTATTTGAGATTTGACAGGTTTATGACTGAGCATGGCTATAGTAGATGTCAATCTGACCATTGTGTGTATTTTAAGAGATTGGATAATAGTAGATATATTATTCTGTTGATGTATGTAGATGATATGCTTGTTGCAGGTTCACACATGCAGGATATCTTTGAGCTTAAGGTGAAACTAGCTCACATATTTGCCTTGAAGGATTTAAGAGCAGCAAAGAAAATCCTTGGCATGAGTATTAAGAGAGACAAAAAAAATCACAGGTTGATTTTGTCTCAAGAGGATTATGTGAACAAGGTGTTGAAATGGTTCAATATGCAAGATGCAAAACTGGTAAGCACACCTTTGGCTGGACATTTTAAGTTGAGTAAAGAACAGTGTCCTAATTCACATGATGAGGTAGAGTACATGAGTAGAGTTCCATATGCTTCCGTAGTAGGGAGTTTAATGTATGCAATGGTATGTACTAGACCTGATATTGCCCAAGCAGTGGGAGTTGTTAGTAAGTATATGGCCAATCCAAGAAAGGAGCACTGGAAAGCATTTTAGTAGATCCTCAGATATTTGAGAGGGACCAATAATATGCATTTGTGCTATGGTGGGTCAAACACTTCTCTACATGGTTATGTAGATTCAGATATGGCAGGTGATTTGGATGGCAAAAGGAGCACCACAGGATATGTTTTCACTGTTGGTGGAACGGCGGTTAGCTGGATTTCAAAGTTGCAGAAGGTTGTTGCCTTGTCAACTACAGAAGCAGAATATATTGCAGTCACAGAGGCTAGCAAAGAGATGATATGGATGACGCGGTTCATGGAAGAGCTAGGAAAAGAGCAAGAGAGTTGCAGATTATACAGTGATAGTCAGAGTGCAATTCATTTGGCTAAGAATTCAGCCTTTCATTTAAGAACCAAGCATATACAGCTAAGGTACCACTTCATTAGATAGGTATTGGAGGATGGTGAGTTGAAGTTGGAGAAGATCCATATAGATAAGAACCCTGCTGATATGTTAACCAAGCCGGTAACAAAGGAGAAGTTAAATCTTCATTCAACTTTTGTTGGTCTTCATGATTGAGTTTAAAGATGGAAGAGCTAGAAGATGTTGTTGTACAAGTACTGGTGCAACTATTTATCTCCAAGTGGGAGATTGTTAAGGTGTGGAGCTAAAAGCTTCACTAAATGAGCAAGTTGTAGGTTGCAGGAATTACACAGTCACCGGCGTCGGTCAGGAGCGATCGACATCGGTCAGGAGTCGACTAGGAGATGCCAACATCGGTCATGGATCGGCTGACGTCGGTCATAGGCAGACAGGCAGGGACTGACGTCGGTCACCTGTGCGTCCAGAATCTATTTTCATGGACATAACAGAATGTTTGCATGATAGGATTAAGTGTTAGTCTTAAGTCTGCATCTCTATCTTTAGTAGGACTGTTTTGAGCCCTTGATTAGGAGGTGCATCTAATGGTTGTGATTGTATGCTCATGATCCCTAAAGTTATATAATAGGGATAGATCTTCATAGCTTATTGTAATTGTAGAGTAACAGTACAAGAATTGTATATGTGTATCAATCCAGATTGTTGGAGTTGATTGTAATTGAGAGAGAACTCTTGAGGGAAAGAGATCTAGAAAGAGATCTGTACATCTAAGAGAGGTGTGGAAGAAAAGAAGTTTCTTCAATTGTATTCCTTCTGTAAAGAGTTTAATACAAGTTTTCAGGGTGGTTTCTTGTATCTCTTATTGTTTGCTATTTTCTGATTCTAGTTACTTATCATTATGGTTCAATTCTGTATTTTATTGCTTTCATATAGTAATTAACTTTGTTGGTTGATCCCCAATAATTTATTTATATTAAATGATTATTTATTATTAAGTCATATTATTAATAAATAATTAGAAAAGCGGAAGAAAACACAAAAATGAAATAAAATAAATAAAACAAATAAAATAATTCTATCATAATTAGTAAATGTATTTCATTACATTATAATTATAAAAAAATAAAAAACACAAAAAAAAAAATGACAAAATTAAAAAAAAGGGTCAAAATTTAAAGAAAAAAAAGGGAAAAAGTCATGCAAAGAAAGGAAAGAAAGTTTGCACTACATAATAGGATAAGAAAAGGCAGGAGAGGGTGAATTGAGGAGGAAGACAAGTAGAATGAGTGAATAAAAGAGAGAAACATAAAGAGGAGAGAGAGGAAGTAGGGCAAAGGGAGGAAGTTTTGCCAGAATGTGTCATTTCAAATGCTTTTGCAAGGTAGGTGATTTTGTGTGAAATTTGGCAAATTTATGTGTATTTTTGTTTTACTCAAAACTATGAATTCATAAATAAATATACTGTGTAATATATGGATAATGAAAACTGTGAGAAGATATTTCAAAAATAGAAGAAACCCTTTGATGTCCAAATTCTTTGTTCTTTAAACAAATGGCAAAATTGTTAAATATAATAGTGCTAACAATTGTTTTATAAGTCATGTAACTTCAGCAATAGTAATTGTTTCAAATTTAGATGAATAGTGATCTATTTGGTATGCATATATATATATATATAAGATCATATATATATAGCATACAATATATAATGTTAAAATATATTGTAAATGATAAAATTGAAGATAACTAAAATTGAGGATTCATATACATAAATACTGTGTGCATCCTCTAACTGAAACTAAGAAATATATAAATATTGGGTGCTTTTGAAAACAGTAAATTGTATAGATATAACAAAGTGTATTGGAATGAACCATGTGAATATTACTCAGCCATACATATGAGAATATACTCAGATTATATAGTGATCTGAGTATACTATACAAAATATTCCCTAGAGTAAAATAAATAAAATAATATTATCAAATTATCATCCCATCACCCATGTTCAACTTTCATGCATAGTTTTGATTTGATTATTATCTATAAGATATAATCTTAAAACCATTTAATCAATGGATCCTGAGGTGGTGCAACGATCTAAGAATTTTATTATCCCATTGATTTTAAGTAAATCATGATGTATATTATATTATAACACAATATATTTGATAGTTGCCATGATATACTCAAATTATACAGCTATCATATTTACCAATCCAAATGTAATCGCCAACTTCTCACTATGTTGCCAGAGAAATGATTCATTTCTTGAATCTAGAAAAATACAAATTCTCCAACTTTGTAGAAATCTCCTTATCTTTTGAATATCATCCCACTTATGCAGATATATCTAACAAAAGAACATAAGGCTCACTATTTTTAATAAAAATGTGAGTTTTGGACTGTGTAATGTATAGTGATCTACATGTATTTTAATAAAGAATATATAACAATAGTTAGTGGTGATCTAAGTATATATATCAAAATATGTAAATATGGTGTACCATATAAAATTATGATGATCTGATATTAAATGGTGATATATATATATATATATATATATATATATATATATATATATATATATAAGGATTATGTTTATAACAAGATAAGATGCCTTTATTTTATACAGTCTCCTAAAAGAGAAGAAGAAGATATTATATAATCCATGCATAACAAAGAAAGTCATAACTTAAATGTATAGTAAACATGATATACCTATTAGTTATAATTATTAAGTGGCAATATTCATTGATAGTATGACTTTTGAATTATAAATAGTATCATATAACCAACAAACTGTGATAATAACTAGCACAACCTTTTTGGGTAGTGATGATGATATAATACATTTTATCGAGGATAACTTTTATACTTATAATTCAAATGTATCGTAGCCTATAGGAAAAATGCAACATCATACAGTCATATCATAACATAAAAATTGTAACAAATGTACCATGATATAGTATATATAATTATGGTTATATGTATGAATTATGATAAAGTTGTGCTATTAGGAATACCTATGGGTTATAAATTATGGTGCACATGAATTATGTAAGATTAATTCATTGTATCACATTAATATTCATAGTAAACTTATGAAAAGATTATGCTATGATTATATGTGGTTGTTATACAGTCTCATAAAAACATAACGAGATGCATAAATGAAATATTATGTAGATGTAACTTGGTTTATGAGTTATTTGACCTAGAAATTATATGACTGGTTAATTGTATTTGAGTAATGTGTACATAAAAATAACAGACTTTGATACTTTTGTTATCCTAGAATGAACTGCATTTATATTTGCTTACAAAAATTAGAATATGTAGTCTAAATATAGATTATACCTAGTTGGTATGAATTTTACTTATTATGCTTATTGTTTATAGGAAAAATAATATAGTGGAGATTCATCCATACGTTTGATAGACTAAATGTATGTATTTTGATTATTTTGTAGTTAGCATGTTTTATGTCTACTAGTAAGAAGTAATCTATTTGGAATTAATCTCTATGAATCTCTTGGTCATATTTATATTAACTAAACTTGTATTGTTGGTACTACGTAAGTAGTGAGACAGACTTCACTAGCTTACTAGTATTACCAATTTTAGATGAAGGTAATCCGATCAAGTGGTGTGTATAAATTTGATTGATCTTAGAGATCAATAACTATTGAAAACTTTGGAAAAATTAATATTAGTTAGACATTGTCATTTCATATGTATGATTTGTGTGTTTGTTTTATATCATGTTAGAATGAAATTATTTATGGTACACTTCATGTTCTTAAAAATAATACAGCATATGAGTACCAACTTGTCTCTCTGAATTCTTACAGCGTCACTATCTATTCATCCATGAAGGGTGGGTCATTCCATATTGGGAATTGTGTGTGGAATCAATGGTCCATGGTTGGTGTGTAAAATCCCTCGTGTGATGCTCTCGCTCCCCATAGTAGTACTTATTTAGAGACTACACTTGAGATTACCATAAATACTGGAGTTCAAAACTCAAGCTTCATGGAGTCATGTATCTTGTATATTATATTTTGTATTGCATTTATTATTAAAACATTATCTCTAATGAAATATAATTATTTACTTAATATACATTGACATTAGTAATTACATATTTGTACCAGCTATGGTTGGACATTTGTAATTACTTTCTCTATCCAGTTATGTCATGTTTAATTTTATGATAGTGATTAGTGATGGATAGATGTCACATGCTTATTTTATAGCTAACATACATGGAGTGTTTTATCTAGATCACTAATTATATTCTCATGATGAAATATAATGAAAGAATACATTGATTAAATTTTAAATAAAAATCATGTTATTCTAAGTAGATCCTAGTGGGGATGTTACATGTGCTATCAGAGCATGCAACTCAAACTTTAGGACCTAATGAGTCTACTAACATTTTCATATCCTTCTATTTACTAGAAAGGAGAATGGTGAAATCTAGAGTATCTAGAGAGGGTCCTTTAAATGTTAATGATAATAATCCTCCATTTGATTCTAATCAATTTACCACTAAGCAAGAAACAAAGTTAGATCATATTCTCATAGTTATGAAGGAAACTAGGGACCAAATCTCAACTTTTGAATAGGAAGATCATGGCCATGAAGAGAAATTACACCAGGATGTACTAGAAGAACATCTCATTGATCAGGTAAACCCTTAGAATGTGAGAGCACAGGTAGCTACGAAATTAGCTAGAGATATGAAAAAGGTGAATCCACCTAATTTTGATGAAACTATTTTGGGTGATGGAGTTGAAATATGGTTGACTAAGATGGAGAAGTATTTTCATATTAGAAACTAATCTGAAGTCACTAAAGTAATTTGGGTAGCTTACTAGTTGGCTGGTAAAGCAGATAGATGGTAGGCCAACAAAAAGTTGGAGATGAATCTCAACTCGATCACCACTACTTGGGATCAATTTGTGACATTATTCAGATCATGGTGGCTTCCACAATTATAATTTGACCAAAAGCTTATAGATTTTTAGAATCTAAAGCAAGGAGACCTATCAGTGAATGAGTACTAAGAGAAATTCACCAAACTTTTAAAGTATGTACCTCAATACCAAGCAGATGAGAGGTTTAGAATTAAGAAGTCCATCGTGGGATTGAAACCTCAGATTAGTGGTGAGGTAGACATTCATGGACCATCTATCATGGATGAAGTCTTTGAGAAGGTAGTAAAATATGAACAGAAGTTAAAATATCTTACTCAAATAAGGGACAAGTTTAAGAAAAAAATTAGAAGTTCTAAACCAACTTTCAAAAAGAAGAACTAGAAGTAGAGGGGTGGAGACCCAGGAGTCAATTCAAAAATTAGAATGCTAGATTCAGCAATGGTTTCAAAGGAAACCAATAGGTTGATAATAAGGGACCACTTGGAGGTTGATTCATTTGTGGAGGTGACCATTATTATCGTGAATGTACCCAAGATAATTCTAAGAATAAAGGTTTTACTCCTTATTAGGGAAGCTTTTAGCAACATATTCATGTGATAGTTGATAATTAACAAGCCAAATTCCAAACTTCACCCATAGAATTTTTAGGTATTTTGTTTGAACATCTAGTTTCTATTTTGATAGATACAAGGGCTATAAAAAATTGTATAGCTCCTAAAATTATTAATAAATTATTTAGAAGAGTTGGATTAATGACAAATGCATGGTCAATATAAAATGGAAATGTCTCAAAATTCAAGGTTGACAAGTGTTTAGTTGAAACATAGATTAGGTTTTCTAAATTCACAATAGTACCGGATCTTTATGTAGCACCACTAGGGTCATATGATGTGATCTTAAGAGTTAACTGGCTTGTGAAGCATAAAACCAAGGTTGATTGCTATTGGAAGAAGGTTGAGTGTCTAGATGATTTTGGAAATCAGACACAAATTCAAGGTGAGAAGAGAGAGTTGAGACTTAGGCAAATTTATACAATGCAACTCAAGAAGGCTCAAGGAAAAGGATGCCAAGAATTTATTATCAAGATAAATGAAATGGAGAAATCTAAGGAATCATCCCTTTTAAATTATCCATTCTTTAGTAATTTTTGTGATGTTTTTCTAGAGAAATTTCCAAGATTGCCTCCTAGATGTGAGTTTGATTTCTCTATCGATATCATACCTAGAATGGAACCACAGTCTAAGGCACTATACAAGATGATAACCACTAAATTGGTTGAATTGAAGGCTCAACTCAAGAAATTGTTGTCAAAGGGGTTGATCAGGCCAAGTGTATCACCATAGGGTGTACCAATTGTCTTTAACAAGAAGAAGGATGATACTCTTTGGCTTTACATAGATTATAGAATGTTGAATAAGGCAACTATCAAAAATAGGTATCTACCACCTTGTATAGATGATATTTTTGATCAAATATATGGGGAAATGATCTTTTCTAAGACTGACCTTAGAGCAGGATATCATCATCTAAGGATAAGGGATGAGGATATTTTGAAGACAACATTTAGAACTCTTTATGGACACTATGAGTTCACATTGTTACCATTTGGATTGATAAATGCTCTGACAACATTCATGAATCTCATAAATTGTGTGTTTAGAGACTATTTAGATTATTTTATTTTGGTCTTTCTTGGTGACATTATTATATACTCTAATAATGAAGAAGAGCATTTTCAACATCTAGAACTAGTTCTACGATGTTTGTGGAAGCACAAGTTATATGTCAATTTGTCTAAGTGCACATTTTTTAGGAGAGAATGCAATATCTGAGACATATTATCTCTACAGATGGTATTTTAGTAGATATAGAAAATATAAGATCCATTATGGAGTGGCCAACACCAAAGATTGTGCATGAGGCATGGAGTTTCATGGGATTAACAAGTTATTATAGGAAGTTTGTTTCAAATTTTTCAAAGATAGTTAATCTGATTAACTCTTTGCAGCATAAGAACCAAAGTTTTATCTTTTCAGATAAGTATGAAGTAGCTTTTCAGGAATTGAAAATAAGGCTTACTTCAATATGAATGCTAAGAGTTCCTGACCCCAAAGGTCAATTTTTAATGATCACAGATGCATCTAGGGATGGAATAGGAGGATTCCTTATGCAGGACGGTGCAGTAGTAGCTTATAAATCAAGGAAATTTAAGCCTTATGAGGTGAACTATGATCCTCATGACCTAGAACTTATAGTAATTATGCATGTTTTATAAGTTTGACAACATAATTTTTGGGAAAAGTATTTGAGCTCAAGACTAATAACTTGGGACTCAAATACATCTTCACCTAATTGAATCTAAATGTTCATCAAAGATGTTGGTTAAAATTTTTATTTGGTTATGATTTTGATATCAACTATATCAAAGATAAGGAAAATAAATTAGTTGATGCCCTAAGTTGTAGGAGGTACATAGTAGCCAAGGCTACTATCAAGAGTACTTTGAGGGATCGAGTGATAGAACTCTCACTAAGAGATGAATTCTATGATGAAGTCAAGAAATTATTATCTAAAAATGCTCAAAATCCTAAGTATAAGGATTTAGATTAGAAAATGATGGTATTTTATGATATAATGGAAGGTTGTATGTGCTAGATCGATAGAATTTGAGGAGCACAATGCTAAAGGAACTACACAATTCCCCATATTCAATACATCTAGGAGTAACCAAGCTTATGGTAGAGCTTAGACAACTTTATTTTTGGAAGGGAATCAAGAAATATGCAAGGGAATTTGTGTCATGTGGCTTGGAATGTCAACGAGTCAAAGTTGAACATGTAAATCCGACAAGATTGTTATATCCACATGATATACCAGAATGGAAGTGGTAGGTGATTAGTATGGACCTTATCCAAGGGTTACCATTGTCACGGAATGGGCACAACATGATCTTGGTTGTAGTTGATATCTAGCCAAGGTAGCTCATTTTAAAACAAGCAATTTGACAGATGATGCACCCACTCTTGTAAAGAGGTTTGTAAAAGAAATGTATCAATTGCATGGATTTATAGAGAAGATCATTTTGGATCATGATCCAAAGATGAATTTTAGGTTTTAGGTATATTTGAATTTAACTTTAGGCATGTAACTAAACTTTAACACTACATATCACCTAGAGACTGATGGTCAAACTGAGTAAGGTAATCATGTGTTAGAGGATCTTCTTTGTATGTATTGCATGGATCAGCAGTACAAGTGTAAATATTATATTCTATTAGTTGAATTTGATTATAATAACTCATACCAATCAACTTTGAATATGGCACCATTTGAGGCATTGTATGGAATAAAGTGCAGGACACCAATCATTTAGGACAGGTTGGAAGATATGGCAGTCTTCGGACCTAAGATGCTTTTGTAAATGAAAGATCAAGTTAGATCAATCAAGAAAAAATTATCCAAGGCCAATGATAGGCATAAGAATTATGTTAATTTGAAGATAATAGATAGGTAGTTTTTAGTTGGTGATAATGTTCTTACGGGTTAAGCCACAGAAAAGCTTGATTAAATTCTAGAAGTCAACAAAATTTTCATTGAGATATGTGGGACCCTTCGAGGTTATGGAAGTAATCAATCCTGTAATGTATAGGCTTGCATTAGCACCATCCCTAGCTCTATTACATAATGTCTTTTATGTTTCTTATCTTAAAAAAATATGTAGTTGATCATTCACATGTGTTGGATTGGAATGCTTTATAGGTTATAGATCCTAAGGTGATCATGGTAGAACCAATCAGAGTAATTAACACTCACAAACTTCATTTCAATAATAGAGATATGTCATAGTGCAAGGTCTTGTGGGACTAATACTCTGAGGATAATTCTATTTTAGAAGACTGTGATGAGTTCTATAGATGATTTCCACATTTATTTGCTTGATTTGATGCTTCATATTATGTTATTTTTTTGCTAAATAATGTTTTTAATTCATAACTAATGTTAGAATAAGTGTCATCAAGATGATGACCAACTTTAGGGGGAAGGATGTTACATCCCAATTCCTTGCTAAGAAAATTTACTTGATTATCTATGAATTTCTATGATTCTAAATTTGATTTGATTATTATTTTATTAAGTTGTAAGTCATATGTTGTTATGGGATAGTTGTATGTTACTTGATTTCATGATTGCATTGATATGAGTTAGTTGTATTATATATTCTTATATTATGATCATGTTGATTTGTTATTCCAGTAGTATTTTATGCGTACCATATATAATGTTAAAATATATGGTAGATGATAAAATTGAGGATTCATATACATAAATACTATGCGTAACCTCTCATTCAAATTGAGAAATATATAAATATTACGTGCTTTTGAAAACAATGAATTGTATAGATAGGACAAACTATATCAGAATGAATCATGTGACTATTACTTAGACATACATATGAGAATATATCTAGATTATACAATGATATAAGTATATTATTATAGGAAATCCCTTAGATCAAAATAAATAAAATAATATTATCGTATTATTATCCAATTGCCCATGTTCAGCTTTCATGCATAGTTTTGAGTTGATTATTATTCATAAGATTATACTCTTAACACCATTTAATCAATGGATCTTAGGGTGGTACAAGGATTTGAGAATTTTATTATCCCATTAATTTTAAATAAATTAGAAAGTATATTATATTATAACACAATATATTTGATAGTTTCCATGATATACTCAGATTATATAGTGATCAGATTTACCAATCCAAATGCAATTGTCAACTTCTCACTATGGTGGTAGAGGAATGATTGTCTTTCCCAAATTTGGAAAAATACAAATTCTCCATCTTTCCATAAATATCCTTATCTTTTAAACAATGTCCCACTTCTACATAGATATATGATAAAAGAACATAAGGTGCACCATTTTTAGGAAAAATGTGAGTTTTGGATTGTGTTATTTATAACAATCTACATGTTGTATTTCAATAAATAATATATAGTGATAATTAGGGGTGATCTAAGTATATATATCAAGCTACGTAAATATGGCATACCATATAAAATTATAATGATCTAGTATTGTGTGTGTGTGTGTGTGTGTGTGTGTGTGTGTGTGTGTGTGTGTGTAGTAATACATATAAAACGATTATGTTTATAATGAGATAAGATGCCTTTGTTTTATACAGTCTCCTAAAAGAGAAGAAGAAAATATTATATAATCTACGAATAACTAAGAAAGTCATAACTTAAATGTATAGTAAACATGACATACCTATTAGTTATAATTATTAAGTGGCAATTTTCATTGATAGTACTACTTATGAATTATGAATAGTATCATATGACCAACAGACTATGATAATAACCAGCATAACATTTTTGGGTAGTGACGATGATATAGTAAATTTTATTGGGGAGCATGACTTTTATACTTATAATTTAAAATGTATCATAGCCTAGAGTAAAACTACAACATCATACAATCATACCATAACATAAAAACTATAGAAGATGTACGGTGATATAGTATATGCAATTATGGTTAAATGTATGAATTATGATAAATTCGTGCTATTAGGAATAAATGTGGGTTATAACTTATGCTGCACATGAATTATGTAAAAGTAGTTCATTTTATCAAATTGATATTCATAGTAAACTTATGAAAAGGATTATGTTTTGATTATATGTAAGATTATATATGGTTGTTATATAGTCTCCTATAAACATAATAAGATGCATAGATGAAAGATTATGTTCACATGAGATGTAACATGGTTTATGAGTTATTTAACGTATAAATTATATGAATGGTTATTTGTATTTGAGTAATGTGTACATAAAAATATCAGACTTTGATATTGTTGTTATCCTATAATGAACTGCATTTGTATTTACTTGTGTAAAGTAGAATATGCAATCTAAATATAGATTATACCTAGTTGGTATGAATTGTACTTGTTACACTTATTATTTATGTGAAAAATAATATAGTGGAGATTCATCTATATGTTTGATGAACTAAATATATGCATTTTGATTATTTATGTGGTTAACATGATTTATGCCTACAAGTAGGAAGTAATTTGTATGAATGTGTTGGTTATATTTATATTAACCAAATCTAGTATTACTGGTACTATGTAAGTAGTGAGATGGACTTCAGTAGCTTACTAACATCATCAATGCCAGATGAAGGTAATCCAATCAAGTGGTGTGTATAAATTTGACAGATCCTAGAGATCAATAATTATTGAAAACTTTGGCCAAAGTAATGTTAGTTAGACATTGTCATTACATGTATATGATTTACCTATTTGTGTGATTTCATGTTAAAATAGATTTCTTTATGTACACTTCATGTTCTTAGAAATAATATAGCACATGGGTACTAGCTTATGTTTGTGGATTCCCTCACCATCATTATCTACTCATTTTTGAAGGGAGGGTCATTCCCTAATGGGGGATTGTGCAAGGGATCGATGGTTCATGTCTGGTGTGGACAAGTGCTCAGATGATGCTCTCTCTTCCCATAATAGTACTTATTTGGAGACCAAACTTTTGATTATCATAGATACTAAAATTCAGGAACTCATGCTCTATGGAGCCATATATCATGTATTTTATATTGTATTTATTATTATTAAAATATTATCTTAGATGAAATATATTTATTTACTTGTTATACTTTGACATTAGTGGTTGTATGTTTGTACCATCCACGGTTGGACATTTGTAATTATTTTATATATTTAGTTATATTATGTTTCATCTGATGATAATAATTATTGATGGATGGATGTCACATGCTTATTTTACAGTTAACATACTTAGAGTGTTTTATCTGGATCACTAATTAGATTCTCGTGGTGAAATGTAATGAAATAATATGTTGATTAAATTTTTAAAAATCATGTTATTCTAAGTAGATCATAGTGGGGATGTTACACCCAAAATGACATCCAAAGGTCAAAATTTAAGAAAGGAAGAAAAATGGGCCATATAGTCATGAGCTAAAAGGTACCATGATAGTGGTCCCAAGGGTTTTCTAATGATGTAGAAAAAAAATGAGCCTACAAAAACTCTAGACACAAAGCCTTAGGTGGGGGAAAATAGGTATGAGAGAAAAAGGGACATCTAAAGGGTGCTATTAGAAAAAGGTGTGGAAACCATCAATGTTGATAAACAAACCATTATTACCTAATTTGGACCAGTAATAATGAGTAAAAAATATTCATTTATGCCTAATTTTTATATGACATTATTTTTTTTAAATATTCATTTATGCCTAATTTTTATATGACATTATTTTTTATAATGTCTTTGTCATGCTTTATCACATTTCACCCACTTGTATACATTTGGTTATTTTCAAATACTTTTAGCCCACATGAGAATCTCATTGTCCTTGATTCATCTATATTTCCTTAGCTACACCTTAAAAAATTTATTTATCCACACTATGATCCCAATTATCCATCCCATGATCAAACTAATCTTTATTCTGAGCCTTTTTCCCTCTAGGTCAAAATCGGCATTCCATAGATTAAGTCCTAGTTAAAATCAGTTCTCTGGTGATTCTCACCTTTATCCTTTTTGGGGTCCTTCCTTCTATGGTTTGATTCCACATGCCTAAATTTCACTTATCACTATCTTCTAGGTCAGCCTATAATCATGGTGTCCTAGAGAGCCCTATTTATACAAATATTTCCTTAGTCATTTGATATTGACACATACTTTTGAGACATTTTATAAGCCATTTGTCTAGCATATAATCATTAGTCCTTATCAAGAGTTATATATATTCAACCAAGGAGTCTAAACATTGAGCTTGCATTGCATCAATATTAATCCAAGTCTTGTGCCATCACATTTTGCACCAAAATAATGTCATAGAAAAATATATAGTCACATTTGATTATATAGAGAGAGGATGTGAATTCCTATCTCCTTGTGTTGGGATTCATTCATAATCACTATAACTACAATAAGCCTTACATCTTATGCCACCATATCTTATACCAAAATAAGATCATATAAAAACATATAGTCGCATTTGATTATCTAAGGAGTGGAAGTGAATTCCTATCTCATTGTGTTAGGATTCATTCACAAGCATTATAACTACATTGAACCTTAATTACAAGTATTTACGATATGTAGCTACAACTCCTTAAGAGTTTGCCTAGACTAACTAAATTGAAAATAATATTTTATGTATAAATTTATTAAATATTAGGTTTAGATAAAATGAGGAGAAAAATAGATATTTATTCAAGTCAAATCATTAAAGTTAAAACCCACATCATTTTTAGTCTAAACAATAAACTTGTATGTTATAAATCCCAAAAAATAGTAGAGGACATAATAATTCATAAATGACACATTCTATAAACATAATCATCCCTATGTTGATTCTAACCAAAACATAGTGAACCCTCTATCCATTATAACCCACTTAAAGATCATTTTCAGATTCTTATCATCACTTCTATGTCAATTCCAGACTCTATTCACTAACCCATATTTTTAGTTTTAATGTTTGGGTGTGTTCAGTTCAGTAATCTTGTTCACTATTTTCATTATAATGTCAGTCAATATTTTTGATGTAGGAATATTTGAGTTTACTTAGTAAAAAATAAGCATTTTTGCACTTTTTGCAAGCCTTGAGTTGTATGTAAGTTTCTTTGTGTTGTTTTATGTTTCCTTTGCATGCATGCTAGTTTGTTGTAATTATTTGCACAACCTTTGATGGTGCTCATAGTTTGGGTCATTTTGTATTTAGTTGTGAAGTTTTCATGGTTATTTTTTTAAGGATGTTTTTTTATTTTAACATTGGTTTTGATTATAAGTCTTATGAGTACCAGTGTGCAATCTTAAAATATCTTATGTAGGATGTTGGTGCACAATAATGGGAATATAAGGATCATTGTGTAAGGAAGCTTCTCAGCATCCTTTGGTTGAAAATTATTTTGACGTAGCTTGAAAGGTTGTAAATTTCATGTCAATTTTTGTGCATATATTTTTATTGGTGCATTTGTTATTATGATGTGTTATGGGTGAAGAGTCGTTGCGATTCCTAGCCATTTATATTTGATTCTTTGAATCATGTAAGTTTGTTGTGGATTCATTTAATTTAATACTATATACCGAGGGACATGATATATTAATGTATATAGGTTGATGAAGATGCTGACATGTGGCACATATTCCTCTCAATTAGTTATATCAGTCCAATATATTAGGATAAATGAGTAACTTATAAAATTAGTACATTGGGTGATGGTCGACCTACATTGAGATTAAGATTTTACTCATCCATTATTAGTTATATATAGGTTTATATAAAAGAGATGAATATCATTGTAAAGGATATAAATCAATTACGTAAGTGTTGAGTCTTCTATTTAGTATAAGGATATTGGAGGTGTTCCTCTCAAAGTGGAATTGTGGAGTTATTCCTTTATAAAGGAGAATTATATGGTGTTTTCCTACCTTAATGGTAATTATTCTATTTCTAATATATTGAATAGCATCTTGGCCCACCAATATCTCTTGTGTTGTGTTTATTTACATTATATTTTTCATTGTTTCCAATTATTGTAAGTGTGGTTCATAACAAGTGGTATTAGAGAATCAATTTGGGAAAATATTATGGGTGAAACCCTAATTCTAGAGAATCACTTACACCTTGCAATCTATTATGAATTTTTCTATGTTGAATAATATTTAAAGGAAGTCAAAGTAAAATATTTGAGGTTTTATGATCATTTTTGAAGGAGTTATTTTTATTTTAGAGTCTGTAATAAATTCATCATATCTGCAAAAATTATAAGAATTTTTTTATGAAATTTTTAATGATATAGTACCTTCATAAAAGAAAGCTATAATAAAAAAATTTGGAATTTTTTGACATGTTTTGTGTGATTTATATTTATTTTATTATTTTCATAGACTCGCTCTACATGCCAAAAAAAATTCATTTGTCCACCAAATTTGTAATTAAGTTTCAATATATTCACATGAGTTATTGAAATTTTATAGTTTTTTCATAAATCCAAGTGTTGTTATGGATTATGGAGTTAGATTTTTTTTAATGGAGAAGAGGATATTTATGGTATAAAGTGGTGGATAATTTTCAAGTACATGGAAAAAACCTTTGTCGCATCATTTCAGGGGTCCTACACAACTTTGGTGGGTTCAATCGGGAGTTAAAAGATAGAAATTTCATGAAAAGTAATGGAACAAGTTTTTGTAGAGCATAATGTTGATGACAAGGAAGAAGTAGTAGAACATAATTATAATGATGAGGAGGCTAAAAATGGTGCAGGAAGAGAGGTAGAGGATTTCAAAGAGGAAAAAGGATCGGAGTATAAGTGTTCAAATAGTTTGGCTCCAAAAAAATCAAAGCTAATTTTTCAGTTTTATGGATGCCTTCAAAATAATAAGGTCATTGTGCCCATAAAACCTAGCAATAAGTATAACTTAATCAACATATATGTATCTCAACATTTACTTGTTCAAGAGAATAATATCAAGGAAGCTCAAATAGATGGTAATAATATTCAAGTTTTTGAAAATTTGAAGCTCATTGTAGATAAATATGCTCTGCATTCAGATTTTTATGCTTTACATATAGATGGTGTGGGTATGGTTTTTGGATATCCTTGGTTAGAGACATTAGGAATAATAAATATTAATATGTAGAAGCATTTCATGAAATTTTGGTACAATAAAAGGAATGTTACTTTACAATATATCATAGTTGTAAAGGCACAAAGAATAGTCAAGGTAGAGCATGATGATGAGATTGAAGCCAGAGATGAAGAACATGGGAAGATTCAAATGATGACATAGATGAATAAAAAATATAGGCATAAAATAACACTTCATCTACTCAAGAGATAAATGAACCACCAAATAAAAAGGTAGAAGAAAAGGTTGATAAGGTCAAATTATCAAAAAAGATTGACGTATAAAGACACCCACATCGTCATGAGAGGAAACAATCATGGAGCCATGTCACAGAGTGTCATAAAAATAATCACTTTAACTATACAGGAAATCAAAGTACCAATCACTATTATAACATCCCCACTGTGATCTATCTAGAAAAGAATGCTTTTTTTAAAAAAAATTAAACATATATACCAAATATAGATTACATTTTGAGTATATATCTAAAATAATTAAAAGTATTGATGTGCAATCATGACATAAATTCATATTACATCACAAATTATAAATCTCTAATATCATGAGAGTATGACAAACATAATATAGAAAGTAATTATAAAATTTCAATCTCAGCTGATCCAAATACATATTCACCATTGTCAATGTGCATCAATATATAATTACAACTCTTCATGACAATTTTCAATAACATGTACAATATAATACAATGTACAAATAAGATACATGTCTTTCCCCGAACATAATTCCCAAACTTTAAGTATCTATGGCAATCTCAAGTGGCTTTCCTAGCATTTGTTATCTTGTCATAATCTACCCGAGGAATGAAACTATGGAAACACACCCCTATGCATACAAGTATGCTATCTATCGTATAGACATCTAAAAATACCAATAATCTTGAAGGAATTTTTTTTTGAAATTATTCAACTATCATGTTTTTACATTATGTATCTTGTAACTTATTCTTATGTTACTTTTATACCTACTTATTAATATACTAGTTTTTATATGGCCAGTTGCATGAATATAATCTCGTATATACAATAATTTAAATGGACATTTTATATATATATATATATATATATATATAAAATCTTCCAATAGATTTTTCCATGTCTAATATTATACTAAATATCAAACTTCTAAAGATTTATATATATTTTAAAAATTAAAGCACGTGGCTCTTTAGTTTTTTGTTTTTTTTAAGTCTTATTCTCCTAGGATAGGTGAAAATTCAAGGTATGCCTAAAACATGAGGAATTTGATAATATAATTAGACGTTATACTCCCACATTTAGCCTATATATAATTAAGCTTTTAAATCATAAATATCTATAAAATTCACCAAAGACTAAGATTTAAAATAAATGGCTATGCCTCATCTCAATATCTAGTATAAAAAAAAATTAATAGCGATCTGCATGTTTTTAGGGACTTTCGGGTTACATTTTAACTTGGTTTTCACTCTATATTCACATATTAGTGGACCAATTTCCCTTAATTGGATGCCTAGAAACCCAAATCGATTCCTTAAAGCTAGCTCAGTCTTAACATATCATAGATCAACAAAAAAGTGATGCTTCAGAAGTTCCCTTTGTTAACAAAAATGAGTACTTTAAATCAACACCTAATACAACTACAATGACCCATATTTTAGTAATACCCCCCTTATTCATTTTTTTTTAAATCATGCTCTCAATTAAAGTATATGTTTAGATTACAAGGCGATTAAAAGAACAATTAGCTATAAATACTCATAAAATTTCTACATATAATTACTAGCTAGGATCAGGTGTCAGTATGTTACAATATATCCTAAATACGCAGAATTACATCTGGTGACCTGATAAGTAATAATTTATACAAAGATAGTTTGATCTGCTTAGTATACATAGTCATACAGATTGTAATCATTTCTTGTTAACCAAAATTTAGTCTAAATATAACCTTTAAATAATATTCCTAAGTAGGATGATGCCAATCTACAACGATTTCCTAAGTTATGAATAAAAGAAGGCTCTATGGATTTTCTATATCAAATCGACAATAATTTCAATAAGTATTAAATCAATGCCATAATAATGTTAAAGTAGGTTGGAATGTGATGTTGTTTTAAACATTGATACTAAGTATTGAATCTACACTTCCCCTGAATTTATTAGCATTAACACTGCAAAGTGAAAATATAGTGATGCCTAGGGAAAAGTTCATTACAACAATCTAAAGATAATGCATAGGATGAAACAAACATGATGCCTTCAATAATTTGAGGCAATTTAAAAGTTTTCTTTTTTTAATGTTAGAATCAATGCCAATGTTGATATACACAACCCACTAATAGTAAAACTACATTTTTCTTGTTTCCATGCAGTTGATTTTAAGGACTCACTAAAAATAAAAAGTCAATCCCTATAACTTTTTGTGGCTGAATAAGTAGACTTTTACTCACTGCAGATAATGTTTTCTCAAAAATAGTTTATTCAATTATAGCATCATAGATAATTTTATATACCTATGTAATGATCTCTATAAATGACTTAAATCAGAAGTACAATGGTTAACTAGGATGTGCAATGCCTCAAACAGTTTTACTCTAGTTCTTAAGGAATCTTTAGTGAACTATATAAATAGGAAAGTCATGGATAGCATTACACCAAATATTTTAGATGCATGTTGGAAGGATAGTACGAATCTAAGGTCTGTCATCCCTTTACTTTTGTTTATATATTGATTCTCTACTATTATTTTATATTCACATATTATAGATATGGTGTGATACTTCATAATGAAATCTTAAAAACACAAATGATTCAAAACAAGGCTATTTATACATATGTAGCATCAACACAATATCCCATCATGAATATGATAAAGATCATTAATGTATGAAATTGAAAACATCACCCACCTCTTGAATTTATTGATACACTATATCTGCTCTCCCTTTATTATGCCTTTTTCTCCTTTATCTTACTTTTCCAATGCATAAGAATCCTCCAACTCTTTCCCTTAAGTAATTAAAATAGGTGTGGTTCTCCTTTACAAGATTTTTTTTTTTGTATTTTTTTTTTGTCAATAAAATATATATATTTTAATTCTTTTTCCCCTTTTTTCTATTTTTAATCTCTAGTTTTTCTTTTATTTTATTTCTTTGTTTTTTCCCTTTTCAAAATAATTTCCAATTTTTTAATACCTTTTAATATGGAATATTCACTTGTCATAATTTATTAAACTAAATAACATATAAAGATGTTATAACAATTTAAATGGCAATTTTTGAAAAATAGAAATAACTTGTATTTAATTTATCTTTGCCAAAATTGTTCTTAACATTATTAATGATAAGACATGTCACAACCACAAAAGAATCTGTTATGACATTACCTATACTATAAAATAACATAACACAATACTCCAAATAATTATCAAACACCATAAGCAATTATTTTTAATGCATTTTTACGATGTACTAATTATTGTGTGTGTGCAGGGTCTCACCAGCTCTCTATAGACCTTTGATGTCTCTATCTACATCACCCTCTCTGATGATGCTCTCCCTCTGACATGTTTGAGGGATAAATTCTCCTATGCCCACCTCACAACACACAAGTAATTAGATCATCTCTCATGATAAACATAAAGTAATAATATAACTGAAACAATACATTAATATGCTTAAAATGTAACCACATACATTAACCAACTCATGGTAAGCAATCATGTATCATCATATAACTAAACAACATTACACTATCCTATATTAGCATAAATCTCAAGCTTAGTTATAAATATAACCAATATCATGTGTGTCTACTATAAATATCCATGAATAGTCAAATAGTTTGTTTAGCGAGGAATCAAGATGCAACAACTATGGCTACACAAGGAATAAGTGGAGCAATCACTATGGTTATGCATGGAAACCAAAGAATAAATACTCTATTTAGGTATGGAATTAGAGTAGAGCAGTGACATATGGAACATGGTATTGTTGGGGAAATCACTCTGACTATGCATGGAAGAATAACTACTATGGTCATGTATGAAATCAGAGTAACACAATGGAATATGGTAGATGGAGTCAAAGGAAGAAAAATTATGCATGAACACCAAGTTGGTATGGTTTACATCATGAATGTAAATATAGTAGCATGATATAAGTTGGAAATAAGGTAAGAGATCTATCACCTACCAAGATCACATAAAAATGGTTGGATGATCGAGCTTGGAGACAAGTGTGTAATGATTTGAATCACACTGATTATTTAGTTTTTCTTACGTTTCAAGGATGAAAAATGCCAAGGAAGGAATGAATTTTATGTACCTAAGGATATGATATATTAATGTATATGGTTTGGTAGAGATGTTGACATGTGGCACACATCCTCTTAAGTAGTTATATGGGTCTGATATATTAAGATAAATGAGTAACTTATAGAATCAGTACATTGGATAATAGTCAACCTACATTGAGATTAAGAGGTTAATCATCCAATTTTAGTTATGTATAGGTCTATATAAAGGAGATGAATATCACTGTAAAGGATATCAATCAATCAAGTGTTGAGTCTTCTATTTTGTATAAATATATTGGAGGTGTCCCCCTCGAAGTGGAATTCTGAAGCTATTTCTTCCTAAAGGAGTATTGTCTAGTGTTTCTCTACCTTAAGGGTAATTATTTTATTTTTGTGTATATTAAATATTTGGGCATGTTGTCCCACCAATATCTATTGTGTTGTCTTGATCTCTATTATATGTTACAGTATTTCCAATTATTATAAGTGTGGATCATAACATTTACCTTTGTGATGTGCTTCGTTGTGATGTCTTATGTTGTGATATTCTTAGGTGCATTGAAAATGTAATTAAAATTTAATCTTACTGAAACATAGTGATGTGTTACAAATATTTAATGATGACAGTGGTTTTTTTAGCATTATTATAAGTAGATGGGTCTTTTCCCCATATAAACATGTCTATATGTTTGAGCCATCAAGTCAGTGAACTTGAGTATAGATCATAATGAGTATTCTTAGAGATGACTATACTTATAAATATTTTGAGTTAACATGCAAAGATCTAAGGGTCTTTTATAAACACATAAGAGTTGAGGATACATAGTGTTATGGTGTTATTGTGTGTTACACCTTTAACTTATAATGTATCTAGGGATATGTGTGGATGACTTGTGGCTTACATAACCTATCATATTATCTTGTCACTGTTAGGTTGTGGAGCTAAAAGCTTCACTGATGCAGACATGGAGGAGGCTGCAGGATGAGTTGCTGAGTGTCAAAAGTCTTTGGCGTTGGTCTGGCCAACCGACGTCGGCAGGTAGGCGATAAGAAGCAACCGACGTCGGTCATGGATCGGCCGGCGTCGGCGACCCCCAGGCAGACAGGGACCGACGTCGGTCGCCTGTGTGGTTCAGACTGCGCTTATTATGGGCAGTTAGCTAACGAACCAAGTGTTTGCATGAAGAAAGCTATTTTTAGACTGAGAGCTGCGGATCTAATTATTGTAATTAGATGTCTAATCATTGTTTGGATGAGATCTATATAATAGACTCATGGTTGTATTGGAAAAGTGTTCTAGTTTGAGTTGAGCAAAGTTTGCTCCTTCTATGTGTGAAGTGAGTAAGGGTGTTCCTCCTAGTTCCCTATCAGTGCCAAGCTTGGTACTGGTTGGAGAATCATAAGGACTTGGTGAGGCAAGGACAAGGGTTCTTCAGGGTGTGTAGAGTGATCTACATGGTAAGTAAGATCGTTGATCTGCAGGTGTATGTGTGTGCAAGGTCAAGGTTCACAGGTGAGCAGAACCGGGTTTGATTTGCAGGTGTGCAGGATCATATAGACAGCAACACAACAGGGAGCAGTATCAGGCAGGATCTACTTGGAGTACAGGTGTGTACTCGGATAGAGCAAAGAGGAAGGCAAGGGAGTTCCTTCCATAAGTATGGTCTGTTGAATTGCAGGTTGTTGCAGGTTCATGGGAGATCTACTTGAAGTACCTTGAGTACTTGTGGAGCACGTGGAGTGCGTGGAGCACTTGTGGTGTGCGTGGAGCACAGGAGGTGAACACCAACTCTGTATTTTGAGTTGGGTGTTGGGACCTGAGAGGGAGAGCTTTGGGGAGGAGAATTACTGTTCACTTGAGGTGTGGGAAGCCTCTGTAAGGTGGTGGAGAAGAAGTGGCATCTTCTTTATTGTATTCTTTTCTGTATAAAGTGTTAATACAATTTGTGTATTGTCTCTCATATCATGTGTTATTCTGAATTCTAGTTACTTGGTGAATCTGGTTAATTTCCGCATATTAAGTTGCTTGGTTTGGTAATCATATTGTGCTCTTTTGGTGGAGCAAGATCCTGACAAGTGGTATCAGAGCTTTTGGTTGGGATACTAACAGATTGGTTTAGATCTGGGTAGTGTGTTTTGATTATAGGTCACTCTCGAGGGTTTCTGATTGAGTGGGAGTAGAGCAATGGCAGATGAAAGTAAGCTAAGAATGGAAGAGTTGAAAAGCACAGATGGTCACTCACGGTCCTATGGAAAGAAAGAGCAGGTAAAAGATTATTGTTGGTTGGTAGCAGATCAGCATGAAGAAACTGAAGAAGTAGATGTAGCAGGTGTTGTTGCACAGGATGCTCTGGGAGGTTTCTTGGATAAAGTTGAATCTTGGATAAAAGATTTGGTTGCCTCTTTCCATGAAGTTCCAGGTAGAGGAGCTGGTGAGCCTTGCCAAAGAATTGGCAAAGGGGAAGTGAAGCTAAAATTGTAGGCGGCCAACACACAGGTGTTGATGAAGGTCATGCAGGTCCCAGGTTTGGAGATATGGCTAATTTCTTCAGAAAGATTGGGTGATGAGAGATGCACAAGAACTCTCACAGCGGATGCACTTGAATTAGCTGGTGGTAAGAAAATAGGTACCCTTTATCTACTTGTTTATATTACTGATTCTTCTTTTATTGTGAAGACGTGGCTTCGTAGGCTTGGTCACATGAGCAGGAAGGAGATGCATGTTCTTAAGCGAAAGACAGATATATTCGACAGGCTTAAGAACTGGAAAGCCTTGGTGTTTATGGAGGAGATGGCAGACAGAACCCAGTGGATGGTGCTGGATACTTCTGAGCAGGGCAGTTTGGACATGGGTTTTGATTCAAAGAAGCTCGCGGGTAAAAAGTCATCACTCACAGGTGAACATAGGTACCGATGTCGGTCAGGAGGAATCGGCGTCGAACAGACAGGTGCCGATGTCGGTCATGTGCAGACCGAAGCCGGCGATGTCGGGCAGGGTAAGACCGACATCAGTCAGGAGCACCGACGTCGGCAGTAGGTAAGACCGATGTCGGTCAGAGGACCGACGTCGACAGAAGGGACACCATAGGGTCGGTAGTCAGGGACAGACGCATGGAACCGATGTCGGTCGGATGCAGACTGTGGAGTGACTGAGGTCAGTCACTGTAACAGATTTTGGGTGGACAGCACGCTGTCAAGGAGTCTCAAACACCCATATGGAGGACTGAAGATGTAAGTAGGCCCTCAAATTCATTGTTCCTCTTCTTTATACATGTTACTGATTGTAGAGCAGGAAGGATCCAGGAAACAGGTGTGAGCTTGGCATGGATGAGGATGTGATTCCTTGGAGGAGAACCAAACAGGTATGTTTTGGTAGGGTTGCCAGCATGTATGAAAGCACAGAGACGAATGGATACCTTAGTAGAAGAATAGAGAGAACGGATACGTGAGACGGAAGACCAGGTATATGCTCTTGTGGAGCTGTAGGACAGTGGTACAGGTTTTGACAAGTGGAGGACAAAGCATGGCTTCAGTCAGTGTCAGGGTACCTACTGTGGTTTTGTCTTACCAGGGGGATGATGAGTCGCGACATCATTCTGTTTTTGTATGTGGATGGTATGTTTTGCTAGCAGGTTTGTACATACAGGGTTTCGCTGAGCTAAGGGTAAGATTAGTTCAGTGTCATGTCATGAGGAGTTTGGAGCAGCGGAATTCTTTGACATGGGAGACATGGAGATCACAGGTTGATTTTGTCTTAAGTGGGAGCTGATGTGAATCAGGTGTAGGCGAGGTTCAGGATGCAGAGCCAGAGCACACTAAGGGCTGGATAGGTACAGTGTCTGAAATCACATGAGGTCTAGTATAGACCTGAGTATTCCCATGCAGTGGGAGCTGTCAGAGAGTTAGGAGCCAATTTGGGGAAGTGGGTTCTCAGGTACTTGAGAGGGACCGGCAGCAAGGATTCATGCTATGCAGGGTCAGGACTTCACTACATGTGTTTGTAGGTTCGGATGTGGCAGGGTACTCAGATGACAGGTGGTACATCACAGGTTGTGTGGTGGGTTGTCTTCAAGATTGAGCTTGAAGAGGGATACAAACCAGGAAATAGATTAGGCGGGGTACAAGTATAGGTACAGTGCAGCTGTTTATCTCCAAGTGGGAGATTGTTAGGTTGTGGAGCTAAAAGCTTCACTGATGCAGACATGGAGGAGGTTGTAGGATGAGTTGTTGAGTGTCAGAAGTCTTTGGCGTTGGTCTGGCCAACCGACGTCGGTAGGTAGGCGACAGGAAGCAACCGACGTCGGTCATGGATCGGCCGGCGTCGGCGACCCCCAGGCAGATAGGGACCGACGTCGGTCGCCTATGTGGTTCGGACTGTGCTTATTACAGGCAGTTAGCTAACGAACCAAGTGTTTGCATGAAGAGAGCTATTTTTAGACTGAGAGCTGCAGATCTAATTATTGTAATTAGATGTCTAATCATTGTTTGGATGAGATCTATATAATAGACTCATGGTTGTATTGGAAAAGTGTTCTAGTTTGAGTTGAGCAAAGTTTGCTCCTTCTGTGTGTGAAGTGAGTAAGGGTGTTCCTCCTAGTTCCCTATCAGTGCCAAGCTTGGTACTGGTTGGAGAATCATAAGGACTTGGTGAGGCAAGGACAAGCGTTCTTCAGGGTGTGTAGAGTGATCTACATGGTAAGTAAGATCGTTGATCTGTAGGTGTATGTGTGTGCCAGGTCAAGGTTCACAGGTGAGCAGAACTGGGTTTGATTTGCAGGTGTGCAGGATCATATAGACAGCAACACAATAGGGAGCAGTATCAGGCAGGATCTACTTGGAGTACAGGTGTGTACTCGGATAGAGCAAAGAGGAAGGCAAGGGAGTTCCTTCCATAAGTATGGTCTGTTGAATTGCAGGTTGTTGCAGGTTCATGGGAGATCTACTTGAAGTACCTTGAGTACTTGTGGAGCACGTGGAGTGCTTGTGGAGTGCGTGGAGCACTTGTGGTGTGCGTGGAGCACAGGAGGTGAACACCAACTCTGTATTTTGAGTTGGGTGTTGGGACCTGAGAGGGAGAGCTTTGGGGAGGAGAATTACTGTTCACTTGAGGTGTGGAAAGCCTCTGTAAGGTGGTGGGGAAGAAGTGGCATCTTCTTTATTGTATTCTTTCCTATATAAAGTGTTAATACAATTTGTGTATTGTCTCTCATATCATGTGTTATTCTGAATTCTAGTTACTTGGTGAATCTGGTTAATTTCCGCATATTAAGTTGCTTGGTTTGGTAATCATATTGTGCTCTTTTGGTGGAGCAAGATCCTGACAGTCACATTTATTTATATTCTTATCTTTTTATTAGGGTCAGCCTATGGAATAATCATGGCCTAAGTATAGTATATTTATGAGGTAGTGGTTAGTATTTTAGGATTACATTATGATTTTTTCTCTTATTGTAATGTTATGGAGGTTTCGCCCTTAAAATGGGCTTAATCATATTTATCAAGTATTTTGCTCTTTCATCAGTTATTTTTATGGATCTACTTACTCTACTCATAATTTTTTGATATATTATTCCATTTTATGTGAATCAGAGCTTTCATTACAAGTGGTATCAGAGCTTTTATTTGGATAAGTTTTTATGATGTAGTTTTTTGGATCTGGCATAGTTATTATCCTAAGAGTTGAAGGATCAAAAAATATAAGTTGTGATCCAAGAATAATTTATTTTTACATCATTGTAGTATTGCTTGTGTTTTATAAGGAGTCTAGAAAAAAATTGCACCTTTGTGAAAATTATTAGTCATTGGATTCATCTCAATCATATATGAGTACAATGGTATAATTTTTTGGTACACTTTTTTCGATCTAAAACCCTAAACCCTAGGGTTAATGCATGGTTGGTCCAAACACTAAGATAGGCAAAAAAGGAAATACACTCTAGAAAAAATTCCTCACAAGGACAACATGAGTCTGAAACTTTGAATATTGGGGTTTTTGGGATGGTTCACCAACTTTAGTCAGATATGCAAAGCATGGTGAAGAAAGATGATCTTGATGAAGTACAAGGGGACATCAATGTGGTAAAATATGGCTTGGATGATGTAAATATTCAATTGATATATACCAATGCTACATTTATCACTCTTGAATCTCATCTTCCATATCCAAACTCCTTCACCACTCTATTCAAGTTCTTCCAACTAGAACAATAAAAATCCAAATACTTATTTGAAGAACATGATGCCAAAAGTGGAAGTGTGAAGTTTATGGTGAGGATCCACTCACTTGGATCAATCATATGGAAAATGTATTGTATCTACATTAGACTTAATGTGCATAAAAGGTGTTCATGGCATATTTATGTCTCTAACTTGAGCAATTCATTTGGTATATGTGATTGTGTACTCAAAATAAAATAAGTGCCTTAATGTTAGTTGGTTGATGTTTACTAATGAGTTTTAGATGCACTATCATAATAACATATAATAAAAATACTTTAGTCATTTATCAAAGTTACAAAAAATAGGGCCTATCAAAGATTAAATTCAATAATTTTGTAATCTATCTTTACACATGGATGACATCAAATAGGACAACATGAATGACCTATTTTTTGGTGGTCTCAAAGATAGCATCCAATTTGATGTTTGCATGTATAATCCAAATTTAGTATTTTAATCTATATCATTAACATGCAAGGTGGATGAAAGAGATATGGTCAAATGAAAGGTTTTCACTAATGGCTGAAAACATAATTCCCAAGCATAATCATTTCCTTGACCTACAAGATTAACTACTCAGTAAATTGATTAGAAACAATTAAAAGGGTTATGTTTCAGCTATGATAGAAAGTGGAGCAAAAGACATAAATGGGTTGAGAAGAATTTATTCTACACTAAATGATCTAATTAATATCAAGAAGATGATGCATCCTCAGGTGAGGGTGAGGAAGAGACAAAGGACTCTAAATATTCCCACCCTATTGTCTCTTGTCATGCACTTTCAGGTATAATCACTCCTCAAACCCTTAAGGTTATGGGATTCCTCAAGAAATAAAATTTGAAAATATGTATGACTCATGGGGTACACATATCTTCATTAATAGTAAGTTGGTTTCTCATTTGAATTGTTTCATTTATCCAACTCCAAAATTTTAGGCCATAATTGTAGATGGTGGCACACTCAATTATTTTGAGAAATGCCATAGTATTAAGCTTACTATGGGAGACTATAGGCTAGATTATCCTATGGTTTATATTCCCATGGGTGGGGTATACATTATTTTGGAAGTCCAATGACTCATAACCTTGGGCAAAATAGAGATGAATTTTTAGTAACTATTCATGCACTTTCATTTGAACTACATGGATTACGAGAATAATCTCCATAATTGGTTAGTTCACATCAAATGACAAAGGTTCTCAAAAATGGGATGAAGGATTTGCATCATGATTATTTTCTATATAATTTAAACCAACAAAGGTGTCTACACATCCTGATCTACAGATGATTATTGATGACCACCCAACTTTTTTTGTTATCATGCCAAAAAAACTACCACCAAGTAGAGAACATGATCATGTCATTCACATGATTTTTAGGATTTAAACAACAAACATCATACCATAAATGTATCCATATTCATAAAAGAGTGATATTCAAAATATGGTCATAAGTTGTTAGAGGCAAGTATTATCAAACATAGATAAAGTGAATATTTAGCCCCAGTGATCATGGTGCATAAGAAGGATGACACTTAGCAAATGTGCCCAAAATATAGAGAACTCAACAACTACACCATCAAATATAATTTCCTCATTTCATTAGTTTATTATTTTCTAGATGAATTACATGGTGATGTTTATTTTACAAAACTATATCTTCATTTTGGGTACCATCAAATTCATATTAAAGATGAGAATATCCCTAAAATATATTTCAAAACTGGTGAAGACCATTAAGATTTTATGATCATGGGTCTCACAAATACACCATCTATATTTAAAATTTTGATGAACATTATTTTTAGGCCATTTTTGGTGTTTTTTATGACATCTTGATATACAAAAATCCTAGGAAGAACATTTGTAGCATGTGAAACATGTATTATTAGTTCCAAAACAACATCAGATTTATGTTAAACCTTCAAAAGTGCTTTTGTTGTCCATGAGGTGGATTAATTGGGTCATATTAATTCACACAAAGGATTAAAATATACCCTCATAATATCAAATCTATGATATAATGGTAGGTTTCAAAAACCCTCAAGAATATCAAAGGCTTTTTGGAGCTTTTAGGAGTGGAACCTGATTGTCTTCCAAGATCAAAGGTTAAAATTCTGACGTTATTTTATCTAGGTTTGGATCCCATTTTTTGAATCCTTCATGGTTCATGGGATTTCAAGGGGTGGACCCCCCCCCCCCCGATGGGGGGTCCGAGGGTTGCAGGCCCTAGAGAATTTTTTTATTAAAATTGCCTTGTAAAATAATAATTTCATATTCAATCTACTCCATTGATTAAAGGTTTCAAATCTGATGGTAGAGGTTATGTTTAGGTGTTTTTCATCCTAAAATTTATTGATATATGGATGATATGTATGATTATGAGAATATTGGTGCACAGAGTGGAGGTTAAAAAGGTAGAGAGCTATAACAGGGTTTGTTACAGGATTTTGTTTCTCCTTTGTATTGCTGGAAATAATATACTAGACAATTTTAGTGGATGTAGCCCATCTTAGGTGAACCACATTAAATCTAACATCTCTTATTATGTGCATGTTTGTGTTTATTTTCTAAATGTTTGATTAAACCATTTCATAGTTTCTCTTGTATGCGATTTGGAGATAGATTTGGGTTTTAATTTATCCTAATAGAGCTAACAGGTTACTATCACAAATTTATTAAAAATGATGGTATTATAGTAGTACCACTCACAACCTTATTGAAGAAAGAATATTTCCATTGGAAATAAACAACTACCAAGGTCTTTGAGAAGCTAAAGGAGGCTATGTGCACCACCCTAGTTTTGGCTACACTTGATTTTTCCAAAAGTTTTATTGTTGAATGTGATGCATCAGGATATGGCATGAGAGAAATACTCATGTAGGAATGAATACCCTTACATTTGAGAGTCATAAACTCATGGGTAAATATGTGCTCAATATAATTTATGATAAATAAATGATAGCTATTCTTTGTGCAATCAAGCAATGGAGACCTTATCTAATGGGTACACACTTTAAGGTAAATATTGATCATAATAGTCTAAAATATTTTTCCTAACAATAATTATCATCATAAGAAAAATAAAAATAGGTGACTGAAATATTGGGATATGAATTTTAAATCATCGATAATAAAGTAAAAATTAATGTTGTCACAAATGCATTATCTAGGAGGGATGTATCCACTGAGACATTGTTATGTGTAATGACCATTTGGTAGGTCGATTAGTTGGTAGAGGCAAGGTTATAATGGTAAAATGACACTGATATATATGGTTTGATTCATAATATCCAACATCATTATGGTTTTTCTACCAAATTTGAGTGGAAAAGGAATTCATTATTATATAAATATATTTTATACCTATGTAACAGTTTTATACTAAAGCATCAGATCCTTGAGGAACTTCATGAATCTCTAACAATAGGGCACTCAAGCTTTTTGAAAACCTATCATATAATTAACCATTATTTATTTTGATAAGGACTCAAGGGGGACATACAAATATTTCTGGTTGAATGCATGGTGTGTCATAGAATAAAGGGTGAAAAATTAAGACACCAGGGCTTTTGCATCCTATATCTATTCCTAGCCAAAGGTGGGAGGAAATTTCTATGAGTTTTATTAAAGGGTTACCAAGGTCTAAAGGTAAAAATGACACCATGGTAATTGTGGATAGGCTCAAAAAATATGCTCATTTTTTCTCCTTATCACAACAATTTGTAGCTAGTACAATAGTTGTTACTTTTATGGATATAGCTCAAAAGCTACATGGTACTCCCAAGATCATTGTAAGTGATTGTGGTCTCATCCTTACTAGTAATTTTTGCATTGATTAATTCTTATGTTTGGGTACTCAGTTGGATCAAAAATTGCCATATCATCCTCAATTTGATGGGAAAATATAAGTGGTTAACAAATTCCTAGAAGGGTATCTCCTTTATTTTGCATCAGATAAATAATAATGGTGTGTTAATTGGTTTCCATTAGTAGAATGGTGTTATAACACTTCATTCCATTCCTCTTCCAAAATTTATCCATTAATGGCACTTTATGGTTATCATACCCCATCTATAAATTCATTATTGAAGGTGTAGCCCAAGTTTCAAGTTGCTAAAGAACACATTCGACATCAACAAGATTTACTAACTAATCTGATAGAGAATTTGGTAATGGCTCATAATAGAATGAAGCATCAAGCAGATCAACACCATAGTGAGAGGTATTTTGACATGGGTTATTAGGTATTTATGTACTTGTATCCATATAAGTATGTTTATGAAGTAGCATACAAAGGATAACAAACTTTATCCTAAGTTTTTTGGCCCTTATAAGATCCTATAGAAAATTGGCAGTGTTGTATATAATCTGAAGCTACCCCATTCCACTCACACACAACATGCATTTCATGTATCTTACTTGAAGAAGGTAATTGGACAAATATTTTATGCCTAGACTAATTTAATATAATTGGATGAATAAGGTCTATTCAAGTTCTATAACCTAATAATATCCTTCACACACACACACACACACACACACACAAGGCTATGAACAAGAGAGATTAAGATGTATTCGATCAAGTGGAAGAATTTGAACTTCAAAGATGCAAAGTGGGAGGATGAAGCTTTTATAAAGTAGCATCCAAATTTGTTCAATGTTGAGAGTAAATGCATTTTTAATGGAACATACTATGCCATTAACCTATATCATGTCTAGGGATATATGTGGTCGACTTGTGGCTTACATAACCTTTCATATTAACTTGTCCATTTCTCTATGTTATTATATTATTACTAGGGTCAACCTATAGAATAACCATGGCATAATTAGAGTATTTATATGAGTTAGTGGTTAGTATTTGATGATCATATTATGAATCATGCTCTTATTGCATTGTTATGGTGGTTTCCCCCTCAACGGGGCTTTGTCATATTTATCAAGTATATTTCTCTTTCATCAGTTATTATTGTAGATCTACTTACTCTACTCATAATTATGTGATATATTATTCCATTGATGTGAATCATCTAAGTAATTTAATTATATTATGTGTGTAAGTTTTATTTCCATCCCTTCAAATCTAATAAATATTTGAGTTTATTTGTTATTGCATTTGTTTGCATTATTTTCTGCATTATGATTATGAAGGGTACATGAGCAAAGGCATCTCTTCATTTAGACCCCTAACCACAACTACATAAATTTTAGACATAATTTTAATCTTATTTTTTTAATATTATATTATCTTATATATCTTTTGAGCCCTAGTTTTATTTAGATTGACATAATATATTTACATATTGCATCATAATTGATCAAAAAAAATTGATAAACCCCTACGCTCTTCAAATATAGTCAATCTCAGGGTTTCCTAGTTATTCATTCCTATAAGGTCTGATTTCTAATTTTACACCTGTTATAACTGATTTCTCAGATTTAGACACTTTCCTTATTACATCATCAATATCCCCAGTTTCTTTCATGTCTCTGATGTTTAAATTTTATGCCATTAATAAGGCTAGATCTATAAACCCTACTAGGCAAAGTGATAGATTGAGTGGTGACACTTTTATTTTATTTTAACTTCCTTTGCTTGGTACTCACACTTATTTGAAATCCAAATTGATAAGATCTAGTGAAACTCCCACTTCTTTTACTATTTTTTATAGTAAAAATGTAAATGAAGAAAATTCAAATGAAATCACAAATGTTAATAATGTAAATGATCATCAATATGATTGTGAGGATAATAATTGTAATGATGTAAATTTTTTGTATGATGTTGAACCAAAATGGGTTCAAAGGCTTACTTAATTTAGAGTCTTAAAAACATCATGGATTTATAGAATCTAGGTTGCTTAAGTTAAACTAAATGCAAAATAAAGCTTTGGCTAAGGAATATTCACCTGAGAATGTTACTAATGATCCTTTGAATGTTAAAAATATACTAATCAGAGGCTTTACTTATACATCTAGTGGTGAGGCTTGTAATCCTTATGATTCCACTCATACTCCTACGCATCCACATAGTATTTATCTCCTTAGGTTAGTATAACTAATCCTACATAACCTAATAAATATTTTATTCTTCTTGTGGTTAATGTACTATCTCGGCCCTCTTTAAATGCTTTCACTTTTGGTCTTAGTCTTAGTCAACATATTAAATCCTCTATTCCTATCACTGATAATAATATGTTAGCTAACATATGTGTAGATACCTATAATTTTGTTTGCTTTCAATAATCTATCTAAAATATGCATGCTTAGTTCTTGAAACTTACCCAAGGATCTCAAAAACTATCCATGTGGTCACTTCTAAAGATATATACACAACCCATTGGCTCATAAGGTCCCCACTCATGCTTTTCCTACTAGTTTTATGGTGCCTAAATTTTAATTATACAACAACATGGGTTATCCTTCACATCACATTAATTATTTCTTTGCTTCATGGTTTTTTTTGCTCATGATGATATGTTGAGGACCAAGATCTTTCCTATAAGTCTTAAGGACTATGTATTGGATTGGTTATATGCCTTATCTGTAGGTTTTGTGTGTCAATTAAATGATTTGAATAACATATTCTATGCTCACTTTTCCATAAAAATTATTCAAAAGGTCACATTTGCTCAAATCACTCAAATAAAAAAAGGACCTAATGAGAATGTTAGTGACTATGTGCTTTGATTCAAGATTAAACTTATTAAAATGTCTTGCCAAATACCAAATATCACGATAAAAATTTGTTTCTCCAATAGTTTTCTTCAAACATTCAAAGACAAAGTTATGTTTAACACTTACCAATATTTTCATGAGTATTTCCACATGGTTCACAACTTTGAGATTAAGCTTTTAGAGGCTAATGTGCTTAAATATGGGTCCAATTCCCCTTAATCTACTCACAACTCCAAATATCACTTGGTAAAACAACATTGAAAGTTGAAACTAATGATGCTCCAAAATTTTAAGCTAAGAATGAGACAAAAAAATAAAATGCAATTTCTAAATCTCCTAACCTACTAATTATTTCATCTTTTAGAGAGCATAGGCAGTTTACAAGGTTACCCAAATATATTCACCAAGTGCTTAAAATGTTTATTAATTGCAACATGATAAATTTACCTCCACATTATGAATTAGATACATCTCTAAATATTGTGGCTATTTTTGTCACTTGGATTTGCACCCTTTGATGAGATGTAAAATCTCTCCTCATCCAAGTGTCAAAATGGAAACACCTCTAGGTTTGTGGGTAGCTAAGGATGAGATGAATCTCTAGATAGGGCTAGCTCCCTTGATGTACCACTTTGGATTACAACTACACCCAAACTTTGGGGGCGGGAGAGGGAGAGAGATAACTAAAAGAAAACTATTCTAAGGGAGGTGATACACCAAATAAGATGATTAATTCTAACCAGCAACATGTTACACATGAGAACAAAGGACAAACTGAAACATACACTTCTCCAATCTACATCTTTTCACATCAATGTTACATTATAAGGTTCTGGATGAATGTGCAAAGCTATGAGGACTAGACAAGATGCCTTGAATGGAACTAATGAAAATGATAACTCACTCAATCCTTGACATTTCCCAAAACACTTCACATTCCTTGCAAGAAGAAGTTTTCCAACTGTAAATAAGATGTAAAAATGAAACAACATGCTAAGGAATCCACAGTCTTCACTAGATAAGATCCATCATTCAAGTAAAACACACTAATAATATTCATAAAGAGGTAAAAATCAGTAGTTTTATTGATAAAATGGTACGAAAATGATCAAGGATTCACCATACTCAGGTGGAACATAAGTTACAATGACCAAAATGGCTAGTTCTTATAGAATTTGAGAGAGAGAAGAGAAGAAAGAAGTACAAGGGTCACAAGAAAACTTTTAAATCTGATAAAATTATTTATTTGTGCATGATAAGAGGATATGGGATTAACCATGCAAGGTTTGGAATCCCAAGTGTCCATCTAAGGCATCAAACTCCTGTAAAGTGGCATAAGATTCCTCATTCTGGCTCAGAAAACTACTTTCATGATTTGGACCTATTTCAACTTCCCAAAACTAATTAGGGATAGGTATGATGATTGTAATTAAGTATATGTATTTTATACATGCCTCTCCATGTATTGGTTATAGTCATGGTCCTCTGGAATCATCCCAAAATGAGATATCATCATATGCTATCAAAAAAACTCCTTTTTCATGTACCTTGCACACTTGGCTTCCAAAAAGACATTCATTGCTCATGAAAATACATGGTAGGGATTTTATGACACCTGTAAAAACCATTCATGGCCTTAGAAGCATTAGGGACACCTTAAAATCTACTCACTTGAAGATCTCTACCCTCTCACTAGCTTGTCCACTATGCCAATTTTGATTGGCTGAGATGAGAGCTCTGTTTTAGACACTTAGGAGTTTTTTATTTAAATTAAATTAAAATAATGAGTTATAAAAGTCTAAATATTCCACATAAACTTTATTTCACCTCTTTAAACCTCTTGTAGCCTACAGAACACATAAAATGGTAAAAAATACCCTATTTTGCACCTTGTCCGTACAAGTCCATATAGCCAAAAAACATGGGAAGTATCTTGATGGAGTCATTTAAAATTTAAAATAATAATCTTAGTCAAAATTTTCCATCATATTAGCTATCCAACTCCATTTCTCCAAAATAGTCACTGACAAGGGTTTGCAAGGGTTTTAGCTTGTTTCAACTTTTAAGGTTCATTCATAAAGATGGGACATCCAACTTGTAAAAAAATTCCAAAAAATCATAGTTAAATACTTACATAAACATCCTTAAACTTCTCTATTCCCATGCATGACATCAAAAGAGGTATGAGCATTCAAACTTGCCCTATCCTCTTCCTTCCCTTTCCTACAAGTCTGAGTTGGTTTTGGGCTCAAAAAAGGACTTATTGTGTTTTTTATGTAAACCAAAAGACTTAAAACCTATTTTAAGACCCTATGAACATTTCCAAATTCATTATAATGCTCTACCAATGTTAGAAAAGGAATTTGACCCCTCATTGGATTATAGGCCCAAACCTGCCCATTAGGCCTACCTATAACCTAAGGCTCAAAATGACTTTATTGATGGATTACATAATTAAAAATATATCCTACACATATATAATTCCCCCATATACATTTTCTAATCCATTATAAATTTCCCTTAGATCTATAATTTAAAGTGACCTCTTGTTTGGCTTTTAGGCATACCCTTGCCTCATGAACCTATCTACAACTTTAGCTACCTAGAATACTTTGTTACATTTTCCTAATTTAGGTTTGGCTTATAATGTTTTAATATATGTGTTTCATATTTTTTAACCCTATTTAAAAGTTCAAACAACTATTTACTTATCCATTTCTCTCCATCCCTTAAGATTACATGGTTTCTGCATGGGGAAAATACCTTCTATCTGAGACAAAATAGAGGGTACTTCCCCTATTTTATAAAACTAATTGAAAGTTTAAAAATATTATATCATTTTTATATATGATCCACACAAAAATACATCCCTTTATCAGGTCATTTGACCCTCAAAAGTCTCTAAGACCCAAAATAGACCATGCCAAAAGAATATTGTGTATGCAAGATTTTCATCAGGACTGTGTGTTATAGGTTAGCATTCCTTTCTTTGTTTGTCTTCATTAGATAGATAATTTCCAGGTATAAATATAACTTTGGATGTGTTTTAAACTTTATTATAAATTAAACTTCTTTTCATGTCTCTTCCATACATGAATTCTCAAGACTGTGTTCACCATCCCTGACTGTGTCCTACCTTAATGACTCCTACCTATAGGTATTCATGTCTGATTTGAAATTTCATAATGCATAAGAGTTATTTATATCTTATAATACCATTAATAATTTTTTAATAGCCATGTGTTCATTTTTTTTGGCCTTAAATCATCACTTAGGTATCCATTTCTCAACTTACTATCTATAATAGTCACCTACAATTGGTTGTAAGTGAATATTCCACATAGAGGGGCCTTGTAAGTTTACATAGGGTTCAAAACCTCACAAGAAAACTATTCATAGTAGTATCTATGACCATTATTATTCCTTTCATTAATAAAAAATTGATAACTCAATACTCAAACTCCTCATATTTGACCACTATCACATCATAGTCAGCTATAACATACTGTGTTATTGTCTTGGTAAGGCACCTGTAGGTGCCAGGGGACCATGTTGAGATGTGATCATAGTGTAAAAATATTTTACCTAAATTTTCAAGGTCATCAAAAATTATTAGGACTAAATAAACATTAGGAAACCTTATCCTCTTTGTTCATTGCCCTACCAGTCACCTATAGTTGGTTGTTGGTGAGCATTATCCTATGAAAAGGACACCTGTAGGTGTTATTGAGGATTGAAACACTATATATGGACCTCATCCTTATGATTCAAATATCCAATGGTGTATCCTTCACTAAATAATTCCATTAGAAATAAGGAAGTATGCCTCATCAACAATTTGAAGTGTTAAGGTCACCTAATACCTTCAAAACCTGTAGACATTACTGTCTGGTTTCAGTGGTTTACAATCAACTTTGGACCTCTTAACAACCACTTTCCATTTGTCATCTATCTTCTATCTCTTTCAAAGTGATATACCTATGTAGGGACTATAATATTAAGTCATTGGGAGGCATTGAAAGTCTTTGAAACCATGTTTTATGCTACTCCAAAAACCCCTAGACCTTTGTTTTCCATTTTTAGGGATTTGGTCTCAAAACTCAATCATTTGCCATTGGAGGTGGTTTTCAAATTTTTTTAGTCATCCATAATTTCTAAAAAAATTCCCATGATATTTTCACCATATTAATATTTTAAGGAAGGTGTCAACACATGTTTCAACCTTTCTATATGGCTTTTAAGCTCTTTACTCAAGCCACCTATAAGTGGTTACTCCATAGTGCAATCAGTGAAGATGAGGATGAGTAGTAGACTAGTGGTAGGATTTTCATTAGTCTTTGAACCTTGTCAAAATTTAAAAACACAAAATCCTTGACCATGAAATATTTTAAACAAGGTTCAAATCTCCATCCTAGTGTTCTGCTCTCCTATAGGTGCTAATGGAGTTATATACAAGCAGTGGGTAGAATTGGGGCAATATGCATGGGGAAAAGCTTCATGAAAAAATCAATACTCTTTCCAACTTACCCAAATGGTTACCCCTCATTATTATGGTCTTGAAACCAACTTTAAAACCTCCTTTTAAATGTGATTTTCTTCCTCTATGACACCTGTACATGTTCATTAATGGCTACCTAACTATATTTTCTTGCATATGATTGTGATTCCATGGATATTTTCCTTGTAAAAATAGATTGAGATGTGAAATTTACCAATATAACATGGAATCATGTAAACCAAAACATATTCACCCTCCAATACCACTATCAAAATAATAAAATCCTTCAAATTGTGAAAAAACTACCTGTTGCATAGAAAAATGTTCCCTCTTGCAACCTAAGATGATTAACATATCAAAATTTCATGAAACTTGAAACCAATCATGGGAATAATTTTATAGGAGGTCAAAATCATCTAGAATCAAACTTATCAATTCATTCCTACTAAATTATTCAAACCAAGGCAAAACTTATAGCGTGCATGAAACAACAAGCAGAAAAGTACAGTCAACTTCATGAGGATGGTTCACGAAGCACAAGCCACAATTATTCAAAATATTTATATGGAAATTAAGGTATCTAAGTTTAATACAACCTCCCAAAATCATTTTACCTGAAACCTCCTCAAATTTATGTACTAATCATGAACTTGTTGATCACTTCTACATGTTTAAAAGGGCAAGAAAGGAGTAGAATGGTTTTGAGCTTAAAATGGCATTTTTAGATCATTTCAAATGTGGAACTAATATTAAGGAAGCTAAAGAGGCATTTTATGATCTTTTCCATGTGGCACACTTCTCCATGGGTTGTACAAGTGCCAAACTCACCTTTTTCTCAAGAAAACTACCCTTTTTATTAAGAACATACCAATTTTCAGTTGGTTCCAGTAACTTAAGACATATTAGTAGAATGGGATGTGACATAATATTTTATAACCTTCACAATTCCCAATAAATTTGTATAACTCATTAAATGCACCTTTTTGACCTTCAAATGACCCAAAATGACTAAAAAGACTACAATGACTAAGGACCAAGGCTAGTATAACATTAAATGACATTAATTAACCTATAAAACACCTTTTGACATCTATATTAGACCCCTAAAACACTTAAAAGTCAAATTTTTACCTAGGGGTGCCCTATTTTGACCTAAAGTCAAATTTGGTCAATAGTTACCATATAGGTTCAGGACATTCTACTAATCGATGTTATTCATTGAAACACAAGATACAATATCTAAGTGATTGTAACATTATACAAATTAAAGGCCATAGTATAACATTGAATGAATCTATTGTTATTCATAATAAATGATTATAAATATTCAATAATCCATTTCTGAATCAGGACAAAAAGAAACATGACAATGTTCATATGACTCTACATATACATCAACCAACATTCCTAATGATCATAATTTAGATGGTACTATTGGTATGGTCAGCAATTCATTAATGTAAGCTCTAATTATCATATTTTATGACCATAAGATTATAAAAGATGATACTAATAAAAAATCACTTTATATACATGATTTTGTTGATTCATAATCTATGATTACACATGACATCATGATATACAATGGTTCAAGTTAAAAGTTAAATAATATGTCATTTATTGTTGGTACAATGTATATTAAACAAGAATTATTTGTCACAAACATGGTACTTAAGAGATATGTCAATCTTACATAGACACTCATTAGTGGTATCACATTAATATTCATCTAGTTCCTAAATAAAATGAGATCAATCCCTTCCACTTACATCAATGTCTCAAGTTTTTGCATGTTAGCAAAGTATATACTATTCATGGCACACATTATTAGTTAGCCATTCTCTACTGGAAATAATGTGAGACTTTTACTAAAGTAAGCAAATAATTCAACCTCATGTGGTATATATCACAATTTCACCCCTAAAGTCATGGTTCCTATAATGTTTTCATCTATAGTTTCAATTCCTTAAGCTACAGCTTCTAGAGTTATAACTCTAACAGTTGCACTATTAAGAGATACATACCTAGTCATCCATGTCCTAAGATAGTCTTATTGCAAATTTTGCATATTCCTCATAAAACACCTTTGAATAATTCCATTTATAAAGGAATATCTAAATTAATACAAGTTCTCATTTATAAAAGGCTAAGATGGCTCTTGTAGCTCATTCTCATGATGATTATCTTAGTGACATTGATTGAGGTTATCACACAACTCACAATTACATTATCAATCCTACATCTTATTATACTTTTACTAATACTTGTAGCGATGCATATAAAACCTCATATTTGGGGCCCCATATTTTATATGGGATCATCAATTCGCCATATGATTCTTGGTAATTATTGTATTTTCATTGATATTCTACTAGCCCCTTGGTTTATGTTGTTTTTTTATGTTACACTAACCCTTTCCCCTTTATTTTTTATCCCATTCTAAGCATGTGCATATAATTTTTGATGATGACAATATATATATCAACACCTTCCATCATAGCATTCACTCTTTTATAAGGGAAGTTGTAAGTTGTTTGGAATCCTCCTCTCTTATTTCTTCAAAAAAATTGCCCCTTATCTTGCATTTTTGCCTTCATCCTAATTTCACACCTTGGCTTCTTATGTTGATTGATTAAGTTCTAATTTTTCCTCCTTGCTTACACCCCTTGGATTCCTCATTATGGCTCTTATTTATTTTAAAAATTTATAAAATTGTAAAAATATTGAAAAACATGAAAATCAATAATTAATTTTCCTTTTATCTTTGTCAATGGATACATATCATGCTTATCCACATATGCTATATTTTTTACATAAACATATTATACACATATTTCTCATGGTATTCTTTGAGTGGGTGGTAATCAGGGTATATAGGTTACATATGATCATATTCTTATAAATTATATGTTGCTACATCTACACCCATATCCAAGGGCATTCTCCCATTAGTGGTATGACTTATACTTGAGGCTTTTATTACAATGGATCTTAAATAATATCCTTCCCACTTTCCAATTATCATATAGAGTTATTTTTATTTATTACACGTATATTTATTATTCCTACATATTTATATTACATTAATTCATTGTGTTTTCTCTCTCATGCCTAATATTTCTTGATTAACTACATTTGTGTGCTTATACTTATGTGTGTTTATGCAAGTTTCTTGCCAATGTCTTGTCTAGTGTGTCCATAGATGATCCTCTGGTAATTAGCTCATGTCATTGATTACTTGTGGGTCATATTCCTTGTTCAATGGTTGTCTATTTTTAACTTGATTTTCTTATTATGCCTCATCAAGTATTACCTATATTGTGTGACATATTATGCATGATTCCATGATCCATATCATTCATTCTACTATTTGTGATATACTATGCTTGTTTCCTATATTGCCTTAGTCCTTACCAAAAATCTATTGTGGAATACTACTACCATTGTATGTGTCCTTCATTGCCATATTCTTCCACCTAAGGGCACATTACTACATTGGGGCACATAATTTTTTTTACCTTATATTATCATAGGAGTCATCATACCCTTACCTATCTCATGAGATTCATTTATACTATACATACCCTATTGTGCCATTAGGGGCATCATATCCTTACTTATCTCCTACAACTTATGATATATATCTTATGCATACATTGATTATTACACCCATATGCCTACTAACCTTACATTACTTATATAATAGGGAATTGCATTATTCTACTTACACCTAGTCACATAGGGTACTACATTGATATATTAATTACTTCCATATCCTACCACATTAGAACCATAGCTTTATCCCCCTCACCAAGTTATATTGGGCCATATTACTTTCTCCTCACCAATTCATCCTCCCATGAGGTTTCATCTTACTATACAAATTTACATGATGATATCTGATGAGCCCCAAAAATGGCCCATTATTTACATAATATGGCATTCTTTTTCTTTGCATAAATTATATATAAGTGGATATAAATGTAATTTCTAAACTTATGGTTTATTTAGAATAAAATAGAGTGTATATATTTGAGTTATTTCTTTAGAATTCATTATCTCCTCTTTGTTAGTTATTTCTAATGATTATTGGGAAAAAGATGTTAATTTGTGCATATGCAGTCCATACTAAGCTAGAAATGATTATGAGTATGAAGAGTACCCATTCAGGAACAATGTTGGATAAGATTTAGAGTTTTTGAGTAGCTCCAGAGTCTTCTAGAGTAGTTTTAGAGTCTTTTAGATTAGTTCCAGAGTCTTTGAGAGTAGCTCTGGAGTCTTCCAGAATAGATCTAGAGTCTACCAACCTAGCACCAAAGTCCTTCCAAGTCCAACATATGATTAAAAGAACATTGAAGAACTATTTTGGAAGCCATTTTCAAATGTCTATTCATAGTATTTCCAAAATAGATATTTTCATAAGTATTTTACCATTTGACGTACTTGTGTAAAATAATAAGGAATCAATATTTATTTTAATTCTCACAATAAAGTGAGAGAATCAAATCATTAGGATAGATTCTCTTTACCAAATAAGGAGGAGAATCTTTATGAGAAAATATTTTCATAATCTTTTAGTTAGATAATATTTTGAAAATAAAGAGTTGGTTGGAAGCATGGAATTATAAATGCAACTTTCCACACCATTGAATGTAATCTATCATTCTATTTCTCTCTCCATTATTTTGAATAATTCATTCCAAAGTTTGTGGCATAAAAGCTTGTGGTTCTGATTAAAATCCTCTTCTAAGGAGTGACCTGGCCACTCATTCCAAGGAAGATGGGTCAACATATTTTTGTTTATTTCTTTGTTATGTAATTATTCATTTATTGTGAATTGTTGTCTTACCCCTTTGTGTCATGTAAATCATTTTTAAATAATTTGTTGTGAACCTGTAGGTGTTTTCTTTGTTTATAATTTCTTTTCAATTTAGCAATATATTTTCTTGTAAGCTTGATTTAATTTCATGCATGTGTGTTTTAATTTTTGCAAGAGTGTTTTTCAATTTTTGCAAGTGTGGATTTTGGTAGAAGGGACCATTTACCAGATATCTCTTTATCATATTGCATATTGCCTTCAAACACCAACCCTAGATTGATATTATTTAATTAAATGGTTTGACAACCACCATCATTTTGGCACCATTTTTGGGGGCCATATTATTATTAGGAGATTTGTAATTTTCTAAGAGAATTGTCTAGTGGCAGTAGATAAACAAAGTTCCTAGTCAAAGGGAATGTCTCTTTGTAAATTTTGTGATAAGAGATACTTAGTTGACGTTTACTTTAGAATTTATTTCTCAACAAAATAGATTAGAATTTATTTTCTTGTAAACATAGATTAGAATTTATTTTTATGCAATTAGGAAATTAGATTAAAATTTTAAAAAGAAAACCTCCAATCTCATACTAACACTATTCTATAAATCAAATTTAACTGCTAACATCATGAAGGAAGATTTAGTTGTTAATGCAGGTTGGGAATAAAATTTTGATATGGTTGAACTTTACAAATAAATGGTTGAGGTTTACAAGGAGATAGCATTGCAATAATAAAAAATCTACAACTGCTCATTTTTCAAAAGAAAGGAAAGGAAATCATGTTGTTGATATCTACTAAAATAAATGGAAAAGAAGAAGAAGATAGATAAAAATGGTTTACAATAGAGTTCATGTAGCTACTAAAGTAGCACACTTGATTTGAAACAATGTTGGTGTTCAATCTTCTAGGTAAATTAAAACATGTGTGATTTTATTTGGTAGTTATACTTGTAGAATTGACTTTATTTTGAATGTGGTAGGGCTTCTAAAAATAATCATTATGTGTGATATTGTAGAAACATTTTTAATGACTTTTATGCTATATTTATTCCTTTCACAACTGGGGTGCTTCCCCTTGACCTGTTGGGGGATGCCACCCCTAGATCCCCACTTTTTAATTTCCTAGCATAATAAGAAGATATTAGAGAGTTTGCAAAAAAAACATTATTTTCTTAACTCCTCATGCTAAAACTTTCTCAGCATGATGAATATTCATGCTAAATTGTTGATAAAGAACACGTAGAGTTTTCAACTGCAAGAGGATCCATGAAAAATCTATTTATAGCTCAAGTAAAAGAATGACCTCCAGAATTTAGTTATCTAGGTACATTTTCTAGCTCTTTATCAAATCACGTTGTAGTTTATACTTGGAATTATTCACTGTTACCAACAATCTATTCCAATGTTAAATTTTAGATGTCATTCTTAGAAGCCACCACCTAAAATTGACATCTATAATTGCTATAATTTTAATAAGTTTTCATAAATTACTTAAAAACCTAGCTTTATCTTCCCTATATAAATAATAATTAATATTTTTCTCACAGTTCATAATTAAAAAGTATTGATGACATTCCATTTCATCCCTTTCCATCCATATTCAGAAATTTGTTGAAACCGTATCCACTTTCATAATAAGAAAACTTCTCTGAGGGAGTTCTCAGTTTCCACAGTAAAATTTTATTATAAATAATGTTAATTCTTGAACCATTAATAAATTCCCAAGTAGGATGAAATAAATTTCTCCATATATATTAAAATGTTCCTCTTAATATTCATGTTGTTGGCATTTATAATTCTTTGATATTATTGATATTATGCTTTTATGGAAAGGTTTTTTTTTTTGTTTTGATTTTCTATAGGATAATCTCATAACAAAGAGTAATTTTAGAGATTATAATGAATAAATTTATGTCCATAGCTTAGCATCTTATCCTAAATTATCTTTGACCAAGTGAGAAGCAGAATCAACATGTATCTATTACTAGTTATTGGTCATCACTACACATACCAATGATGAAGAAATATCAATAATTTTGCTTCACACAGAAAATTCAATGATATATTTTAAATTAGTATATGTATATAGTATATTTCTAATGAATATTCATAAAACTTGAGCAAAAAGATATAAGTATGCACAATGATATTAAATCTTACAAATATCATCAATAAGAGAAATTAAGGAATGATCAAAAATAATAATGTACTCTTACCATTATCTCGCTCCTCTTTGGATTCCCTCCAAGATTTTCCAATAGATTCTTGAATGTTGTTTGCCTTGATGTTGGATTGCTTGACAATGGCTTCAATATAAACAACTTTATGGATTTTTTAGATGCTTGGATGTTATGATGGATGAAAGAGGGTATAAGAGCTAGTAAAATGAATGGCATCATAGACTTGGATTCCTTCCTTGTGTTGTTCCCATGCTTGAACATGCCCCTATTTAAAGAGGTTTTTGGAAGGGATAGAGGGGAGGTTTCCCTCTCAAATTTAAAATTTGAAGAGGGAGAAGGTTGTGGGGGTTGGAAGCCTCTAGACCTTCTTTGGGGGGGGGACATGTGATTAGAAAAGTAAGTGAATAAATAATTATAAAATGAATAATTATGTGGAAGGTGGGGTAAATTAGGATTTTGAATATTATGAAAATGTGAATATGTAAAAAATGGGATATTTCATGTAGCTAGGATTAAATAATTAATCGACTTAAGGGCATGAAAGGGTGTTGTTAATATGGGATATATGGACTAAGTGTCAATATATATGAGATTAGGCATAATTTAATGAGTTAATTTGGTGAGAATAATTAGATGCATATAACTAACATTTTTCATGTCATCATTTCCCAAAAAAAAAAATGAAAACCCTCGCACATTATTGGTGGTCTTAGATTGAAAATGAGTTTGTTGGTGAACCAATTGTCAGAACAAGAGCCATGATTAGAAAACCAATTTAATAGCTAATCAAGGGTAATTTTTTTTTGAAAAAATAAAAAAATGGAACAGTTGAAAACCATCAAATGATGGATTTTTCAATCCAAAAATAAAGTACCAGGTTGCTTACTTTTATGCTTTTATTTCTCAACATAGTAAAACTGCAATTTTATCAACATTTTTCACTTTGGCTAAAATGGAAGAGGCAACGAAGATTGAAGTTATGCCAAGGTATCTTGCTTTACTATTTTCTTATAAATTTACTTATAAGTTTTTTTATTACATAAATATCCAATTTTTCATATCATGCATAAGATTGGAGAATTGAGGATGAAAAAAAAAATGCCCTATTTCAAAAGTAAACATCCCTTGGTCTATGATAATAAATGTTTTCCAAAGTTTATTATTATTAAAAATCAAAGCAACAACAGTTGTTGAAAGAATTATTTTTATTGGATTTACTCCATGTTTTAATTTCTCAATGGAAAAGCACAAATAATGCTTATGTTACTTTGTAGACCAAAAGGCACAGTAGGAGATTCTCCACACAAGAACTTATTCCTACCTTAAATAAAGAAAAAATAGGAAACAAAAAGAGAAATATATATATGGAGCAGTGGTAAAATCTCCACATAACAACCTATGCACAAAAACTTAAAGAAGAAGCAATAAGGGAGAGGATCCACACAAGAATTTATCTTTGAAAGTTTGGCATATAAAAATGAACATACTAAAGAAAACTTTATTTATGGTTTCACTTTTTTAATATTATGCCAATGAATTCAAAGTTTCTTTCCTATGTTGAAAAATATCAAAATCTTCTTTGCTTATTCAAAGCAATATTTGAAAGATGGAATCAACCATGACAAATATCCAACTCCTGCATATGTGAAATTAAAGAGAGACATGAATAGTGGTATGCATGGGGACATGCATAATTTTAGGCATGGGGGAAATGATGAGCCCCAAAAATGGACCATTATATTCATAATATGGCATTCTTTTTCTTTGCATAAATTACATACAAGTGGATCTAAATCTAATTTATGAACTTTTGATTTATTTATAATAAAATAAAGAGTATATATCATTGAGAAGATAAAGAGTTCTAGTGTAGCTCTAGAGTCTTCTAGAGTAGCTCTAAAGTTCTTCTAGAATAGCTCTAGAGTCTACCAGCCTAACTTCGGAGGCCTTCCAAATCCAACATATGAGTACAAGAACATTGAAGAATTATTTTGGAAACCATTTGTAAATGTCTATTCATAGAATTTCCAAAAAATAGATATTTCCATAGGTATTTTACCATTTAATGTACTTGTGTAAAATAAAAAAGAATCAATATTTATTTGATTCTCGCAATAAAGTGAGAGAATCAAATCATTAGGATGGATTCTCTTTTCCAAACAAGGAGGAGAATATTTGTGAGAAAATGTTGCCATAATCTTCTAGTTAGATAAAACTTTGAAAATAAGGAGTTGGTTGGAAGCATGGAATTATAAAAGCAACCTCCCACACCATTGAATGTAATCAATCAATCTATTTCTCTCCATTATTTTGAATAATTCATTCCAAAATTTGTGGCATAAAACATTATGATTATGATTAAAATCCTCTTCTAAGGAATGAGCTAGCCACTCATTCCAAGGAAGATTGATCAATGTGTTTATGTTTATTTCTTTGTTATGTAATTATCCATTTATTGTGAATTTTTGTCTTTTCCATTTGTGTCATGTAAACATTCCTTTTTATATAGTTTGTTGTGAACCTATAGGTGTTTTATTTGTTTTATTTATTTTAAATTTAACAATTTATTTTCTTGTAAGTTTGATTTAATTTCATGCATATGTGTTTTAATTTTTTCAAGTGCTTTTCAATTTCTACAAGTGTGGAGTTTGGTAGAAGAGACTGTTTGCCAAAGACCTCTTTTTCCTATTGCATATTTCCTTCAAACACCAACCATAGATTGATATTATTTAATTAATGGGATTGACAACCACTATCAATATATTTCTTATAGTTACATACATGTGTTTACAATGATTCTAATAGCTTCAGCTATATTTATCCGTGATAACACATGATGTGCATAACTATTAATTTTGAGATGAGTGATTGTAGGAACATGTACAAATATCTCACCTCAAAAGTGGGGAATACATCTATATAATCTTCTACCTAATTCAAATATGAATTCATTTTTATTTTAAAAATAAGTACCAAGAAGCACCAGAGGTCTACTTGCTTGATTAAGAAGTGGATTTTTGTCTCCCATGCTTGCCCTTGGGCCATTGAATATTTCATATTTCAATTTTTAATTTTTAATACCTAGGAAATTCTTGGGAGTGATAGGTCAGTTCACATACCATCTGGTGTATTCATTCGTATGGTTATTTTAATTTCTATCTCATTTATATATATATCCACACTGATTTATAAAGACTTTAACTACTTGCATGCATTCATGAGAGTTTATAGGTACACTAGATTCACCAAGATGTGAGTGGAGCCTATCCCCAGCATTTAGATTCTTCATCCTTACATAACTTAGGTAAGTGTAAATATGTGATTCAATATTTATTTACTTTGATGCACACATGTATTCACACACACACACACATCAAAGCAGGGCATTATGTAGAAACTTAATTTTAGTATAATACCTTTTTCCATCACATATTTGTCATGAATTATCATCCTTAGTCCACTTGTGTACATTTGGCTATTTACAAATAATTTTAGCCCAAATTAGAGTCTCACTAGCCTTGATACATCTATATTTACTTAGATACACCTTAGATCTATCAATTGTCAACACCAATGTCCTAATTATACATTCTCTAATAAGCTTGATCCTTGTCTCAAGCCTTTTTCTCTCTAAATTGAATTAGTGGTCCTTTAATTGTGTCATTGTATGAATTAACCTTTTTTCAATTTTGACCCTCATCCTTTTGTGGGTGCTTCCCACCTTGGCCTAATTCCCCGCACCTTGATTTTTTGATTATCATGATTTGATAGGGTCGATCTATGTTTGAAGTGTCCTAAATAGACCTATACATAAAAAACTATCCCTAGTCATTTGATATCAACACATGCATTTGAGATAACTTACAATCCATCTATCTAATACACAATTATCAAGTCTTATTAAGGGTTTTGCACATTTAACTAAGGATTTTGCACATTATTTCTACATTATGTTAACATTAATTTAATACTTATGCCAGTGTATCTTGCACAAAAACTATGTCATAATAAAGCATGTAGTTGCATTTGATTATCTACGGAGCGTAAGTGAAGTCATATCACTCATTGGGTTAGGATTCACTCACAAGCACTAGAACTATATAGAGCCTCGATTCCAAGCATATGAGATATGTAACTATAAATATTCAAGAGGTTTATTAGGCTAGCTAACTTGCACACTCTATTTTATGCCTACATTTATTGAAGATTATGTCAAAATCAAATGAGGAGTAAATTATAGAGTTGTATCGATAAAATTAGTGAAGCAAAGTTAGAATCCAGATTAATATCAATATGCACAACAATCTTGAAAGTTACAAAGCCTAGAAAATAACAAATTATATAATTGGCAAAAATGATTGGCCCTATGTCAATTATGACCTAGACACAATCAACTCTCTATTGATTCCAACCCAATTACATATCATAGTTAGACTCTAAGGACCACTTTCATTCTAGTTCTAGAATCTATTCATAGTTCTAGATTTGTTAGTTTCAGTGTTTTGGGGTTCTATTTTTAGTCGTCTCTCCTTATTTCATTTTCATTACTAGTTCAGTGATTTCATTGTATTATTGGTCAATATTTTGGGCATGGTTCAAATATGGATTTTTTATTATCATATTATCCTAGATCTCCATTGTGCTCTAGTTTTAGTGAGTTGTGCATTGTGCATTTACTTATTGTGTCACAATTCATCAAAATAACATCCTAGTATCCTGCAATTTAATGACAAATAAATATATATGGAGCATTTTTAGGAATCCAAAATAGTTGCATTTATGTTCAAGAGCATATGAAATGCTTGGGAAAAAATTAAAGTTTTTATGGTTTTTGATGGAGATAAGTTTCATTTTGGTCTCTCTTATAAAGACCAATCCTTTTGGCGATCCATTATATTTTCATAGGTCGGTCTTCCCCTTGTGAAATTCCCCTGGATTAAGACTTTGAGGGTGTTCATTAAATGTATCAAAGGGTGACAATATTTAACTATGACACATTTTAAGATGATAGGTAAAAATGACACCAAATATATATTTAATCATAAATCTTTTTTAAAATGTTTCTTTTTAGACAATATATTAAAGAACATCATATTGTATTGCATGCATATTTTTTGAGTCTATTATTTGATTTTATAGTTTTAGAGTTATAGATGAAAGCTATATTTAATAAATTCAATGTCACTAGTTTTACATTCTTTTTTTCATCAAGTATTACTTATACTATGTGGCATATTATGCAAATGTATCAAAGGGTGACAATATTTAACTATGACACATTTTAAGATAATAGGTAAAAATGACACCAAATATATATTTAATCATAAATCTTTTTTAAAATGTTTCTTTTTAGACAATATATTAAAGAACATCATATTGTATTGCATGCATATTTTTTGAGTCTATTATTTGATTTTATTGTTTTAGAGTTATAGATGAAAGCTATATTTAATAAATTCAATGTCACTAGTTTTACATTCTTTTTTTCATCAAGTATTACTTATACTATGTGACATATTATGCAAATGTATCAAAGGGTGACAATATTTAACTATGACACATTTTAAGATGATAGGTAAAAATGACACCAAATATATATTTAATCATAAATCTTTTTTAAAATGTTTCTTTTTAGACAATATATTAAAGAACATCATATTGTATTGCATGCATATTTTTTGAGTCTATTATTTGATTTTATAGTTTTAGAGTTATAGATGAAAGCTATATTTAATAAATTCAATGTCACTAGTTTTATATTCTTTTTTTCATCGAGTATTACTTATACTATGTGACATATTATGCATGGTGCCATGACCATATCATTCATTCTACTACTTGTGGTATACTATGCTTGTTTCCTGCATTGCCTCAGTCCTTACAAAAATTATTGTGGGATATTATTATTATTATTATTATTATTATTATTATTATTATTATTATTATTATTATTATTATTATGTGTGTCCTTCATTACCATATTCTTCCACCTAGGGGCACATTACTACATTAGGGCACATGATTTTTTCTTAACATATAGTGTCATAGGGGTCATCATACCCTTACCTATCTCATGGCTTCATTGATACTATACATACTGTATTGTGCAATTGGGGGCATCATATCCTTACTTATCTCATAAAACTTATGATACATATCTTACGCATATAGAGCTTATTACACATATATGTCTATTGACCTTACATTACACTTATATCAGGGAACTGCATTATTCTACTTATGCCTAGTCACATGGGGCACTACATTGATATATTAGGTACTTCCATATCCTACCACATTTGGGAAATAGCTTTTTCCCCCTCGCCAAGTTATATTGGGCCATATTGCTTTCCCCTCACCATCTCATGCTCCCATAAGGTTGAATCTTACTATAAAAATTTGCATGATGATATCTTTCTGATAGCTACATACATATGTTTACAGTGATTCTAATAGTTTTGACTATATTTATCTATGACAACAGATGATGTGCATAACTATTTATTTTGGGATGAATGATTATAGGAACATATATAAATCCCTCACCTCAAAATTGGGGTATACATATAGATAATCTACTACCATATTTAGATATGCATGTATTTTGATATTACGAAGAAGTACCAAGAAGCACCAGAGGTCTACTTACTTGATCAAGAAGGGGACTTTTTTCTCCCATGCTTGCCCATAGGCCATTGAATATTTCACATTTCAATTTTCAATTTTCAATTTTTTATTTTTAATACCTAGAAGATTTATAGGAGTGGGAGGTTGGTCCACATACCATCTAGTGTATTCATTCTTATGATTATTTAATTTTTATCTCATATATATATATATATATATATATATATATATATATATATATCCACATTGATTTATAGAGACAATGAGTACCTACATGCATTTATGATAGTTTATAGGTACACCAAATTAACCAAGATATGAGTGGAGCCTATATGTGACATCTATATTCTTAATCCTTACATCACTTAGGTAAGTGAAAGTAAATGTTTCAATGTTTATTTAATTTGATGCACACATGTACTCACACACACACACACACACACACACACATCAAAGCAGGGCATTATGTAGAAACCTAATTTTATTATAAGACCTTTTCCATCACATATTTGTCGTGATTTATCATACTTAGTCCACTTGTGTACATTTGGATATTTACAAACAATTTCAACCCAAATTAGAGTCTCATTAGCCTTGATATATCTATATTTCCTTAGATACACCTCAAATCTGTTAGTTGTCAACACCAGTGTCCCAATTATCCATCCCTTGATAAGCTTGATCCTTATATTAATCCTTTTTCTCTCTAGGTTAGAATTAATGGTGCTCTAATTATGTCCTTGTTAGAATTAACCTTTTTTTATTATGACCCTCATCTTTTTCTGGGTGCTTCCCACCTTGACTTTTGATTATCATGATTTCCTAGGGTCAGTCTATGTTTGAAGTGTTCTAGAGAGACCTATACATAAAAAACTATCTTTAGTCATTTGATACCTACACATTCATTTGAAATAACTTACAATCCATTTGTATAATGCACAATCATCAAGCCTTATCAAAAGTTTTACACATTTAACCAAGAAGTTTGCATATTATTTTTACATTATGTCAACATCAATTTAATATTTGTGCCATCATATCTTGTACCAAAATAAGGTCATATTAAAGCGTGTAGATACATTTGATTATCTAAGGAGAGTAGGTGAAGTCCTATCTCTCATTGGGTTAGGATTCATGCACAAGCACTAGAACTACATAAAGCCTTGATTTTAAGCACATGAGATATCTAGCTATAACTCTTCAAGAGGTTTCTTAGGCTAACTTGCACACACTATTTTATGCATACATTTATTGCATATTAGGTCAAGATCAAATGAAGAGTAAATTAGAGAGTTTTATCGACAAATTATTGAAGCAAAATTAGAATCCAAATCAGTATCAGTCTACATAATAATCTTGAAAGTTACATAGCCTAGAAAACAACAAATTATATAATTGATGGACATGATTAGCCCTATGTCTATTCTAGCCTATACAAAATCAAATATTTTCCAATTCCAACCCAATTTTATATTACAATCAGATTTCAAGGACCACTTTTATTCTATTCTAGAATCTATTCATAGTTCTAGATTTTTTTAGTTTCAATGCTTTGGGGTTTTATTTTTAATTGTCTCTCCCTCTTTCATTTCCATTACTAGTTCAGTCATTTCATTGTATTGTTGGTCAATATTTTGGGCATGGTTCAAATCCAATTTTTTTATTATAATTGTATTATCCTAGATCTCTATTGTGCCCTAGTTTTAGTGAGTTATGCATTATGCATTTACTAATTGTGTCATAATTCGTCAAAATAACATCCTACTATCATGCAATTTAATGAATAATAAATGGATATGGACCATTTTTAGGTTTATAAAATAGTCGCATTTTTGGTCAAGATAATATGAAATGCTTGGGAAAAAATTAAAGTTTTTATGTTTTTTGATGGAGATACGTTTCATTTTGGTCTCTCTTATAGAGACCAATCCCTTTGGCGATCCATTATGTTTTCATAGGACGGTCTTCCCCTTGTGAAATTACCCTGGATTAAGGCTTTTAGGATGTTCAATAAATGTATCAAAGGGTGATAATATTCAACTATGACACATTTTAAGATGATAGGTAAAAATGACACCAAATATATATTTAATCACAAATCTTAAAAAAAATGTTTCTTTTTAGACAATATATTAAATAACATCATATTGTATTGTATGCATATTTTTTAGTCTATCATCTAAATTTTATATTTTGCATCATCAAGCAAATTTTCTAGAGTGTGAGCCATGATACTCTACTTTCAATGCTTTCATTCAAAAATTGTCATGAATATGTTTTTTAAATATAACAAACATTGGGTATCTTGTCTAGAACTAAAAGTTACATTTAATAAATTCAATATCACTAGTTTAAGAGTTATATATGAAATTTAATATATTAATCTCATTGATAAGGTCACACTTTCTACCCCTCTTAATTAGTTTGTGGGGAGATTTAAATGGTATATAGATGCACTGCAAGGAAGTATAACCCACATATGGATCATAATAAGCTCAACCTAAAACTCACTTGTAGCAAATGTCTAGTATTTTATTTAATGAGAGTTTCTAAAGCTCAACCTAAAATTTGATATAATAAGTTATGCTAAATCTCCACTAAATAAGAAAATCAATCTTGATGGTCTCTTGTAAATTTACCTCCAAGAGAACACTTAGAATACATGGTTCATTATTGTTTGTTATACCAGGTTGCATATGGAAGGCTAAAGATGTCTAGGTTTAAATTATAATCCTCTTTCAACTTACTTTCAACCTTTCCATTCTAAACCATTATCATATGGAATGTTTATATCCTATAAAAATTACACAAATAAGGTGTTTAATTAGAGACAATAAATTATTCCATCTTTATGAGGAATGGAAACCCATAATTTTTAATCATTCATCTTTTAATAGAGAATTTAATTCAGACAATATCATTATGATACCATAAAATTTAAATAATAAACCACCAAGTGGTCAAGGAGTTTTAAAATCCATGGGAGCTTATGGATTATAAGTGTATCTCCCTTTGTTATGTGAGCAAGGTTTTATTTGAAGGTGTTACGATGGTTCTCTATGCACTCCTCGTCGACCTCCACTACAACATTTTGAATATTTAAAGTCACCTTTAAATTGCCTAGATTTTCTTGTCAAAATTAAAACATTAAGTTCATATTTAAAGACATGTTTGGGAGGCAACTTTAGGGGGTGGTGCTAAGGTGTCTCTAACAAGTTACTTTAATAGATGATATTAGTAGGTGATGTTGAGGTGTCCCAAAGGGTGACATTAGGGTTTCTATGGGTAGTGATGTTAGGTTGTATTTGACTGGTAATGTTAGGGTGTCCTTAATGGGGACACTGAGGCATCATTAAATGTGTTTATTTTACTCCAAAAGATATAGGGCTATGAGGGTTTATGCATTCTTAGACTTGTCTTAGCCTCTTTTTCACTTTGTCAAGGTGGAATCTTCTTGAGGCTCTTAGACTCAATTTATCAACTTCAAGGACTTTCTTTCACATGTTTTTGTTACAATAGGTTTGCTCATTGTGTCACCTCTTATTCTTCTTACAGTATATCATGTTGTGTTTGGAAGAATAAATAGGGCCCTTCCAATGACATTTTTTTATGGTGCAACCATGGTGTTTTCTTCACCCAAACATGATGATCCTTCCCCTCCCTTTTTTTATGTCCCACTAGAAGCATCTCCTATGAAAGAGGGGGAGGAAGAAATTTTTATATCTAAGGAGGAGGAGGCCCTTCCTCATTCAAATTATACTAGTCATTTTAGAGGGACTATGGATGACAATTTTTAGGGGGACCAACTGGATTCTCCACACCCCCTTTTCTCTACTAGATACACACATAGAATTCTTAAGGCTAACTTATGAGTGATGAAAAAATAGAGAGGTTTAATATTAGACGCAGAAAAGCTATGGTAGGAAGTTGAAGAGTTAATCAGAGATGGCTTCCAGAGGAGGTTCAAGGACTTCCCTTCCATTAGAAGATTGATCCCCACCTGTAGGTGATTCCCTTCTCCTTTGCTTCATGGCTTTTCTACCCCTCATTTGTGGTGTATGATGCATTTTTATTTTTGGGTGGATTTCTTGTTGACGCTGTGGAGTGCAACCTCGATAGGAGGCTGAGCTCCTGTCTTCCATGCATCACAATGAAAACTCCCCTCTTGCCTGTGGGTCTGGCAAAACTGGGGGGAGAGTCTCTAGAAAAGGGCTAACTCCCTTTGATGTATCTCTGTGGTCCTAGATTTCCTACTGCTAACAATGGGGGGTGAAAAGGGAGAAGGATATTGAAAATAAAACTTAAACTAAATGGTGATACACCAAAGATTTTGATCTACTTAGCTTGAACCTACACTTTCCACCAAGAACAAGCTGGCATACACTTCATTTGATATGAGAAACTCTTCTACATCAGTGAGTTAGGGGTCCTCTTGAGATACAGGGAGGAATAACTACCAGAGGTGTTATAAGACACACTAGGGCAACCTATTCACATGCACCTATACTCTATTGTAGACACTTCTGGCAGACCTGCAAAAGAAGAAACTGCACAATACACTAGACATGCTGGAATCATTCTATGAAATCATAAGAGAAAAATGACTTAACACAAAACAAATCCATAGACGTATGCAAAAGTGTAAGCTCAAATGGAGGTAAAAATGCAATGTATTGATTCAAGGTAAAATTTGGCAGAGCTCTACCTTACAAGCCAAGAGATATCTTCTCAAATGAGAAGTTACATTATATATAGAGAGAGAGGAAGTAAAGGCACCCCTTTGGAAAAGACTTTGGCACCTTTTTACAAGCTGGCCCATGTGCATTGAGAACATTGGGAAGAGGAAGCCACTAAAAAAGGATGTTGTGTCAGCTACCAATTTTGACCTTGGCATTCAAACATTAATGTGAAAGCATGGGCCACACCTCTTTTCCTGCAGACAAGACTGCTCCTTTAAGGCATTTACATAGTTTGTCTGCTCATCAATGCAAAGTGGAGAAAAATGGGTCGCACCATTCACTATTTGCACCCCTTGATGACCACTTGGCAGACACTATGTCAACTGCTGGAGTAACTCCTTGAGTCGGCACCTTTCTTTGCCACTTGGACTATTTTGTTTGTTTCTTCACTTGGCTCTTTTGTCTCTTCCTGGCTTTGTCTTTTCTGGCTCCTTCAGCCCTCGGGGGCTATCTTTTGCTACTTCTTTAGCTCTTTGGGCTCTTTCATTAGTAGGTCGTTGAGTTCATTCTTAACTTTTGTCTTTTCCCAGCATCATCTTTTCTTGGTTTTGTCTTTTTCTAGTTTTTGTCTCTTCCTCTCTTAGCTCTTTGGGATCCCTTTTGGTTGGTGCTCAAGTATTCAAAGATCGATGGCTATTTTATTGCCATAAAATTGATGTTCACGGGCCCGTCGCTATTTAGTCAATTCCTTCGGCTTTTCTATTCCTTCAGCTTTTGTCTTTGGAACCTCCTGAAGGGAAGGTGTCCCTTCGAGCCTTGAGAAAGGTCTTTCTTTCGGCAGGTGAGAGTCCCCCACAAGGGCACTTGCCCTTTGGGGTCCTTCAGGCTCCTTGGTCCTTAAATATTTTAGGCAAAATGTCTGAAGGAATTCCTTCAAACATTTTGTCTGAAGGATTTCTTCCTTTGTATTTCCCACTTATTCTCTAAGGCTTTTTTTTTAGATGAATTCCTTCAGACAAAAGTCCAAAGGAATTCCTTCGGATTTTTTGTTTGAAAGAATTTGTCTTGTCTTTTGCTACAAAAAATCTTCCTGAAAGACATTTTTTTTGCCTTATGAATTTCTTCAGACAAAATGTCCAAAGGAATTCCTTCGAGCATTTTGTCCAAAGAATTCATAAGGCAAAAAAAATGTCTTTTGGGAAGATTTTCTACGGCAAAAGACAAGACGAATTCTTTCAAACAAAAAGTTCCTTCGAGCATTTTGTTAGAATAAATTCTTCATCTCTTGCCTTGAACAAATCTAAATGAATTCCAACTTTTCTACCTTATTCAGTTTTCTAAAGAAAAGCTTACCCTTTCGGCCTTCTCTTTGATCCCTTCACAAATGTTCCCTGTCTTCCGCAAGGGCACTTGTCCTTCGAGCTTTGGGAGACTCCTTTGAACCTTTCGATTGAACCTGAACCTGAACCCTTTTCAGAGTTCAATGGTTTAGCGGTTTAATGGTTCATCATTGTGTCCTGCAAGGAGTCGCATTCCTTCAAAATGACTGATTGAACCACTTAGTTGAACCATTTGATCAAACCATTTGATTGAACTGACTACTTGAACCAAATAATTAAACCCACTACTTGAACCAAACAATTGAATTGACTGCTTAAACTAACAATGGTTCAATGGTTCCATACTATGCTCTGCTCATTCAATTGATCGCTTGAACCAACTGCTTTGAACCATTCGATTGAACCAACTGATTGAACCAATTATTTAAACCAAGTCATTGAACCAACTGACTAAACTAATTCTTTAAACCAAGTCATTGAACCAAACTGACTAAACCAACTGCTTGAACTGACAGATTAAACCAAAACATTGAACTAACTGAGTGAACCAACCGATTGAACCAACCGATCGAATGGTTCAATGGTTCATCAATGGAATGGTCTGAAGAAGCTTTGTAAGAAACCTTGCATTCTTTGAACTAGTTTATCAGCTGGCGAAAGACTTGTGCAACCAAAATTGAACTAGCTCAAAATAGTAGGGGAAAAAGGAGACCAATTTTGGCCTGCAAGACCAAAATGGTCAACAATTTGGTGATTCCTAGGGGAAACATGCATGCTATGCTTAGAATCTAGTTGCTTCAAAGTCCATTGGGCATGGAGTCAGAACGCAACTTGAGAAAATTTAGCAACAACCCTGATAGATCCAAGAATCAATCATGAAGCTTTTACCCCAAACACAAAGGAAAACACACACAAGGCTAAAAACACTACTTGTGCAAACAACACTTAGGGAAAACAAGAAAGAAAACTAAAAGCAAACTAATATGTATAGCTAACCAGTTATATTTGCCTCCCTCTTGGATTAAAGGGAAAACTTCTTAAGTCTCCTTCATGGCAAGGAAACTTATGGTGCCAAACAAGTGGCTGAATAGAATGGAGATCTGACAACTTGCTCTTCTTGCCTCCCAGCTTGATTGGCTCATATCCAAATGAATTGGGGGCAAACATGTTTCCTACATATATGTATTCTTCTTGTTCTTGGAAGCTTGCTTCGTGTTGGTGTGTTTCACCAAGAAATCGATGGTTGTTGGCTCATCACCATAAGCCCTTTCATATGCATAGCTCCTTTGACATGCATCATGGATTAACTTGTCCCCTTCTGCTTCATTGAAAAGATTGTCAAATCTATCTTCTACTTGATCATGGCTTTCTTGAAGAAGAGTGACTATTGTGACATCTGAAATGAGATCATAGACTGATTGTTCATCCCACAGAACATCACCTTCTTTCTCAAGGCTCTCTTCTTCAAAGCTTTCCTCAAGATAGATAGGCCTCTCTTTTTCCTACTCAAGGATCAAAGTCTCTAGTTGTTCAAAGACGTCCTCCTGATCCTCCTCCAACTCAGGCTCCATGGCATGGTCATCCTCCTCATCAAAGCAACAAGGAAGTTCATCAGACAAGGGAGGAGAGAGCTCACCATGCTTAATTTCCTCTTCATATTACTGGAACATCCGCATGTATGTATGACTCGTGTCTTCTCTGTTGTTGATGATGTCTTCAAAGGGAGCATCCATGATGATTTCCTCTTCATTGTCATCCATGAGAGCTTCTTGATTAGCTGCAAATTAGATCCTCTCTTCTTCACTTACCTCTTTCAAAACAGGTTCCTCCCTGAGAAGGGATGAAGTGGAAGGCTGAGGGTTAAACTCATGTGGAAGAGGAGGTAGTCCTTGAGCTAGAATCAAATGATTCTCTTCCTTCCATTTAGCTAGCACTTCATCTATATCAAATGTGGCCTAATAGTTTTCTTGAAGGAGTGTAGATGGGGTGTGCTTAGATATAGGATCTTCTGCTTGATTTGAATCATCCATCACACTTTGGCTGAAGAACCTCATTCTAGATTCCAACTATGCAGTTTGCCTAGCTATATTCTCTTGGAAGAGCCTTTCTTGGAGGTCACAAGCATCATCATGATGAGTAGGAGCAGCTTCATCTTCCTCAGGGTTTTGGGCAAAGCCTTTTTCCTCCTCCTTCCTGCCCCATGATTCCATTGTTTACTTCCAACTCATGACTTTGGGATTGGAACTTTTCCCTTGGGAAGAGGTAACAACTTTATCTTCTTCGAGGTCCCAAGCTGGTTCATGATTTTTCCTCTTCCAACTTGGAATTTGGAGATCATATTGAGAGACCTGAGGAGGTTGGGGAAGATTAAGAAGAGAATGATGATGTACAAGAAGAGCTTCCTGAAGAGAGGCGTGCTAGTTCATGGTATTCCCTTCAAAGGAGGATTTACAATCTAAAGAATTGAGAAGGTTCATCTCCCTGAGAGGTTGCTCTAATGCCCTTTGATGTTTGAAAACTACGCGCAAGGGGTTAAGAGTAGGAGTGATTAATGCATCAAATGAGCTAGAGTGAGCAAGTGTTATCTGGTAGAAAGGATTTGGGGCATAAGAGGAGGCCTTCTTTAGAATAGGAGGGGACACATAAGGCTGACTGCCTTGCATGAATGGACTCTTCCATTTTGCTACCTCCTCCTCCATGGATTGCAAGGCCTGAGCTTGCCTAAACAAACACTCTTCTTTATACATAAGCTCCTAGTGATATCTATACTGCTCAGCCAATCTATCTATCTCGATCACTTACTTCTCAAACTCCAGCATTACTTCCCTTATTGTTGAAGGGCAACTAAGAGAGTTGCTTGAGGTGATTCCATGAACAACCTGAGCTTGATCAAAGTTATATGAAGGAAAAAAGGGCCCATTATGCTGAGCGATGGAATTATACATACAAAAATGTGATTTCTTGATACCACCAGAATTGCTTATCCAGCTGATTTAACTCAAAGTCACCATTGGTGTTGATAAAAAGCCTCCAAAGGTTGGCTAGTTGAAGAACACACCAAAATTATTCAACTCTTTGGATAAAAACAAGTTGGTCCCACTGGGCATGCCAAAAACTATTGACACTATAGAGTGCACCCTCGACAAGAGGTTGAGCTCCTGTCTTCCACACATCACAATGGAAACTCCCCTCTTGCCTATGGGTCTGGCAAAACTGGGGGGAGAGTCTCTAGATAAGGGCTAACTCCCTTTGATGTATCTCTGTGGTCCTGGATTTCCTACTGCTAACAATGGTGGGGGTGAAAAGGGAGAAGGATGCTAAAAATAGAACTTAAACTAAATGGTGATACACCAAAAAGTTTGATCTACTTAGCTTGAACCTACACTTTCCACCAAGAACAAGCTGGCATACACTTCATTTGATATGAGAAACTCTTCTACATCAGTGAGTTAGGGGTCCTCTTGAGATACAGGGAGGAAGAACTACCAGAGGTGTTCTAAGACACACTATGGCAACATGTTCACATGCACCTATACTCTATTGTAGACACTTCTGGCAGACCTACAAAAGAAGAAACTTCACAATACACTAGACATGCTGGAATCATTCTGTGAAATCATAAAAGAAAAATGACTTAACACAAAACAAAGCCATAGACATATGCAAAAGTGTAAGCTCAAATGGAGGTAAAAATGCAATGTCTTGATTCAAGGTAAAATTTGGTAGAGCTCTACCTTACAAGCCAAGAGATATCTTCTCAAATGAGAAGTTACAATATATAGAGAGAGAGAGGAAGTAAAGGCACCCCTTTGAAAAATACTTTGGCACCTTTTTACAAGTTGGCCCATGTGCATTGAGAGCATTGGGAAGAGGAAGCCGCTGAAAAAGGATGTTGTGTTGGCTGCCAGTTTTGACCTTGGCATTCAAACATTAATGTGAAAGCATGGGCCACACCTCTTTTCTTACAAACAAGACCGCTCTTTCAAGGCATTTACATGGTTTTTCTACTCATCAATGCAAAGTGGAGAAAAATGGGTCGCGCCATTCACTATTCGTACGCCTTGATGACCACTTGGCAGACACTGTGTCAACCGTTGGAGTAACTCCTTGAGTCAACACCTTTCTTTGCCACTTGGACTGTTTTGTCTATTTCTACACTTGACTCTTTTGTCTCTTCCTAGCTTTGTCTTTTATGGCTCCTTCAGCCCTTGGGGGCTATCTTCTACTACTTCTTTGGCTCCTTGGGCTCTTTCATCAGCAGGTCACCGAGTTCATTTTTAACTCTTGTATTTTTCCAGCATCATCTTTTCTTGGTTTTGTCTTTTGCTGGTTTTTGTCTCTTCCTCTTTTAGCTCTTTGGGCTCCCTTCTGATTGGCGCTCAAGTATTCAAAGATCAACGGCTATTTCATTGCCATAAAATTGACATTCGTGGGCCCATTGCCATTTGGTCAATTACTTCATCTTTTCTTTTCCTTCAACTTTTGTCTTTGGAACCTCCTGAAGGGAAGGTGTCCCTTCGAGCCTTGAGAAAGGTCTTTCTTTCGGCAGCCAAGAGTCCCCCGCAAGGGTACTTCCCCTTTGGGGTCCTTTGGGCTCCTTAGTCCTTAAATCCTTCAAGTAGAATGTCTGAAGGAATTCCTTCAAACATTTTTCCTGAATGATTTCTTCCTTTGTCTTTGTTAAGTTGTGGAGCTAAAAGCTTCACTGATGCAAACGGAGGAGGTTGTTGAGTTGCAGATCAACCAACCTCGGTCATCTTCAGTGTTCACAGTAACTGACATCGATTATGTGTCGGCCGACATCGGTCAGACATGAACTGACGTTGACAACCTGTGTGTGCGTGCATTTGCATGCGCTTCCAGAATTGGTCTAATTTTAGACAGACAGTTAGTTTTCATGTAAAAGACTAATTTTAGTCTTGAGTCTGCGTTTCTAATTATTGTAATTAGGAAGTCTAATTATTGTTTGTATAGGATCTATTTAAGAGACCCATGGGGCTGTATTGTAATCAAGGACAAGGAAGAGATCCTTCCAATTGTAAGATCAGGTTGATCTGCAGGTTGTTGCAAGATCAGGGGAGATCCACATGGTAAGTAAGATCAGTTGATTTACAAGTTGTTGCAAGATCAGGGAGATCTACTTAGAGTACTTTGAGTACTTGGTACTGGCAGTATTGTTACTGACTGGTGGAGGGTACAACTCTTTGTTTGAGTTATGGTTGTAATTGGTTGAGAGAGAGAACTCTTGAGGGAGAATTACTGGTGTGCCCTAGAGGTGTGGGAAGAGTGTAATTTCTTCATTGTATTTCCTTTTGGAAGAGTGTTAATACAGGATTGTATTATCTCTCATATTCTGTATTGTTTCTAAATTCTAGTTACATTTTACTTCTGGTTTAATTCTGTGTTTAGTTGCTTATACAAGGTAATTAATTGTGCTCCTAATCCTGACAAGTGGTATCAGAGCAAGGTTGCAAGTTCATCAGAGCCTGGTTCGGAGCAGGTTAGTGTTTGTTGATTATAGGTCACTCTCAGGGGTTTCTGATTGAGTGGGATTAAAGCAATGGCAGAAGAAAGTAAGCTAAGAATGGAGAAATTCAATGGCAAGAATTATCAATTGTGAAGGATGTAGATAGAAGATTATATGTATCAGAAAGATTTGTACTTACCGTTGGGTGGGGTTGCAAGCAAGCCCACAGATATGAAAGATGAAGAATGGAATGTTCTTGATCGGAAGGCTCTAGGATCTATAAGGTTGAGCTTGGCATCGTCTGTGATTTCCAACTTATCACAGGCTAAGACAATGATAGAGTTAATGGAATCTTTGGTAAATTTATATGAAAAACTCTCTGCTTCGAATAAGGTATTTCTTATGAAGTAATTATTTAATTTGCAAATGCTGGAAGGTGGATCGGTACATAGTCATCTTAGTGATTTCCATGGTTTGGTAAACCAGTTAATTTCAGTCAATATAGCTTTTGATGATGAAATTAAGGCTCTCTTAATCTTATGCTCTTTACCTGAAAGCTGGGATAGTTTGGTAATGGCAGTTAGTAATACTGCGTCTGCTTTAAATATCTTGAAAGTTGATGATGTTGTTAGTGTAATCTTGAATGAAGAAATTCGCAGGAAAAGCACAGGGGAATCATCAGGGAATGCTTTAAGTGTTGAAAGCAGGGGAAAGAAAAGAGAGAAGGTTGAACAAGGGAAATCAAGGTCAAAGATAGGCAGGAGATCCAGATCCAGGTATGGCAGTAAAATCTACTGGAATTGTGGAAAGAAAGGGCATGTAAAGAAAGATTGTTGGTTGAAAGAAGATCAGCATGAAGGAAATGAAGAAGCAGATGTTGCAGGTATTGTTGCACAGGATGCTCTTGTATATTCCTTGGATAAAGTGGAATCTTGGGTTTTAGATTTTGGTGCCTCTTTCCATGCAACCCCAAATAGAGAATTTTTTCATGAATATGTCCAAGGAGACTTTGGAAAGATTTATTTAGGGGATGGTAAGGCTTGTCAAATGGTTGGCAAAGGGAAAGTGCAGATAAAATTGCAGATGGGCAACACATGTGTGTTGAAGGAGGTCATGCATGTCCTAGGCCTGAAGCAAAATTTGATTTCTGTTGGAAAGTTGGGTGATGAGGGATGCACAGTAACTCTCACAGTGGAATCCTAGAAAGTTTCCAAGGGTGCACTTATTTTAGCAAGAGGTAAAAAAGTAGGTACTCTTTATCTATCTACTTATATTACTGATTCTCCTTCTGGTTTATCTACTTCAGATGTAGATGCAAAGATGTGGCTTTGTAGGCTTGGTCACATGAGTAAGAAGGGGATGCATATTCTTGAGTCAAAAGGTAAGAGTTCAAATTTAGAAAGCATAGATCGAGATTTCTGTAAGCAACAAAAGAAAGTGAGGTTTCTTAAAACTGGGTCAACAAAGAAGGGAGCTTTGATTGGAGAATCACAGTGGTATGCTACAAGAAAGGATCGGGTTTATTGCAAGAAGAGGAAATCTGATGTTTTTGACAAGAACAGGAAAGCCTTGATTTTCAAGGAGAAGATGATGGACAGAGATCAACACAAGGGGCTGAATAATTTTGAGCAGGGTAGTTTGGACAAGGTTATGATTCAAAGTGAGCTCATGGGTAAAAAGTCATCACTCATAGGAAAACATAGTTACCAACATCGGTCAGGTGTAATCGATGTTGAACAGGCAGATACCGACGTTGGTCATGTGCAGACCAGAGTCGGTGGTGTCGGGTAGGTGGAGACCAACGTCGTTAGGGAACCAACGTCGACAACCAGGTGGACACTGACATCGATCAGGGAATTGACGTCGGTGATCAGGTGGAATCGACATCGATCGAGTGCAGACTAGAATTGACTAAAAAATGGATTTTGGACAGACAACACGCTGTCAAGGAGTCTCAAACACCCATGAGGAGAACTAAAAGGGTAATTAAACCTCAAATTCATTATTTCCCTTCTTTACACTACTTTTTGCTCACTGATGGTCAAGAACCAGAAAGTTTTAAAGAGGCAGAGCAGATAGAATCCAAGAAACAGTGGGAGCATGGCATGAATGAGGAAATTGATTCCTTGGAAGAGAACCAAACGGGAGATTTGGTAGAGTTTCCAGCCGAGATGAAAGCACTAAAAGATGAATGGATTCTCAGGTTAAAGAAAGGAGAGAATGGATATGTGAGACACAAGGCCAGGTTATATGGTCTTGAGCAGGCTACAGGACAATGGTGTTTAAGGTTTGACAGGTGTATGACAAAGCATGGCTTTAGTCAATGTCAATGTGACCATTGTGTTTACTTTACCAGGTTGGATAATATTAGCTACATTATCCTGTTACTGTATGTGGTGTATATGCTTGTTGCAAGGTCACACATGTAGGGAGTTGTTGAGCTAAAGGTAAAGTTAGTTCAGAGGTGTGCCATGAAGGATTTGAAAGCAGCAAAGCAATTCTTTGGCATGAGTATTTCTAGAGACAGGGAAAATCACAGGTTGATGTTGTCTCAGGATAATTATGTGAATAAGGTAGTGGAGAGGTTCAATATGCAGGATGCAGAACTGGTTAGCACACCTATGGATGGACAGTTCACAGAATAGTGTCCCAAATCAGAAGATGAGGTTGAGTACATGTGTACTAGACCTGACATTGCCCAAGCAATGGGAGTTATCAGCAAGTTTGTGGCCAATCTAGGAAAGGAGCACTGGAAAGCAGTTTAGTGGATTCTCAGGTATCTGAGAGGGACTAGTAGCAGGTTAACATGCTATGCAGGGTCAAGCACTTCTCTACATGGGTATGTAGATTCAGATATGGCAGGTTACTTAGATGACAGGTGTATCACCACAGGATATGTGGTGGTTGGTCTTCAAGATTAAACTTGAAGAGGGATACAAGCTAGGAAACAAAATTAGATGATGTACAGGTATAGGTACAGATACAGGTGCAGTTGTTTATCTCCAAGTGGGAGATTGTTAAGTTGTGGAGCTAAAAGCTTCACTGATGCAAATAGAGGAGGTTGTTGAGTTGCAGATCAATCGACATCGATCATCTTCAGTGTTCATAGTAACCAACATCGGTTATGTGTCAGTCGACATCGGTCAGACAGGAACTGACGTTGACAACTTGTGTGTGCGTGCATTTGCATGCGCTTTCAGAACTGGTCTAATTTTAGACGGACAGTTAGTTTGCATGTAAAAGATTAATTTTAGTCTTGAGTCTGCGTTTTTAATTATTGTAATTAGGAAGTCTAATTATTGTTTGTATGGGATCTATTTAAGAGACCCATGGGTTGTATTGTAATCAAGGACAAGGAAGAGATCCTTCCAATTGTAAGATCAAGTTGATCTGTAGGTTGTTGCAAGATCAGGAGAGATCTACATGGTAAGTAAGATTAGTTGATTTGCAGGTTGTTGCAAGATCAGGGAGATCTACTTGGATTACTTTGAGTACTTAGTACTGGCAGTATTGTTACTGACTGGTGGAGGGTACAACTCTGTGTTTGAGTTGTGGTTGTAATTGGTTGAGAGAGAGAACTCTTGAGGGAGAATTACTGGTACACCTTATAGGTGTGCGAAGAGTGTAATTTCTTCATTGTATTTCCTTCTGGAAGAGTGTTAGTATAAGATTGTATTGTCTCTCATATTCTGTGTTGTTTCTAAATTTTAGTTACATTTTACTTCTGGTTTAATTCCATGTTTAGTTGCTTACACAAGGTAATCAATTGTGCTCTTAATCCTGACAGTCTTTCCCGCTTATTCCCTCAATCTTTTTTCTTTCAGGTGAATTCCTTCAGACTTTTTGTTCGAAAGAATTCATCTTTTATTTTGTCACATAAAATCTTCTCGAAAGACATTATTTTTTGCCTTATGAATTTCTTCAGACAAAATGTCTGAAGGAATTCCTTTGGGCATTTTGTCTGAATAAATTCTTCATCTCTTACCTTGAACAAATCCGAAGGAATTCCAACTTTTCTACCTTGTTCACTTTTTCGAAGAAAAACTTACCCTTTCGGCCTTCTCTTTGATCCCTTCGCAAATGTTCCTTGCCCTCCGCAAGGGTACTTATCCTTCGGGCTTTGGGAGACTCCTTTGAACCTGAATCTGAACCCTTTTCAAAGTTCAATGGTTCAGCGGTTCAATGGTTCATCACTTTGTCCTGCAAGGAGTCATGTTCCTTCAAAATGACCGATTGAACCACTTGGTTGAACCATTTGATTGAACCGACTACTTGAACCAAACAATTGAACTGACTGCTTGAACCAACAATGGTTCAACGGTTTAATGGTTCAATACTTTGCTCTACTCATTCAATTGACCACTTAAACCAACCGCTTTGAACCATTCGATTGAACCAACCAAATGAACCAATTCTTTGAACCAAGTTGTTGAACCAACTGACTAAACCAATTCTTTAAACCAAATTGTTGAACCAAGCCAACTGAACCAACTGCTTGAACTGACTGATTGAACCAAAACATTGAACCAACTGAGTGAACCAACTGATTGAACCAACTGATCGAATGGTTTAATGGTTTATCAGTTCAATGGTCCGAAGAAGCTTTGTAAGAAACCTTGCATTCTTTGAACTGGTTCATCATCTGCCGAAAGACTTGTGCAACCAAAATTGAACTGGCTAATAACAACAGGGGAAAAAGGAGACCGATTTTGGCCTGCAGGACCAAAACGGTCAACAATTCTTTAGTTTTGTAGCACTTTCATTATCTAGTTGTTGATTATTTTTAGCCTTATTATTGACTTTTCATCTTGTGCCTCTCCAATTCTAAGTCTTTTCCCTGTGTCTCTCGTGATTGGCCTTTGGGTAGATCTCATTCAATTTTTTATTTATTGGGTTGATGTTGTTGGGTATTGAGCCCCCTATTGTATCATAGTACTAGTTTAGAGCTATGACCTTTGTAAAAGCTCATCTTTCTAGTTCATAACACTAGTTTCAAAAGTGTTTACCCTTATCAAAAAAAATGTCTCTATTTTCATCACTAAGGATGACATTAGGCTGTCATTAAAGGTGGATTTGATGTTGTCTTTAAAGTGAATTGAGTGATTTCAAGCTTAATTTACAACCAAATAATGTGATTTGAGGCTCATGTTTTCCTAATTGAGCCCCTGATTGAACCAATTATTCATTTGGCTCAATGAGGGATGTAATTTGGGGTAGTTGAACCTTATAAACCTAATTACAACTATATAATATGATTTAGATATCAAATTATTCCAAGTGAGTCCTTGCTTGAGCCAAGTAATAATGAGAAACATAATTAGAGGCAATTGAGCCTATGAACTTGATTAGGACCACATATTGTAATTTTAGGACTCAATTTCCCTAATGGAGTACCTAATTGAACCAATTATTCATTTAGTTCAATGAGGGATATAACATTGGGCAATCAAAGCCCCATGAATTTAATTGTGACCACATAATTGAATCAATTACTCATTTGGTTCAATAAAGGATGTAATTTGGGATAATCAAGCCCCAAGAAAAATCAATAAACCTAGTTGTGAATAAATAATGTTAGAAACAATTTTTATTTTTATAACTAGTAAGAAAATAGTAAAGCAACAAGAAAAATCAATGGTTTAAGAGTGTAAATGAGAGGCAATAGTAACTCGAAAAAACATGGATAGTTAAGGTTTTTTTTAAAAAATACGATAAATTAGAGAAAATTAAAAAAAGGGAAAAATCTAAAAAAAATAGGGGAAATTCAAAAATAAGAACAAATTTGAAAAATAATGGAAAATTACAAAATTATTTTAAAATTAGGGAAATCGTCAAATTTAAAAAGAATAGCAAAAATTTAAAAAAATATGGTAGATTAAAAAAAATAGGTTAAATTCAATGGGGAAAACTTTTTAAAAAAAAAATTAGGGAAAATTAAATTTTATTATATGTAGTTTTATAATTTTATAATTATATCCAAAAATTTTTTTTAATAACTTGTAAATATTTTTATTTCCTTAATTTTATTTTGTTTTGTACAATTTGCAAGTTTTGATAAATTGTTGGTCGACTTTAGGGTAGGCCTAAATTTGCTAACAAATTTATTCTTACCCTACAATAAGAGAGGGATAACCTAAAGATGACATCGACTCAGACATTGTCATGTTTAGCGTGGAAAACTACTAAAAGGTAACTTTTGTTTTATGACTTCATCATGTTTCTTTAGTTTTTTAAATGTTGTGTATTTTAGAATCATGTCTTTAACTTTTTTTGAAAATATTTTACTATGTTGTACTTTTTAATAGTTTGCAAGCCCACTCGTTACAAATATGAATGGGACAATCAAGACTACTAGGGTTCTACTTATTAAAGCGATGTGTTTGAACCCCAACAAAACTTTAAGAAGTGGGTTTGTTGACATTGGGGATAATTGGGGAGGTGTGTGTGAGATTTATAGTAGTGGAGATGCTAGCAAGAGATGAGATAATGTAACCCTAATAACCTTGATGTTATGACGTTATGACTTGATGACTTTATGACTTGGGATAATGCAACCGAACTGATGTTATCGGGGTTAATCATGACTTGATGACTTTTTATTAGATTATTATGACTTGCACTTCATTATTGCATTTTTGTATAATCACGTTTAATTTTTTATTGTGTGGTTACATGTTTAATTTATATTTGCATTTAAATCTACTTCAAAAGTCACAATTAGACTATTTTTAATTTTATGTATAGTGTTACAATTAACATTAACACTATCATTGTATAATTATACATATAATAATTATAATTTTATGATTAATGTTAAATAATTTTAATTAACTAAACAATACTATATTTTTAATATAATTTATTTTCGTTAACTAAAATTTATTATTTTTATTACAATTAAAAAAATTAAAGTTAAACTAAGTTGATTCAAAGTTGACTTGGTTTCACACTTAAACTCAAACCTAATGTCACACTTAATGATAGATTTAAAGTCGTTTTAGCAACAAAATTAAAGTCACTTTTAGTGTTGGATTTAAATTCAACTCAATGATGGATTTAAAGTCACATTCAATGAGATATTTGAAGTCTCCTTATGGGTTGATTTAAAGACACCCTAGTGACATTAGCTAATGTCACCAAGGTAATGTTAGCCTCTATCCTTAGAATGATGTTGAATTCATCCTTAGAGTGATGTTGAGGTGTTGTTTTTAGTGTAATATAAGGACAAACATAGTGATAGAGTAAAGACATTTATCTAATTTTAAATGTGAATTTAAGGATGAATTTTGGATCTTAAAATTTTCATGCCCTGTGTCTTTACGATGACTTTAAGTCCGACTTAAAATAATCAAAATGTTATATTGTTCCTAGAGTTAAATTAGAGCATTATCCAAATAATGTCTTGTTCTCGTGGGGGTTCTCCTTCTCATCAGATGTTTATCCCACCATAGCAACCCTTGCTTAACACTGAAAAGAAATTATCTACAATATATTTGGTCATTTTATCCATTCATTGTCATTGTGTTTAAGAAGAAACAACGTTGAAAAATCGAGAAATTACAGAAAATACTAAATATACAAAACTTAGAGACATGGGTTACATTCCCATTAATGATAATCAACATAACTTAAAAAGTTAATGTAAAATATTGAAGTATCTTTATTGTAAACAGAATTACAATAACTTATATTTAAATATAATTTATTTTCTTCTTCTCTCTTTGTATTTTTAAATTAATGTTTTACAACATTATGTAACCCAATAATTAAATAATCTTCAAACATTTTATTAAATTAAAAATATAAACTAATTTGAATGCAAATATGCCCTTTTTTAAAAAAAATAAAAATAAACTTAAACAATTATTCTGTATGGCATGATACCATCCACCCATTTTTTAAAATTGTACCCTCCATAGTTTTCTTAATCATTTGTTTTAAAGATGCACAACTCATCCAACCAAAAGAAAAAGGGCACCCTCTCTTCCCCCTTTTTTAAAATGAAAAATCTCATTGTAGTTAATCATCAAAATAGTGAAGATTGCAAATAAAAGCTACAAACTTCGATGTAATGCAATTATGGTTAGTTTTTGAGATACAAAGAAGAGGGAACGAATAATTTTATAATTAATAGAGTCTAGTTGTGGGGGAACCCTAAGTCATGCAGAGCTTTAAAAAAGGTTAATAAGTCACCCAAGATCTCAAATGTTGAAATCTTTATCTTCTTCCAAGCAAATTAGTCAATTTTGTCGACTTATTCCCTCTTGTCCCCAAGAATCAACAATTATTTGCCTTTGAGCACAAAACTCAAAACTTGTTAATATAATATTATTATATTATTATACTTGAACTAAGGAGTATTAAAATCACACAAAGACGAGAATCAAATGCCTTCCATGGATAGGGAAAGCTTGAATTAGGTGAAGTTTTAATATTGACGTTTACCCACAATGGAAATTATTAAATTAATAAAGTTAACATCAGAAGATTTTTGTCATAATTATGTAACTTAAAGTCAAGGAACACTTCTCAAAATCAAAAGGTTAACCGCCTTTAGAATAGGCACTTGAGTAGGACCTAATTCAATATGATAATTTGATCCCCAATAAACTCATGAAGAAATCACTAAATTAATAATTAATTATTAGTTATTTTGATGTGGAGACCTTTTTTGAAAAAAAGATGTTATCATTTTCAATTTATTAATTTGATTGGGCTCTAAATAAATATAAAGGAAAAAACATTATAATTATAATTCATTTTTTAAAGTTATGATCAATTTTAAGATATTTGAAAAGTTTTACAAGATCGTTTAAGGGTCTACAATTGCATTTAAGTACTTTTAATCATGTTAAAAATAGTATATATTAGATAACTTTGTAACCACACAAGAACTTAGGTTCAAACTCATCTAACATTGTGATTTTAATATTTAGAAAATATGTTTAAAATTTTAGACGCATCCAAACTTGCATGCACAATTTATTATGAAAAATAAATTGATATTTATAACAAGAATAATTAATTTTAGGTAGTTTTTTTTATTTTTTTAGATTTTATAATTTTACATGTCAATTCCAATTTTGAGTTTTGATTTATTTAAAGACTTTTATGTAATTCTTTTATTCATTCAAAAGTAAATCAATAAAGATAATGGTTTCACGAAATTTTGAGTATTGTGGCTATTACTATTTTTTGATTTGCTAGTGTGTGGATTTACCATATGGTATTAGAGCAAGTTTGACTCTTAAAGGTAATATCTTTGTGAATTTGTATTGGGTTTTCAAATTACATTTTGAGAGAGTATTTGTGATTGAATAACATGTATAAAGATGTCAAAAGGATGAGGAAGAATTGCACAGATGAATGGGACTATATAAAAGTTGTAGAGGCAAGTGGAATGATTAACCAATGACTGTCAAAAATATCACAAATCAAAGACAAAGGCAAAAGAAAGAGAAAATAGAGGAAGAAACAGATCATGAACAATAAGTTCAATAAAATGAGGAAGAAGAAGAATGACCACCATCAATGGAAGAAAATATGGTTTGGGCTTTAGAGGGAAGGAATAAAGGAATCGAGGTTGAAGTTTTAGAGTATGGAGGTAGTTTAAAACCATATGAGTTGATACACTGGTTAAACAATATGAAAAAAAAAAATTGAATGTAAAAGTTTGAGAGAAGATAAGAAAGTAAAGTTTGCATGCGTAAAATTGAAGGTCAAATAACTATTTAGTGGGATCACCTACAAAAAGAGAGACATAGAAAGGGTAAAGAAAAGGTCAACACTTGGAGCAAAATGGAGAAGATGCTAAGGGAGAATTTCTTTCTGTAGATTATGCACAAACCCTATATAAAAGATACCAAAATTTAAGGCAAAAGGATTATAATATACACGAATATACAAATGAGTTTTATAAGCTTTCCATACGAGTGGAGCATGAAGAAGAGATGGTCACAAGGTATGTAAATAGTTTTGAGTTTTTTATTCAAGATGAATTGAACATGCATAAAATACTTTGTATGAAAGAGGCTTATCAATTAACTTTGAAGGTAGAAGAAAAGTAAAATAAAAAAGGATTTTATAAGATTAACTAGGCCAAAAAGAAGACAATCACCTCCAGTAAGGAGGTGAGATGGGTTTAATTCCATTAGAGGATGATCACCCCATGGTATAGAAAAATAAGAGGATAATAGACAAGGGTTTTAATATTAATTAAAAGAAAGAGTATTTCATAGAGGTAGAGGCTATGTCATTGGTAGAGGATGGAATGGTTCACGAAGACCTTATATTTGTTATAGATGTTGAGGAGAAGGATACAAAGCGTTTGAGTGTCTCATTTATCATGAGTAAGAAAAGAGGTAAGAGGATAGGTCAAGAGTGAATTTGGTTGAAGCTGGGATTGAAGAATATAATACATAAGTTACAACAACATACATAGGAGAACTATGATGAGGAGGAGAATAATGATAGCTCCGAGGAAAGAACAAATGCAGAATAAAGAAAGTTATGATTCATGGTTGTGTACAAATACTTTCCAAACAATGTGCACTTCAAAAGGTAAGATAGGCAAACTAATTATAGATACTAGTAGTTGTGAAAATATGGTTTCCAAAAAAATGGTAGAGAAACTAAGTTTGCAATGTGAAAAAAATCCTTATCCTTATCGGATTTCATGGTTTAAGAAAGGGAATGAAGTTAAAGTAGATAAAAAGTGTCTAATCAAGTTTTTTATAGGAAAAACTTACGTGGATGAAATATGATGTGATGTTATTTCAATGGATACATTTCATGTGTTATTAGGAAGGCCATAGTAATATGATAATAAAACAATTCATGCTGGAACAAAGAATACATACACTTTAGGAAAATGTGGTACAAAGATAGTTTAATTACCTCTTAAAGAAGAAGGATAGATATAAAACATGTCATCCATAAAATAATTTATCAAAGATATGAAGATTACATGTTTTTGTTATTCATTAATAACAAAAAAAAAAGACACATAAGTAATTCAAATACCATTAGAAGTAATAGAAGTGTTGAAATAACATGCAGATGTTATACCTTATGAGTTACCATATAGTTTACCACCAAAGAGAGATATTCAACGTCATATTGATTTGATTTTGAAATCAAATTTATTTAATAAATTAGCTTATATAATGAGTCTAACAAAACATGCAAAATTCAATAAACAAGTTATTGAAACGGTGAGAAAGGGTGCAGTAAGAGAGAGCATGAGTCCATGCACAATACCAACATTACTAACTCTAAAAAAAAATGGGACATGGAGGATGTATATGGATATTAGAGCAATCAATAAAATAACTATCAAATACAAAATTACTATACCTTGTTTAGATGATATGATGGATGTGCTTACAAGAGTAAAATACTTTACTAAGATTGATATAAGAAGTTATGAAGGAGATGAATGGAAAACAACATTCAAGACTAGGGGTGGCTTATATGAGTGGATGGTGATGTCATTTAAATTATCTAATACACCCAACATGTTTATGAGGGTGATGAACACATTATTTTGAAATTATATTGGTATGTTTGTAGTGATCATAAGTGGTGATCCAAAACATCGAGTAAAAATGAAGAACACTTATTCTAAAAAACTATAATTTATTTATATGAACTATGAAAGCATAAAATATATAATAAGTTTTTAGTGGTTTATTTTGATGATATTTTGATATTTAGTAAGAGTAAAGAAGACCACAAGGTATTTGAGGATGGTATTATAGTTGTTAAGATAGGAGAAGCTCTAAACAAATATGAATAAGTGCAAATTTATACAAACTAGTTTAATATTTTTGGGGTTTATAGTTTCAACAGATGGTGTAAGAATGGATGAAAAATGTAAATAAAATTTTTGAGCGGCCTATCCAAATAGCATCACAAAGATAAGAAGTTTCCATAGTTTAGCAACTTTTTACAAAAAGATCATTAAAAAATTTAGTAATATTGTTGTGCCAATAATAAATTACATGCAAGAGAAAGGATTTGTGTTGACAAGGGCAAAAACATGAAGCTTTAAATTATTAAAGAAGAAGATTATAGAAAAAACCTAACTTAGCATTACAATATTTCAATAAAATATTTGAGGTAGATTGTCATGCTTCACATGTGGGAATTGGTATTGTGTTGAGTCAAGAAAGAATACCAATAACATGTTTCAATGAGAAAATGAATGAGGTAAAAAAGAAGTATTCTACATATGATGATGAATTTTGTCAGTATACAAGCATTAAGGAATTATCTAATGCCTGAGTTTATCCTAGTTATATATCATTAGGTGTATGTGAACACCCAAAAGGAGTTAAATAATAGACATGTAAAGTGGGTATATTTCTTACAAAGATATCTTTTTGTTTTGAAACATAAATTAAAAAAATAGAGTCGGGTAGCTGACGTTTTGAGCTAAAGAGTGGCACTGTTAACTACTATAGTGAGTGAAGTAGTTGGATTTTAAGTTGTTAAGGAATTATATGATATTGATCTATATTTTGGTAAGATAGTTGAGTAATAAAAGAATTCACTAATAGGTGAGACAAGTACTATTCATGATGAGTACCTTATGCATGATGGTTATCTCTTCAAAGGAAAACAATTATGTATTCCAGTTGGGTCTCTAAGTGATAATATTATAAGAGAATTACATAGTGGTGGTTTGGGTGGATATTTTGGTAAGAATAAGATAATAGCTTTGGTGAAGGAGAAGTTTTTTTGGCCAAAGATGAAAAGAGACGTGGTAAGGTATATTTCAAAACATAGGATATGTCAAGTGGTTAAAGACCATATATAAAATATAGGTTTGCACATGACATTACCAGTTATAAGAGAACCATAGACATTTAAATATGATTTTTGTGTTGGGGTTGCCATACACATAGAGAGACAATGATTTAATTTTTGTTGTTGTAGATAGTTTTTTAAGATGGTTTAGTTTATTGCATTGAGGAAAACTAATGGTGTCACTAGTGTGACAGAACTATGTTTTAAAGATGTGAGATTGCATAGTGTTCCAAAAACCATTACATCATATAGGGACACATAATTTTTAAGCCATTTTTGGAAGACTCTTTGGAAGAAACTGGGTACTAAACTAAACTTTAATAGCACATACTACCCACAAATAGATGGATAAATAGAAGTAGTAAACATGATCTTATAAAATTTATTGAGATGCATAGTTGGAGAGAAACCCAAGCAATGGGACTTAGTTTTACCATAATTTGATTTTGCATAGCATAGTTTAATCAATAAATCAAAAACAAAATCGTTGTTTCATATTATTTATGGTAGAAATCTTATGGGTATTTTAGATTTGGTACAATTATAGATTATAAAATGAGTTAGTGATGATACATAAGCATTTATAAAGCACATAAAATAGTTACAGGAAGAAGTAAGAAGAAAACTACAAGAAAGTAATGAAAAATATAAAGTAGCAGTAGATACGAAAAAAAGCTCAAAGGTATTTGAAAAAGGATATTTGGTGATGTTGTATTTGAGAAAAGAAAGATTTTCCAAGAGAATATACAACAAGCTGAAGTACAAGAAAATCGGTTTGCGCATAATTTTGATATCTCTTTAGTATTTAATGTTTTTCATATTTTTATGATTTTTCATGGAGAAGAGGGTGAATGGAGAGAAGATAAAGAAGTGGATTGGAAGCAATGAGTACTAAAGAAGAAGAAATAAAAGATAGTGCATGTTCTAGATAAGAAAAAAATGAACACAAGATAAGAAAGTTATAACAAGTATTTTGTATAGTGGAAAAGACTATAATAGGAAGACAACACTTGGATTTCATAATGAGCGCTGAAAAGTATTAACAAGAATAAATGGAAAGCAACTTGCAGGCGCTGAGTTGTTTTAAACCTATCTTTTGGAGGTTATAAATTTTAATTCATTACCTTGATTGAGCTCTCATTCATGGAAAAGTGAAGATAAAGGAAAAAAGTGTGCAGCCATAACCCGGTTCTTTAGTTAAGTGTAATTGTAAGATGTTTGGATATCCATACAATATCATTTAAGGGTCTAAAATTATATTCTAGTATTTTTAGTCATACTAAAAATAGTAACTCTAAGTAGTTTTTATTTATTTTTAGATTTTTTACTTTTGCATGTCAACTCCAATTTCAAATTGAGGTGTATTTATAAAATTTTATGCAATACTTATTTTGAATATTGTCCCTATTAATATTTTTTGCTTTGCTAGTTTGTAACTTTATCACATTCTGATATAATTTGAATATAAAAATATTTTATGTTAGCAATGAATTTTATAAAAATATTATATTATAATTTTTTAAGTATAAAAATATTTTATATAAAAAAATCTCTTTAAAATATTATATTATATATATTTTTATTTATTTATAATCTTTTATTTTATAAATTAATATAACGATCATACTAAATCAATATATACACATACTAGAAACATTTTATTTTTAAATAATTTTTTATATTTTGAAATGTTTTTTCTTCATTTTTTTTACATATAATTATTTTTTCAATAAGAAAATGATAAGTTCACTATTAAAAAAACTTTGTTTTTTAATTGTTTGAATAATTTAACATATACATCTAAACTAGAAACTTTGTATTCCTTAATAAGCACATTTATGCAATTTTAAATATATATTTTTATATTTTCACATGTTAAAAATTTTTTCAACGAAAAAATGACCAACTCCACTAAAAAAACACCTTTCAACAAGCCAATTTGCTATAAAAGGCTCCTTGAGTTCAAATTTCAAGGATAAAGGAGCCAAAGCATAAATTTGGAGAAGTTGGGAAAAATGTGTCCCAAGAGGATAGTCATTTATTACATTTAAACAAAACACTTGATATTAATGGTAGTGGTATTTGGGTATGAGTAATATTTTATATAATAAATAATTAAAAAATTATGTCATTTATTACATTTAAACAAAACACTTGATATTAATGGTAGTGGTATTTGGGTATGAGTAATATTTTATATAATAAATAATTAAAAAATTATTTATTTGTAATGTTTTGAGTATAAAATATTAGATTTTATATAGTAATTTTTTTTTAAAATATTGTGTTTTGAAAATTTTTTTTATTTAAATTTTTTATTTTATAAATTAATATAATAATCAAATTAAATCAATGTATACATATAAACTATAATTTGAAATATTTTTTCTTTATTTTTTTGTGTAATTTTTTTCAATGAAAATATGACAAGTTCATTAAAAAAATTATAAAATATATATTTAGATTAAAAATATTATATTTTTTAATAATTAAAATTTAATAATTTTAAACATTTTTTATTTGTTTTTTCATATATTAAGATTTTTTTCAATGAAAAAATGATCAACTTCAGTAGAAAAACCTTCCCTCAAAAAACCAATTTTTGATAGAGGACTCTTTTAAATAAAATAAGAGTCAAAATTTCAAAGACAAAAAAACCAAAATATAAATTTAGAAAAATTTGAAAAAAAAGTCTCCAAAAAAAATTAATCATTTATAATATTTAAATAATACACTTGATATTAATATGTAATATGTAATGAAATTTAAGCATGATTAATATTTTATCATTAAACATGTGCATTATACTATTTAAATGTACTTAACTATTTTCTTCATAGACCTTTTTTTTACCTATATTTTCCTATATATATAGAAATGGATTTAGGTCCTCCTCTTCTAATAAAGATTACATTTAGCTTGGAGTATTCCTCCTCTTATTACTCCTCATAACCATGAATTGTTTGTTTCTATGACAATGGAGGAGTTAAGTACATAATTTTTCATAGGAAACCTAATAAGGCAACATGTTTGAGATGGATATCTTATTGAATTTTGCTACTTTTTTAGAATACCATTAAAAATAATTTCAGTGTTAAAAAGATGCATCGGGCATTAAAAATACTTTTCCCCATTTCTAAGAGGCAACATTGAAAATACTTTGATGCGTTTTGATGTATATTTCCTTGTGCAACATAATATATCAATATTTCATGGAGATCATAACTCATGTTTTGCAAGATGATGAACAAGTAAAATTTGCTCTTAATGTTGCATATTTAAAGAACCCAATTGGAAGGCTTTTATGAAAGTTGGTGTAGGACAACGACATGCATATAAGAAGCAATAGTTTTGTGTGGAGTACATATGTCTCAAGATTCTTTGAGGATGGAAAGAATGAGACATTAGATATTTAGAATATTGAAAAAAATATATCTTTTAGAAGATATGTTATGTTGTTTAAATTTGGATATATTTTAGTTTGTGTTGGAATTGATCGCTTTAACATTAAATAGGTGAAATGTAAAATTTTAATATAAGACAACACTTCAAGATACAACAAAATAAATCCAGTGAACCTAATAGTCAATACTACTTTCTATTTTTATTCAACAGTTATAGCGGTTAATTACTTATGTTCTCTAGTGGGATAAATTGATAACCATAGGGACACTTAGTGATTTTGTTACATTAGCAGTGGGACTATAAGTTCATATGTGGACTTAATTATAATCAATTTTTGTAAAGACTAAATCATTTGATTCTATCTGGTTTAATCATTAAGAGAGATTATTGGAATAAATAATTAATAAGTTTCAATAATCTTTTTTGCACTAGTATATTGTCATTCTAGGCTTGTAATTGTTTATGTTATCATTAGTACATAGATAATTATCTATTATTGTTTTTAATAATTTACAATAAAAAATAATAATCTCTTCCACATATATAGGAATATATTATTTGTTGTGTGGCTATTTAATCAATGACTCTAATTTTAATCTTATGGCTTCAGTTAACAAAATCATGATATGGCAAATCCTACTGAAATAGATGCATTAAGATACTAAAAAACAAGCTGAAAATTAAGCCATTATTCACTATCCTCTAGTTTGGTAGATGCTACCGTTGAAAGATTTGACATCAAAAGTATAATGAGGACAATCCAATTTAAGTGTTGTGATGCAGTTTGAATCCTTATTATTCAAATAAATGTATGGCAATAGTCTAAAGACAAAGTTAAAAATATTTAGAAAGAAATAGATTTGGAAGATGTTTAGAGCTAGATCAAAAAAGTAATTTTAATTTGTAAATATGGGGAAGCATACACAATCCTTGGAAGGAACACCATCTGCATTCTTTTTATAATTTTGCAAATAGAGCTTGTAATCCTCATCCATCTGAGACATGTCAATAATTGGTTTTCTAAAGTGAAGCTCAATTTTACTAGCCACTTGTGCATGGTTCAAATGGGGACCTTCAAGATATTCTCTGACTGCAGTGGCTTTCTCAACTCTTTTCACTGCATGTGTGACAAAATTTACAACTTGTTATTTGCTCTTCTTGTTTACAACAATTACTTCTCATTTAAATGCAAGTATGAACTTATTCAAGATCATTGTGAACTCATTTGTAGCTATCAAATTATCAAAATGGAGGTAACTAGCAAATTATACTAATTTCTATATTTCATGAATCTCAATTTAAATTTTAAATGCTACTGTATGGCATATTTAAATCACTTATAAATATTGTGAATTGATGGTATGTGGTATAAAATATGTTTATTAATCACTCTTCAAAATTTGGATGTTATAACTTTAATAATCTATGAGTTTGTAGCCTTAATCACATCAGATAAATATATACCATCGATGTGTCTCAATCACGTATTCTATAGGTCATGAGATCACATAATTGTAAATTTTTCTTTTGGTATTCACATTGTTGACTATAGAGTCTGAAGATGTGTTTGATATTAAATTTTCATTCATACATATTTAAATTCAGATGCCTTTCATATTTGCATTTTTGGTGGCCATGTGGTAAGACCCTATGTAGTGTGAACTCAGTGGGTTTCAATTAATTGTTACTTTTACATTTACAGTGTCCACTCAAAGTGATACATGTGGTAGCTTGTCATTATCTCACAATGATGGAGTCATGGATTTTCAAAGTTCACTTTTAATGCTCATGTCTTTTTAGTGGACTATGCAGATGCGTTGGATATTCAAATCATCTTTATATTTACTAGAGTCCAAGTGAACTCAATGGGTTTCAAGTATTTTTGTCCATTTTTTGCCTTTATTGTGTCCACTCAAAGTGATACACATAGAAATATTTCATTTTATTGTAGTCACAGGATCATAGAGGGATTTTAAGCCTTTAAAATGTCTTTGAAATCGAAGTCCACATATTTGTTGAACTTTTGATTTTATTTTATAGATCTTTTATGTCTTCTCCTTTTGCTACACAAAATGCATAAACACAACATAATCATATCTCAAAAACATTAATAATGTGCACATAATAGTTTAATAAAATCTATAATATAAAAAGATTACATGTGGAAACCAAAATGATGGCATAGAGTCACAAAGTGTCTTGAAGTGCAACTTAATATTTGAATTAAAATAAGCCTCTACAGACATGTTAGCATATGGATTTCATTTTAAACTGTAATCAAGTTTATTAGTCTCAAAGATGTGTATGTGATGTCAAAAAATGAAGTGTCAACCTTGATTTAAGCTTTGTGACTCTGCAAGCCCATTATGATTATCATGTGTGTCATTTTAAGTGGACATAGTAAAGGTGAAAGATAAAGAATACTTGGATCCTAGCAAGGACAAACTACAGAAGATTTCACCATGTGGACATAATGTACATAAAGATGTAAAACATTGGGATTTGAATGGACATAAAAGTGAATTGTGAATGCAATGCATCCATAGAGTCCTTGGGAAGAAGTGAACTTTACAACACCGTCTAGTTATCAAGTTATCAAAATGGAGGTCATCAGTTCACTATATTAATTGTCATTAATTACTACATTCCGTGGCTCTCTATTTCAATTTGAAATACCATTGCATGTCACATATAATTCACCTCTAAACATTGTGAATTAATGGTTGTTGGCATGAAATATGCTTATTAATCACTCTTAAATTTTTGGATGTTATAGCTTTAGTAACTTGATTCCATGGCCTTAGCCACATAATTTGATTCCATGGCCTTAGTCACATCAGAGACATTTAGATCATCAAAGTGTCTCAATCACATAGTCTCTAAGTCAAGGGATCACAAAGGTGTAAACTTTGATTTTATTATTCATGTTGTTGATTGTAGAGTCCATGGATGCATTGGATATTAAATTTACCTTCACGCTTGTTCAAATTTAGATGCCTTTCATCTTCACATGTGTCACAATCATGTGGAGAGATCTTGTGTACTTTGAACTTGGGGGTTTCAAGTCTTCATTACTTTTACCTTTACTATGTCCACTCAAAGTGATATGTGTGGTAGTTTGTCATTGTCTTGCAATCATAGAGTCATGGAGTTGTAAAGTTTTCTTTTAGTTCTTATGTATCTTTTGTGGACTTCATAGATACATTGGATATTCAAGTCACATTTATATTTACTTAGGTCAAAATGAATTCAGTAGGTTCCAAGTCTTCTTGTCCCTCTTTTGCCTTTACAATGTCCACTTGAAGTGATACACACAACAATATTTCATTGTATGGTAGTCACAAGGTGATGAAGGGTTTCTAAGCCTTCAAATGTCTTTATTCAAAGTCTAAGGCTCTGTTGACTTCATGAACCTATTCTAATTGCCACACATGTCACTTTGAGTGGACATGGTAAAGGTTAAAGAAAAGAAGACTTGAAACTCGATAAGGACACACTAAACATGTTTCCACCATTTGTCTATGGTGCAAATATTAATAATGTGCACATAATACTTTAATAAAACTTATGACATAAAAATAAGACATGTGGCAACAATAATAACATCACAGATCCACTAATTGTCTTGAAGTGTAACTTAATATGTGAAGTAAAAGAAACATCAACATATGCATTAGCATATAGTTAAATTGTGATCGGATCCAATAGGCTTAAATATGTGTATGTGTAGTGAAAAATAAAGTGTGAACCTTGATTTGAGATACGTGAATGTGGCTTCAAAGTGATTTAATAATTTCACAAAGGTGCATATGGTATGTTCCCAAGGAAAATTACTCTAATCTAACCAAGACCCAAAGAAGGTTAAATGACATTAAACTTTTTATTAATTTATTATTTGATCATAGTCGAGTGCGACATTATCAATATATTAATATTAACTTTCCAACATAATTTACCCTCCCTTTTTGCTTTCATATATTTTTAACTAAACTTTGTGCAAGGAATTATTTTTTAAAATTTTAATCTAACAAATAGTGATTTACCCAAAAAATGAGTCTTAATAATATATTTTAACCAATCGCAAACCATTTTTAATTATTTTTTTGATATTTTAATTACTATATATCATTATTAAAATTTAAGAACATAACTAAATTTTTACTTACATAATTTCCCATGTATAATAATAAAAAAACTGAAAATAATAATTCCATATGTGACAGAGACTAATAAGCAAAATGAAAAATATAATATACTTATAAATGTAAATGTATGCCTTAAGACTAAAATATTATAAATAAATATGACCATGTATAATGACAACCAATTGCTTATTGTGTCATAGTGAAGTTCAATATTTTGTAATTCTATTTATTGCATAGATTTCATTTTATCCACATTAATATCCATTTAACTGGTTAATAAATTTACAACATACTATAAGTTCATTCAGCGTTAGCCTGGATGCATATTGGCCCAATGGGTAATAATTAATACAAATAAATAATTATTGAAAACATTCATGAGGATAATTATCAAAGTATGTACGCTTTCCCATACAAGATTTACTGATGAGTCATGCTAATGAAATTTACTTTATTCTTAGGGTAAACTTAAAATCTTAATTAAAGGCTTTTTGTTTAAAATTATTTATTTATAATTTTTGGAGGCAAATTTAATAGAAGAATATTCTATCTCCAAAACAATTTATTTCATGTTTGATTATTGGTTTGTATTATTCATAAATAAAATAGAAGTTGTAATTTTGAAAGGCTTCTTTTAAGTTTTTTTAATGCAAATTAACATACTTAATTGATACCACAACTTTAAGTTAAAGGAAACTGCTATAAGATAAAAGGTTACAGGGTTTGATCGAATTTTTGTATTGATAAAATTAGTTTATTCCAATTTCATATGGTTCATTCACTCGATTTTTTACCTTTTCAAACTTACCAATGAAAAGTGAACATCGGAAAGAGTATAAATAGTGAACAATATTATGAGAGGTTTTGATTAGATTTATTGCTAAATATCAAGAAATATTCTGCTTACAACAAATTTTAGGTAAAATTACAAGCAATGACAAATAAAATGAATAAAATAAAAGAACACATATAGTGTGTGAAGTGCACACAACACAATATATTCGAGGAAAAATAAAATCCTTGATTAGTCCACAAGTGATAAGTAAAAAAGGTTTGAACATACTTGAAACCTTTATAAAAAAATTTTGCACCCTGTATAACATTTAAAAATCAAATTTGTAAATTCAAAAAATGTCATTAACATCAAATAGCATGTGATAATGTTTTGCAAACTCTGTAAAAAATTTAAACATAAAAACTCTTCACAAACTTGCATAGCCAGACATACCTTACCACCATAAATGTAAAATATTTAAAAATTGAACCAATCATTAATATAGAGGGGATAGCGGCACAAGGAATAAACTTATCAAAAATCAGTTTTAATTGAATTAAGAAAGATGAAGCTAAATATTAACGTAGTAGAAAAAACATGTGTATTTAAAGTATGGAAAAACTAATTTATTGCTAATAAAGGAAAAGATTGTGCAATGCCCAATTAGTGTTGAGTAAATAGAGTATCAAGAAATAACTATGCAATGTTCATGCAGGGGTCTTTCCTTTTTTACATAAGTTGGCAGAAAATGTTTGAAATAATAGTATGGGAAAAACCCTATGTTATACAAGTTGAGGGTGCATAGTGTGTATCTATATAATTTTTTTCAGTTACGAAATCCAATGAAGAGGATTTGAAGCATAGTGAGCATAGTGAAATGTATCTAAAACATGCATAATAATTAGGCCATTTTATACTTCTACACACTAAGTATGCATGGAGTTTCTATAACATCGACATGACTGCAAGATCACTGAATATGATCACGATACTATTAAACATGTGAGAATTTGCATAATGTTTATGTGACCCTTGCTTAAAATAAAAGATAATGCTACCAATGTGACTTAAGACATATAACTATTCACACATTAAATCAAATTTTATATTATAATGCATTTGCTCACTATATGCAAGAAAAACTTATTTAGAACCTTCGTGAGACGAGTCTGAGTGAGAGACTATAGGACGGTGACATGCGTCATGATCATGGTGTCATGGGATGGTCATAGGCTCATAGACTCCATGGAGTCTCAAAGTCCACATAATGGTCACAAGTTTGAAGGTGAGGATGTTCACTATTGTTCTACTTTGTATTTAGGTACAATAGAAAAGGTAAAGATGAAAAGTGTAGTTTTATTTCATAAATATCTAGTTGGTAATACAAAATGGAAGGGACATCTAATCACTCTAAGCAGAGACATAGTAAAACAACCAAAAATTTAGGCCATTATTCATCGTCCTTTAGTTTTATAGATGTTTTTGTTAAACAAAATAAATAAGATGACCCCATAAATGTAAGGAAAATATTACCAAGATTTGACATCAGTATTATATGGTGTAGTAGGTATTGATAAGAAACATGAGAAATATCATAAACTTGTAAATGTATATAGGGAAACTTAAATATTGTAAATTAAATTTGCCCTTGTACAATGGCAACTAATTGTTTATTATGTCACAACCAAGTTTAGTACTTTGTAGCTTTAATTTTTGACATAGATTTCACTTTGTCCCCATGAATACTCATCTAATCAGTCAATCAACTTACAATAGGCCATAATGAGTTCTCTCAGCCCTAGCTTAAATACATGTTAGCCCAAAGGGTAATAATTAATACAAGTAAAAAATTGTCAAAAATATTTATGAGGTTGGTTTGGGAATGAACTTAGTTTCATCGCAATGTATATACATTACTTGTGTTAAATCATGAGATACGGAGGTTTTGAATGTATAAAGGAAGTGCAAATCAACTTTGATTTAATTTAAAATTTAAGTTATGTATCAATCAATCTATCCCAGAATCATTAGTTGTTATATTAGTTGTGTTGTAAGTGAGATTATTGACATACACATATACTGAATAATTTTAAAAATAAAAAACATATGCTTATTGGTATGCCTTTGTGAATACTTACGGAACAAATTAGACATAAATATATGCAACACATATTTTTAAAATGAATTATTACCCACACTTGTGCACACTTATTTATTAATGAATGGAGTTAAAACACATCTATTACAAGATAATTTGCATGACAAATTATGTCAAGAAAAGTATAGAGTAAAAAATAAATAAATAATTTTACTTGAAACCTAAGTAATATATAATTATACTTATAAAATAAGACTCTAAGACAACTAAAAGTAATTAAAATAGATTCAAGAGACAACTAAAAGTACCACTAACACTAACTGATATTTTTTTGGTCATCATGTAAGAAGCTACTATTCGTTGACTACTACAACTTATAATTAGACAAAAATAACATCTCATAATCCCTATATGATAGGAGATTTATTAAAATATTCTTAAATTAGTTAATACAACTTAGAAAATATGCCTGCAACTTGGGAACTCATTTGAGTACTTAGGTAGTGAATTGGACTTCACTAGAAGTTCTAGCTAATTTATAAGAAATTTTGAAAAAGTGTCTAAAATTGATCAAACAACTAGTTTATTGAATAAATAAATTAAATAAAATTTCTAAATACATAAATTATTAAATAAAATAATTCTAATACTAATATTCAAGTGTCCAAATTGACATCATACTCAATGTTCCCCCCTTTGATTCAAAGAGGTGAAATACCTATCCTCTCCTTAAGTCTTACATAAAACTTATTCAACAACCCCTTAGTGAAAATATCAAAAAATTGATCTTCACTTTTCACATACTCAATGATAAAATGTTTATCATCGACCAAGTCTATGAAAAAATAATGTTTGAATTTGATGTGCTTGGTTTTAGCATGAAAAATTGAATTCTTGGACAATTGTATTGCCCCATTGTTATCACAAAAAATATGTGTTGGCTCCAGTTGGGCCTCTCTAAAATCAACGAAGAGTCTTCTCAACTACAAGCCTTGTGTACAAGATAATGTAAAGCTTAAGTAGAGGATAATGTAAATGTAGTTTGTTTATTTGAAGACCACAGAGCCAACTTACTTCCCGATGTGAAACAATAACCTAAAGTTGACTACCCGTCATTAAAAAATACTCTCTAATCTGAATGTGTATCTAATAAGACATAAATACCTTGTTGGTATAAAATTAATACCATGATTATAAATACCTCTTACATATTTAAAAATTATCTTTAAAACTTGAATATACTTGAATGATAGTTTGTCCATAAATCTAAAAACTAGTGGAACCCTATAATTGATATCAGGTCTTCTCATAGTAATAAAAATCAAACCTCTCACCATGAATTTAAAAATATTTTCATCAACTAAAGGAGTTTCATCCTCTCTCATAAGATTTTCTCCACTTACACTTGGAGTGTCTATGGGCCTCGAGTCTTGAAGATTATATTTATTTAACATGGCTTGGGCATGCTTGGCTTGACAAATGAATACTTTATCTTTCTTTTGATGGACTTCCATGTCAATAAAGTAATCTATAATTTCAAGATTAGTCATCTCAAATTATGATTTCATAGATTCTTCGAAGCTATTCAACATCTCCATAGAGCTACCTGTAGAAATCAAGTCATCTACATAGAGACAAACATATAAAACATTAAAACCCAATGATTGTATGTAAATAGTTTATTCATTTTGAGTTATTATAAAGCTTTGATCCAATAACCAAATATAAATTATCGATTAAAAATCTCTTGGATCTTAATTCATCCCATAAAGAGTATTTTTCAACTTATATACAAAATATTCTTTACCCTTTACCTCAAAATTTTATGGCTACCCAACATATACTTCTTCTTTAATCACTCCATTTAGTAATGTATTTTTGACATATATTTGATGGATTTTCCATAGTTAAGATAAAATACAATAAAAATCAATATTATAGTATCTTTATATTTCACGAGTGTACATGTTTCCTCGTACTCAACTACATATGTTTGTGCAAATCTTTTTGTAACTAGTCTAGATTTTAGATTGTCAATTATTCCATCACTCTTGAATTTGGTCTTGTCGATCCATTTTTTAAAAATTATATATTTATTAATTGATATTTTTAAATAAATTTCATGTATATTTATCTTAATTAAATCAATATCTAATTCATAACATCAACCCATTCTTTCTTTTGACTAGCTTCTACATAACTTCTAGGTTTACTAGCCATAATTGACAATGCAAACATAGTATTTTCATCATAAACATCATCGAAAAAATTACTTTCCCAATGTTGAAGCATTTTAATCCTCCTCTAATAATTATGATCTAACATTTGATTGATTGGATGTGGATTCAATAATTACTTATTCTTACTTAGAGTTGATAAAGATGTATGACTAGTTTCTTACAAAGAGTTAGTATTGTTTCCTGTTAAACTAGAAACATGTGTAGGACTTTATAATACCTTAAAATAAAATTCAAGAGGATTCATCCCCTCACTTATTAATTATTTAACTACATGATTAAAATCAACATCACCTCATTTTAAAATAAAATTACAATTTTTAGAAATAATTATCGATCTACTACTAGGATTATAAAATTGTATGCTTTGCTTTTATCACTATATCCTATAAAATTATGATCAATACTCTTAGGATCTATATTTTGAAAAAAATAAACATCACTTATTTCACCATTACCTTGACTTTTGGTGATTTACATGTTTTCCTTTCCTTTAACTTATATGGTCTTTCCATCTCCCAATTGTATTTGACTTTTGAAGGAGTCATCTAATTTGTTGAAACCATATTTGTGACTTGTGATGAGATTTGAGTAACTTGAATCAAGAGACAAAAAAATATTTCCATCATTTATTTCCACAATACATGTGAGATAATAATCTGAGTACTTTTTATTCTCGCTTTGTTTAGTTTGAAAAGCCTTCTTTTCACTCTCTTGATTAGCTTTATTCTTAGCTGTTAATATCATGCAAATTTTTATCATGTGTCCTCATTTTTTTCAATCATGACAAGTAAAGTATTTTTTACTCTTAAATGTGAAGTTAGCTTCACCTTTGCCTTTTGAATTTGAGTTTTTAGAACTCCCTTGATTATGATATTTATTTTTCTCTTTGGTCTTTGAAATTTTTGTCTTGGTTTCAAGTGTTTGTTCTTGATTATATTCTAGATCTCTTGCATATAGTCTCATCTTATCCTAATAGGATAAGAGAGAACCCACTAACTCATCAAAATTCATAGTGTTCATGTCCTTACACTCTTCAAGAGTGATCACAGTATGTAACCATCTTTGACTTAAAAATCTCAAAGTATTCCTTACTATAACCCTATCTTGTATATTTTCTCCATAAACCCTCATTCTATATACTAAACCATTTACTCTTATGCAGTAATCTTCAACTCTTTCAGAATCTGACATTCTCAAATTCTCAAAATTTATTTTAAGGGTTTGGAGTTTTGCTTCTCTTACCTTAATGGATTTTTTATATGAATTTTCTAAGATATTCCATGTCTCATGGGCATTCTTTCATATTCTAATTTTTGGATAGATGCTTGGGTCTATGGTACTCTAAAGATAGAAGAAAACTTGTGCATCCACCTTTTCTTCATCTTTTTTATTCTTTTTTTATTTTGTCTAGGTGTTCTAATATTGGGGTGGTGTGTAGCCATTAATAAAATTATCCCAAACTATTTTTTATTTAATAATTCTATTCAACTGATTTCTCCTAAAATTCAAAGTTGTCCCCTTTAAAAATATGGATATTCATGGAAACATAATTCACTAAAGCCATTATTTCTTCTGATAATGGCCTGAAACCTTTCTAAACCTTTCTTGAACGTAGATATGATACGAAATGAAGGTTTTGAATGTATGAAAAGAGTCTAAATCAATTTTGATTTAATTTAAAATTAAAGTTATGTATCAACCAATCTATCCCAAAATCACTAGATGTTATACTCGTTATGTTGTAAGTGAGATTATTGGCTACAATATGTACATAATAACTTCAATACCAAAAACATATGCTTATTGGTCTTTCTTTGTGAACACCCAAAACAATAATTAGAGATAATAATATGCAACATGAATTTCTAAAATGAATTATTGCCGACACTTGTGCATAATTTTTCAATAATAATAAAGGTAAAACAAGCATATTAGAAGATAACTTGCATGCCAAGTTATATTAAGAAAAGTATAAAGTAAAAAATAAATAAATAACTTTAATTGACAACTAGATAATATATAATTAAATTTATAAAAACATACTCTAAGACAATTTAAAGTAACTAAAAATGTATTTAAAAGGCAACTAAGAGTACCACTAACATTAATTGATAGCTTTTTAGTCATCATGCAAGAAACCATTATCAATTGATTACCACACACTATAATTGGACAAAAGTGGTGTCCCAAAATCTCTATACGATAGAAGATTGATTAAAATGCTCTTAAATTTAGTTAATACAACTTTAAAAAGGTGTACTATAATTTGGGAACTCATTTGAGTACTCAAATAATGAATTGGACTTAACTAGGAGTTTCACCTATTTTTTAGAAAATTTTCAAAAAGTGTTCAAAATTGATCAAACAATTAATATATGACATAAATGAATTAAACAATATTATTAAATGCATAAATCACCAAATAGACTAATTCTAACACTAATAATCAAGTGTCCAAATTGACATCATACTCAATAAGATAAAGATAACATCAACATTAGATAAATGTCTAGATTCTTTGATTAAAAAGTGTATCTATATTTATATAAATAAGTAAAAGTACAATGCTAGTCATATAAAAAAAAGTGAAAAAAGTCACACACCATAATCATAGTCAAACCGAGCTCGAAAACCCTTGGGAAAGATCAAGTCTAGTATAGGTTTAAAAATGACCACTCAAAAAACATCACATCAATCTGTCAAAGTGTACAACAACCAAAAAGATGCACATAAAAGTACATGCAAGTAAAGAGAATAATTATGCTTCAACAACAAACATGGGGGGTGGAGGAGGTAGATCATGTGACTTGTCACCCCATCCCCCTTGACAAGGGGGTCTTCATCCATAAGTAAGGGATCCAAAACATCATTCTACTAAAGCTTATTGTTGTCTTCATTATGTCTATCAAGCAAAATAATAAGAGTGAGTCATAGATATTTATGTTGTGGAGGAGGGCCCCAATCCCTTCCATCACCTCTACCTCTGGTAGAGCCAGGAGGCCAATCATACCACAGAGACAACCAAAAAGGAGGTGACCGATGAGGATAGGGGCTCACGTACCTATTTCTAGAATGTTGTTGGCACATACCATGCCCTTGCCCATGAGGAGGAGACTGTAGCTGTGGAAGTTCTAGAGGCTCTCGACTAATTGCACATGGGGCATTCCCCTAATGATCAAAAAATGTTGGAGGTGGTTAAGCTCCAAAAAAAATTTGTCATTATGACTTTGAATCTAGAGAGTAACATTGAAAATGATAGTAACTATGTTAGGAACAAAAAAACTACATTTCATTTCTTCATGATTAAAATAAGCATAATTTATAGCTTTTTAGACTTGAAAAAGAATATCAGCACAATAGATCTACCAAAATCTATTATATCTCGTAGGAAGAAGAGAAGAGTCCCCTAAGAGATTCATATTCCATGTAAAGAACTCGGGCCTAAATGACTGAAAGAGGATATGAATTCATTTCCATGCAGGCTGAGTATGGGAATAAAACTAAAAAATACGTTTAATTATCTCAAGTTGATGTATGTTGGGTAAATAGGATTTGAAACCCCCATTTCTTAAGTCAGTCATCCACTAGCAAACCCTGATAGATAATACACCAAAGATAATGAACCTTCTTAGGTTTAATGGAAACAACACACATAGTGTTAAACCTTATAGACTAGACCACATGGTTGAATCAAAGATTCCATCGATGATTGAGAGTATCATCTTGAATATGTTGGGGAGCTAAAAGACTATACACTAGATGAGGAGAATAATGATTAAAAAGAGTGGTCGTAATCAAATGTCAATCCTGCCTCTAGGAGTAAAGGAGGTCAATCCAATTTTGTGAAGATACTCATCAGGTATGGAGCCTTGAATCTCTACAATAGACTTAACATCTGCATTATTTAGTTGAAATTTATTTTGAAGTGACTGCCAAGGAAGCCAAGATCGACTCACTTTATAAAAAATATCCCCAATATTTTTCACACCTTTTTTTAAAAGCCTTAAGCCTTTGATCCAAGGGACCAAAGCAAAGGGAACATTTATGAAAATTAAACATGGATACCACCAGAGGGAAAAAAAATTAAGAGAAAGATCATTCCTAAAACCCTCCCCTACCCAAATGAGATGGGGTTTGAGTTGCTCCCAAGCTTTCTAGATGCTATGAATGATAAAAGTACTATGAATTTTAACATGAAGATGGGTAATGAGAAGAGTATGTAACCTAAGGCCTTACCAAACACATTTTCCATAAGGAACCCCTTGAGAGATACAATGATGAAGTAATATCTTTTAAGCTTCATCACCTTCCAAACCTCAGATAACCCATTTAATGTTGAGAGCAAGACCTTGAAGCTTAATGTCTAGGAGACCTAGACCACCTACTTCTTTAGGCCGGCAAAAAATATCCTAGGAAACCTTGTGAAAATATTTATGCCCTTCAAAATTGGCCCAAAGGAAATCTCTTGTAAAATTTTATAGTCTACCATAGGCATCATTAGGAGGAGCCCAATAGGAAGAGTAGTAAACATGTGTAGCTGCCAACACCTTAGAGCAAAACTAAAATGTAACTGCCAAAGACAAGGGTTTTGTAATCCAAAAGTATTTTTTCCTCAACCCTTTAAACCACAGAAGACCACATTTTAGTAGGATAAACTTGAAAATTAAAGGGAATACCAAGGAAATTAAATTGAACACCTGAAAGAAGTCACTACCATTGATATCCCTTCAGCCAAGGGGGATTAGGAGAGAGACTGGTGATAGCACTTCATTTTTTTCCAATTGAATGGAGGATATAGAGGCCAAATGAAAAATGTGATACAATCCATAGCATGCTTAACCTACTCCTCCTCTTCCTGGAGAGTGAGAAAAGAGTCATCAGTAAAGTGACTATTTAACAACTGGCAGTCATAATTAAGGAGAGATGCCTTTCACCAAGGCTTTGGAGTCAAAATTAGCTATTAGATAGCTAAACCCATCAGCTACTAACACATAAAGTGAAGGATCTAAAGGACACCATTGCCTAATAGATCTATGAAGCTCAAATTGAGAGTTCTAGGCTCCATTAATAGTAATAAACATCCCAACATCCTGAAAAAAACATATCAACCATATGAACAAACTTGGTACCAAAACCAAGATCTTGGAGCTTGGATGAAATAAAAGGCTACTCAATGTGATCATAGGCCTTCTCAAAATCAATCTTAACAAAAGGGCTTCTCGACTAAAAACATGATCCCATTCCATGCCTTCCCAGACAACAATGGCATTGTCTAAGATGTATCTATGTTAGATAAATCTCATTTACCCACTTCTAATAATTAAAGGAAGGAGATGCTTAAGTTTGAGATCCCAACACCTTAACAATTATCCTATAAGATACATTGAGAAGAGTAACAGGTCTGTAGTTAGTAATAACCTCGTAATCACTAGTCTCAGGAATAAACTTGATGTTACCTTAATTTATAAGAGGTCCTAGAGAATTATTCAACACTGCTTCAGAATAAATCTTGTAAATATTTGGACCCATAATATCCCATAAGTTTTGTTAGAAATCACAAGGGAAAACATCAATTCTTAATGCTTTATCAGTAGCCATTTGCATAACTGCTTCTTTAAGATCATTGAGGGTTAGAGGCTTATCACAGGCAACCCACTAAGCTTTAGAAACTTTACAAGGGATAGATTGAGGACACTGGGTAAGAACAACTTTAAACTCAAGAGAATTGGGATACGTTAATAAACCCCATGATAATTATGAACTAAAACATGTAGAATGTCAAGGAGTATGGTAAATTTGGTAGACCCTTCCTTGATATCTATGATTTTATCAACAACCCTCCTAGAACGTAGGAGATAAAAAAATTACTTGGTGATCTTGTCCCTGATTTTTAACTAATGCATCCAATCTTGAAGTTGAGCCCCTTTGGACTTATGCACCTCCTCAACTTTCATCTTATGATGCCAATGAGTTGTTTGGGTTTGTAAATACACATTAAAAGGAGAGGATTCAATCTCATGTAATACCTAAAGGTATTCATGGTTTGTAGCATTATGAAGATGTTGGTGAAAGAGAGAGGCTTGTTTACCATAAGCATGAAGAAAGGTGGTAGTACAAGCAACATCATATGTTCACCACTGTATCTAGCCAAAGTCCATGTTAGGCCTGGGAACCAAATTCCAAAATCTGACAATGTTTCTAATAGTTCTCTCATGCTTAAGGTGATCAATATTAAGATGGAACTAGGTTTTAACAAGCCTCACTTGAGGGGTAGACCACTCAATATTGAAGCATATAGGATGGTGATACGACAAGAAGGTGTCAAGGAGCATAAAAATTGGTTTGTCTTGAACATGAGCAAAAAATAAAAGATCTCGTTCAATTAACAGAGCATGGTCCAACCGTTGAAGAAATTGATCCTCTTCTTATTGAAAATTGGACCAAGTAAACTAGGGAGAGTCGGAATCCTTCCTTTAGTGTTGGTTTGGATCAAACACCTAAGTTTGTTATGAATATAAAACCATGTTTCCCATTCGCCAGCACACTAACAAATAGGAAGATGATCATCTTGTTCTTTATGAGATTACACCATGTTAAAATCCCCACAAAGGATCTAGCAAGCGTCTAGAAGAGAGTCTTCTAACCATCACCAAAGTAACATCCATTCCACAACATCATTAAAGGCATACAGATTCACCAACCCAATGATATAATTATCGAAGTCAAACAAAGTTCAAACAAAATGATGAGTGGGGTCAAATCCCCAAGAAATAATGTGTTGAGAAAGCTTTGGAGCTAAAAAAGTGATGGCCCCACCACTACCGTAGTCATGCATGGTTTTCTGACAAAAGGCCCCAAGTCAAATAATTTTTGTTACATTTTATAGGATTAAGCCAAATATCTAAACTTCTTACATACAAAGAATTTTCATATTGCTAAGAAAATGACAACTATTTCTGATCGCATACTTACGTGATAGATCAATAAGGCCTCGAACATTTCATGAGAACACTAACATTTGGAAACATTGAGGTTCATGTCATTTCCCTCTGTGAGATTTTCAAGAGTAGTAAACCAATATAAAAAAAGGTTTGTGCTTCATAAAATCACCAATTTGAAAAGGTTGTTGCTTATGCACCATATAAACCTCCTTGTGAGAAGGAGAGGTCTTTTAGAGCACTAGAGGTCTAGATCAATAATACTCTACTCTTCTTCTAACAAAGTCACCCAAGAGGGGGTTGTGACAATTGGTCATGTGGAATTAAAGGTAAATTTTCAACAAAGGTAGCCACTACTTGTGATGTGTACATAATTGGAGGTGAAGTCTTGTTAGGCACATAAACAATATCTTTGCCAACAGGGGCCAAGGTGTTGGGAGCTATGATCAAGTGATAAGCAAAACGCTGAGGCTTACCACTACCTCTTGCTAAATTATTAATTTTATTAGTGATAGTGGTCCAACCATCATCATTTCCATTATGGGTTTTGACTTTAGGGCTACCCTTTTCCCAAGAAGGAGGAGGAGAATGCATTATTAAGGGACACTCCTAGAACATATGATCCAAGGATTGGCACCTAAAACAATTATTTAGTAAGTTGATATAAAGCACCTACTGAGTAAATTAATTATTTCCAATTTGAATGTCAATAGAATCTTTGAGATCTCAAGAAAGATCCAATTCCACACAAACCCCTTTTTGGGGATGGGTAACAAAATTATTTGCCTGTTCATAGTATACAAAATGCCCTATGGTTTTTATGAGTTTGTCAATGAAACCCTAGAGGGGGAGAGGAATTCAACCCAAACTATATTTTTTCAATTTTGCATGCTCTAAAACTTGAAAGTCTCAAGTCTAGTGAGAAAACACCATTAGCATGTTATGTATGAACCAAGGACCATAATTAACAATGGATTTATAGTGTTATGAGTTGGTGAAATGAAACAAGAAGAAACCATTGGTAAAGTTTTGGACTCCTAATTTCATACCATGGCCTTGCCAATGGTTATGAACCCATTGTTTCAAGAGACTCTCAGGGGGGACTCTTCCAACAAAATAATTAATCAGTATAATTCTCAAAAATATTACATGTTTTATCAAATTTAGGGAGATCAAGAACAACATCAAGTAAGGGAGTGTTTAGGTTAACATTGGTACCTCATGAAAAACCTTCAAAATGAACTTCCTCACTTGTTTTGATGTCATGATCACTCTCACTCACACCAATTGTCTCTGCATCCAAAGATGTAGAGATAGTGGCGGCAAACATTTAAAAATAGGGGTACACCCTACTGTCTAAAGGGCGAATCATCGATCAAAATCAATAATAAATGTTAAATAAATCTCTATCTTGCCTAGATCTATGATCGACCAATAATGTGGAAGTAGTTTGGTGAAAACCTAGAGGTTCATCAATGCAAAGTGTTCCATCCTCTCCATTTTCTTAGTATATAGATTTTTACAAAACCAATTGAAATATATCATAATGTTAAAATATGGGCAATGTTCAACAATAAACAAATTGTAGAAAGTAAACCTTCTTAAATCCCAATCAATCTTGAGGCATGTTCAGAGTTTACAAGTTCTCCATAACATGTATCTTGAAATTGCTTACCAGTTTGTACTATTCATAAACAAATAAGCAATTGTAATTTTAGAAGGCTTCCTTAACATTTTCCTTATGCATTTTAGTGTGTTTCATTGATTCCACAACTTTAATCTTGTGAGACAAGTCTATTGCTAACACAAACCCTTGAAGTTGCATGTAATAAGTATACCTTATTCACACTATGACGCAACGAAGAAAACAAAATGAACAAACTAACAACAAGTGCAAATACTTTCTTCCTCATCTAGATGAAAAGAGAACAACCTAGCAAACACTGTGGCCTAAGATTGCCTACCAAAGAATGCAAAAAATGAGCATCAATATAACCAATCTTAGACTACAATTATAAACAATTATCCATGAAACAAGAATATCAAAATGATCTATTCATAATAGGATTGTTTCCCATTTATTAATAACGTTAGCAATACCATATTATACCTAAATGACAATGATGTAAATATTACTAAAGCTATATTGTCTAAATTTTGAATAGTGATTAATAAGAGTATTTCACATCGTTAACCATTAATTCATGGTGTTTAGAGGTGATAGTGGCCTTTCAAATATAAATCGAGAGCCATGAAATGTGGAAATTAATGACAATTAATATAGTTTGTTGGGGACCTCCATTTTGATAACTTGACAACTATAGATGAGTTCATAGTGATCCCACATGTCTATGGCTAGCATAATATCAAGTGCAATAAACTTTCAAGTATTCAATCAATGCACTTTATGAAATGCATAAAAGAAAATGATCATTTATGATTTCACTTTCAACTTGCATTAATGACCACTCCAACTTTGACATTTCAGAGTATTTGAGTGCATACCAGTCCAAGATAAAAAATATATTTTTCCTTCATGATTATACTTAAATTGAAAATATTTTTTATACTTAATTTTTGGTGGTTATTAAAAAATAACTATTCTTTTATATTTTTTTTCCAACAAATAAAATCAACTCTTATATATGTAATAACGATATGTCATACTTTGAAATATAACACATGTCACATAATAATAATGTATGGGACCATTGAAACAAGAAACATAACTAAAATAATAAATAAACTGTATGAAAAAGAGAATATTAAGAAAAGTAAAAAATAATATGGAAATGAACATTATTTAACCTACCCTTAACAAGACAATAAAATAAATTATAACAAATTTGACATTCTAACTTAAGTAAAAAATAATTAATAAAAAAGTGTAACCATCACCACAGAGGATCCAATCAGCATCTAGAAGAGAGTATGCTAACCATCACCAAATCAAGGTCTGTGCTATAGCATCATTAGAGGCATACATATTCACCAACCCAGTGATACAATTATCAAAGTCAAATAAAGTCCAAAAAACATGATGAGTGGGGTCAGATCCCCAAGAAATAATGTGTTGAGAAAGCTCTAGAGCTAAAAGAGTGATGGCCCCACCATGACCATAGTCATGCATGATATTCTGACAAAGGGCCCTAAACTAAATAATTTGTGTTGCATTTTGTAGGAGAAAGCTAGAGATCTTGACTTCTTATGAAGAATTTTCATATTGCTAAAAATCTGCCAACTGTTCCTGACCACATACTTAAGTGATGGATCGATAAGGCCTCAACCATTCTATGAGAAGACTAACATTGGGAAACGTTGAGGTTCATTTCATTTCCCTCTATGATATCTTCAAAATCAATAAACCGATTGAAAAAAGGTCTGTGCTTCATAAAATCACTAATCTGAAAAGGCTATCGCTTATGTGCTAGATAATCCTCCACATGAGAAGGATAGGGACTTCTAGAGCACCAAAGGGCCACTTTATGGTCTAGATTAACGAGATTATGCTCTTTTTCTAATGAGGTCACCCTAAGAGGGGGTTGGAGGGGGTTGTGATAATTGGGCTTATAGAATTGAAGGCAAAGTATCAACAAAGCTAGCCACTGCTTATAATGTGTACATAAGTGGAGGTGAAGCCTTATTAGAATAAAAACAATAGCTTTATCAATAGGGGGCAAGGTGTTGGGAGCCATGATCGGGCGATAATCAAAAAGCTGAGGCTTACCACTACCTCTTGCCTAATTATTCTTTTTAATAGTTATAATGGTCCAATCATCATCATTTCCAATCTGGGTTTTGGCTTTAGTTCCACCCTTTTCATAAGGAGTAGGAGGAGAATGCACCATTAGGTGACACTCCCATATCATATGATCTAAGGATTGGCACCTAAAGCAGGAATTTGATAAGTTGATGTAAAACACTTGTTGAGTAAATTGATTATTTATGATTTGAATGTCAATAGACTCTTTGAGATCTTGGGCAAGATCCACTTCCACACAAACCTTTTTTGGGGATGGGCCACAAAAAAAATTGCCTATTAATAGCATACGAAGCGCCCTATGGGTTTTATTAATTTGTCGATAAAACCCCAAAGGGGGAGAGGCAAGCTAGGAAATTCAACCCAGACTATAATTTTCAGTTTTGCATGCTTTGAAACTTGAAAGTCTCGAGTCCAGTGAGAAAACACTACTAACATGTTATGTATGAACCAAGGACCATGATTAATAATGGCTTTATAATGATCTAGGTTGGTGAAATGAAACAAGAAGAAACCCTTCGTAAGGTTTTAGACTCCTTCCAGTTTCACACCATGACCTTGCCAACTATTATGAACCTATTTTTTCAAGAGACTCTCAAGGAAGACTTTTCCCATAAAATAAGCAATTAGAGTGTAATTTTCTAAAAAAATACAAGCTTTATCAAATTCAGAGAGATCAAGAACAATGTTAGGTAAGGGAGTGTCTGGGTTAACACTAATACCTCATGAAAAACCTCCATAACGAACTTTATTGCTTACTTTAGTGTCATGATCACTCTCACTTGCATGGACTATCTCTGCATCCAAAGATGTAGAGATAATGGTGGCGACAAATATTTAAAAATAGGAGTACACCCTACTACCCAGAGGGTGAATCACTAATCAAAATCAATAATAAATGTTAAATAAGCTATATCCTGCCTAGATTTATGACATATCAATAGTGTGGCAGCAGGTTGGCAAAAATCTACGGGCTCATCAATGTAGAGCATTCCATCCTCTCTGTCATTCTCAGTATATACATTTTACAAAAAACAACAAAAATAATCATAATGTTGAAATATGGGCAATGTTAAACAACAACAATAAACAAATTGTAGAAAGTAAACCTTATTAAATTCCAATCAACCTTGAGGTATGTTTGGAATTTGCAAGTTCTCCATAACATGTATCTTTAAATTGCTTACCAGTTTGAAATATTCATAAACAAATAAGTAGTTATAATTTTAGAAGGCTTCCTTGACGTTTTCCTTATGCATTTTAATGCATTCAATTGATTCCACAACTTTAATCTTGTGAGACAGGTCTATTCCCAACACAAACCCTTGAAGTTGCATGCAATCAGTATACCTTATTCACAATATGACACAACAAATAAAAGAAAATGAACAAACTAATAATAAGTGCAAATACTTTCCTTCTTAGCTAGACAAAAAGAGAACAACCTAGCAAACACTGTCACCTAAGATTGCCTACCAAAGAATACAAAAAATGAGCATCAATAGAGCCAAGCTTAGACTACAATTAGAAACAATTATCCATGAAATAAAGACTACCAAAATGATCTATTCATAATGGGATTGTTTCCCATTTATTAATAGGATTAACAATACTACATTATACCTAAATGATAATGACACAAATATTATTAAAGCTATATTGTCCAAATTTTGAATAGTGACTAATAAGAGTATTTCACATCGTCGACCATTAATTCATGGCATTTAGAGGTGACACTGGGCTTTCAAATATAAATTGAGAGCCATGAAATGTGGAAATTAACGACAATTAATATAGTTTGTTGGGGACCTCCATTTTGATAATTTGACAATTGTAGATGAGTTCCCAGTGATTCCACATGTCTATGGCTTTCATAATATCAATAAATAATGTGTTGAGAAAGCTCTAGAGCTAAAAGAGTGATGGCCCCACCATGACCATAGTCATGCATGGCATTTTGACAAAGGGCCCTAAACTAAATAATTTGTGTTGCATTTTGTAGGAGAAAGCTAGAGATCTTGACTTCTTATGAAGAATTTTCATATTGCTAAAAATCTAACAACTGTTCCTGACCACATACTTAAGTGATGGATCGATAAGGCCTCGACCATTCCATGAGAAGACTAACATTGGGAAACGTTGAGGTTCATGTCATTTCCCTCTATGATATCTTCAAAAGCAACAAACTGATTGAAAAAAGGTTTTTGCTTCATAAAATCACTAATCTGAAAAGGCTATCGATTATGTGCCAGATAATCCTCCACATGAGAAGGAGAGGGATTTCTAGAGCACCAAAGGGCCGCTTTATGGTCTAGAGTAATGAGATTATGCTTTTTTTCTAATGAGGTCACCCCAGGAGGGGGTTGGAAGGGGTTGTGATAATTGGACTTATAGAATTGAAGGCAAAGTATCAACAAAGGTAGCCACTACTTGTAATGTGTGCATAAGTGGAGGTGAAGCGTTATTAGAATAAAAACAATAGCTTTGTCAATAGGGGCCAAGGTGTTGGGAGCCATGATCGGGCGATAAGCAAAAATCTGAGGCTTACCACTACCTCTTGCCTAATTATTCTTTTTATTAGTGATAATGGTCCAATCGTCATCATTTCTAATCTGGGTTTTGGCTTTAGTTCCACCCTTTTCCTGAGGAGTAGGAGGAAAATGCACCATTAGGCGACATTCCCATATCATATGATCTAAGGATTGGCACCTAAAGTAGGAATTTGGTAAGTCGATGTAAAGCACCTGTTGAGTAAATCGATTATTTCCGATTTGAATGTCAATAGACTCTTTGAGATCTTGGGCAAGATCCACTTCCACACAAACATTTTTTGGGGATGGGCCACAAAAAAAATTGCCTATTAATAGCATACGAAGCGCCCTATGGGTTTTATGAGTCTGTGGATAAAACCCCAAAGGGGGAGAGGCAAGCTAGGAAATTCAACCCAAACTATAATTTTCAGTTTTGCATGCTTTGAAACTTGAAAGTCTCGAGTCCAGTGAGAAAACACTACTAACATGTTATGTAAGAACCAAGGACCATGATTAATAATGGCTTTACAATGATCTAGGTTGGTGAAATGAAACAAGAAGAAACCCTTTGTAAGGTTTTAGACTCCTTCCAGTTTTACACCATGGCCTTGCCAACTATTATGAACCTATTATTTCAAGAGACTCTCAGGGAGGACTTTTCCCACAAAATAAGCAATCAAAGTGTAATTTTCTAAAAAATTACAAGCTTTATCAAATTCAGAGAGATCAAGAACAATATCAGGTAAGGGAGTGTCTGGGTTAACACTAATATCTCATGAAAAACCTCCATAACGAACTTTATTGCTTACTTTAGTGTCATGATCACTCTCACTTGAATGGACTATCTCTGCATCCAAAGATGTAGAGATAATGGTGGCGACAAATATTTAAAAATAGGAGTACACCCTACTACCCAGAGGGTGAATCACTAATCAAAATCAATAATAAATGTTAAATAAGCTGTATCCTGCCTAGATTTATGACATATCAATAGTGTGGCAGCAAGTTGGCAAAAATCTACAGGCTCATCAATGTAGATCATTGCATCCTCTCCGTCATTCTCAGTATATACATTTTACAAAAAACAACAAAAATAATCATAATGTTGAAATATGGGCAATGTTCAACAACAACAATAAACAAATTGTAGAAAGTAAACCTTATTAAATTCCAATCAACCTTGAGGTATGTTTGGAGTTTGCAAGTTCTCCATAACATGTATCTTTAAATTGCTTACCGGTTTGTACTATTCATAAACAAATAAGTAGTTATAATTTTAAAAGGCTTCCTTAACATTTTCCTTACGCATTTTAATGCATTTAATTGATTCCACAACTTTAATCTTGCGAGACAGGTCTATTCCCAACACAAACCCTTGAAGTTGCATGCAATCAATATACCTTATTCACACTATGACACAACAAAGAAAAGAAAACAAACAAACTAATAATAAGTGTAAATACTTTCCTTCTTAGCTAGACAAAAAGAGAACAACCTAGCAAACACTGTCGCCTAAGATTGCCTACCAAAGAATACAAAAAATGAGCATCAATAGAACCAAGCTTAGACTACAATTAGAAACAATTATCCACGAAATAAAGACTACAAAAATGATCTATTCATAATAGGATTGTTTCCCATTTATTAATAGGATTAACAATACCACATTATACCTAAATAATAATGACACAAATATTATTAAAGCTACATCGTCCAAATTTTGAATAGCGACTAATAAGAGTATTTCACATCGTTGACCATTAATTCATGGCATTTAGAGGTGACACTGGGCTTTCAAATATAAATTGAGAGTCATGAAATGTGAAAATTAACGACAATTAATATAGTTTGTTGGGGACCTCCATTTTGATAACTTGACAATTGTCGACGAGTTCCTAGTGATTCCACATGTCTATGACTTTCATAATATCAAATGCAACAAACTTTCAAATATTCAATCAATACACTTTTGAAATGTATAAAAAAAATTTATCATTCATGATTTCACTTTCAATTTATGTTAATGGCCATTCCAACTTTGACATTTCAAAATACTTGAATGCATTCTAGTCCAAAATAAAAAATATATTTTTCCTTCATGATTATATTTAAATTGAAATTATTTTTTATACCTCATTTTCATTGGTTATTAGAAAACAACTATTTTTTTAGAAAATTCTTTCCGACCAATATAATCAACTCTTATTTATGTAACAACGATATGCCATACTTTGAAATATAACACATGTCACATCATAATAATAAATAGAACCCTTGAAATATGATTAAAAAAATAAAAAAACTCTATGAAAAAAAGAATATTAAGAAAAGGAAAAAAATAAATATTGAAATGAACATATATTTAACCTACCCTTAACAAGATAATAAAATAAATTATAACCAATTTGATATTCTAACTGAAGTAAAAAAATAATTATTAAAACAAGAAAGAAAGAGTGTAAACCCCTCCAAAGTAAATACCCCTTAAAAATTTAAATTCGATTAGCACTTTTGCTGGGAGAACCCAAAAAGATTAAAAAAAAAATTATTCGGAGTAGCACTTTTCAAAATTAACCACCGGCCGATAAGGGCACTACAGATCCTTAATCCCACTACAATGGAAGTGCCCTTAAAGTTGGCCTAATTAGTTGGACACCAATAACAAGGATGACCTGAACCCTAATTATTTCAAACTTCAAAGAAATGAATTCACGAACCTTAATTTAAAAAATTAAAATCAGAACCAGTCACACTCTCCATTAAAATACAGTATCTAATATAAAAAAATCTAGTTCCATGTTCCTACTGAAGTTCACAAACTTTACTGCTTTTCGAACACATAGTAGGGGATTTTTTCAGAGAAATCTTGTCCTACCACGTGTCAATACCTTCTGCACAGCATGCTACAACTCTCGCCACCCCAATGTTTTCAAAAATCCATCTGGGTACCCTACATTGTATATATACAGGATTAGATTAATACTAATTGCATGTTCAGTCTCTCTGTCTGTCCTAATCTTACATGTGAACAGGTTAGAACAGGAAAAAGCACAAATGTACACGGTAGTAATCGTCCGGACACAGCATGTTGCAGTGCATGTTGGATAGTGAGATTGTTAAATGAGTACAGGAACTTCCCAATACTTGAGATTTAAACAAAATATACAATACATATTTTAATAGGTAAACTAGCTTCCACGTTTTGAAAAAAAAAAAAAAAGTGTGCAGTGTTGTGGTTTGGGTCCAGAAGACGCAAACTGGGGTAAGGGAGTGAGTTTTATTGGGGAAAGGACAAAGCATAAGAGAAAAGATTACTTAGATCAGACTAGACTAGACTTGCATTCAAACTCAAAGAATCCAGTCACATCCTCCCCAAAAAGTATGTGCTGATCGATGGGATTAATTTAAGGCAATGCGAAGAAGGTTCCGTGTCAATATGGTTTAGGTAGTGTTTGTAGGGTGGGAGCTAAGATGTCCTGTTTTAGTCTTAATGTCTATGTTTTAGCTTAAATGTGGATTGAAAAAACTGTGGTTTCTTATTGAGGAGGTATATCTATAGTGAAGTGGGTCTTGTTGGGAAGAAGCAGCTTGAGAAGGCCTATAGTGAAGTGGGTCTTACTGGGAAAGGCCTATAGTTAAGTGGGTCTTACTGGGAAAGGCCTATAATTAAGTGGGTCTTACTTGGGAAGGCCTATTTTGAGGTGGTTCTTGCTTGGGGTTGGCTGAGAAGGCCTGTGTTGAAGTGGGTCTGAGTTGGTTTTGACTGAGAAGGCATCTAGGAAATTGCGTCCTGAGTTGGTTTTGCTTGACAAGGCCTCAGGTGAAGTAGGTCTGGGTTGGTTTTGGCTGACAAGGCCCAGGGGAAATTGGGTCTGAGTTGGTTTTGCAGCTTTGCTTGAGAAGGCCTCTGTCTGATTTGGTTTTAGGAGTGGTGGTTTCAAAGAAGTAAAAATCTAGGTGAGTTGGAGCGTAGGATTTTGGTGATAATGCATCCTCCTTTTCAGTAAAAAATTTCACGTGCATTATTGTTTGCTCACTTGGTATTTTTGGACTCATTTGCTTGACATTAGAGCCAATGCATGGCATCTATAAAGGAAGTGGGCTTTTGAGCGTAGAACAGTAGAGACCGCCTGGCATTGGTGGTTGAAGCCCTTTTCTTCTTTGACTCATTGGCCTTGTGTGTTCCTGGCTTGTTTGTTGCTGCATGCTTAGTAGCTTCTTCATTACAATGGCCTCTGGGAAGAAGAAGACGAGGGGATTCTTGGAGCTTGAAGGAGCTCTGCTTGTGGTGCTCATGTTGGGAGTAGTGTGCTGCTCTGGACTGAAAACTTCAGAGGTTCTTGTGACACGCAATGGTTCAGGGGTGCACTGGGAAGTGATGGACACGTCTTATCCTGCAGGTACCCTTATGGTGGGATTGACTCTTGTGCAAGGGGCAGCGGCCAAAGGAGCTGGCAAGTATTCCGAATCCAGTATACTTTGCATTTTACCATTTCTCTTATGTGTCATATACGTTGGTGTCATTTAAATTCAGCAAATCATCTTCATTTTCCTAATGAGATTTGTTCTTGATTTACATCTTTATGTATCTCCCCACCACAAAGCTGGGCGTGTTTGGCAATGTTTCTTGTATCATCTATATATTCCGTATGTTGCAGTCTCCTATTCTTGGCATTCTGTATTTCAGAGGATTAAGTTTTTTGTTGTTGTTACTGATATAGAAGGCAGTCCAATTTCCTTTGATATTTAGGTCGATCTTTCGGGTCATCAGTGTCACGGCTTCCACACATGGTAGCCACATTCTTTCATCTTATAACCGACTTTGATTGGTTGCTAGGTGTGCTTGAAAACCCTTGTGGGGTAAGATTGCTCACAGGAAGCATTTTCAGTTTTTGTTTTAGAACACTACAAAGGCAGGAAGACGGTTGAATTTGAAGGAGTATATTAGGTGAAAATGAAATGGACAGCATCATGTTAAGATCAAATTTGAGCACGGTGATTAGCAGTTGATAAGATCCTGATGTTAAGTAAACTCATTTTTTTTCTTGATGTCTATCCTAATATGTTTGATGAGTGTATTCTTGATCTGAGATTTGTTTTTTTGTTTTCTTTGAAAGACAAAATTGGGCAAGCTCCTGAAACCAAGATTTAAAAAAGAAGTCAGACCATCTAACTCTGTAAAGCAGATTGCATTAAAGAAAGAGAGAAATATAAGTAAACAGCGGCAACCATCTTTAAAGAATTTCCAACCATCCCAAGGGAAGGAGTTAGTATGAGATAATTCTTACACTCAGAAGTTGAGATTTCCTGATTCTGGAATTGTTCGCATTTTTAAAAATTGCTCACAGGAAGCACTTTCAGTTTTGTTTTAGAACACAATAAAGGTAGGAAGACGGTTGAATTTGAAGGGGTATATTAGGTATAAATGAGATGCACAGCATCATGTTTAGATCAAATTTGAACATGGTGATTATCAGCTACTAAGATCTTGATGTTGGTTAAGCTCATTCATCTACTTGATGTCTATCCCAATCTGTTTGTTAACTGTATTTGTGTTCTGAAGATCTGTTTGCTGTAATCATCGAAAGGAAAAATTGTGCGAACTCCTCAAATTGAGATTTAAAAAAAAAGAATTCAGACTGTCCGACTCTACAAAGCAGATCATGTCCAAAAAAAGACAGAGATATGACTAACACTTTCTGTTTTTGTTTTAGAACACTATAAAGGTAGGAAGATGGTTAAATTTGAAGGGGTATATTAGGTATAAATGAGATGCACAACATCATGTTTAGATCAAATTTGAACATGGTGATTATCAGCTACTAAGATCTTGATGTTGGTTAAGCTCATTCATCTACTTGATGTCTATCCCAATCTGTTTTTTAACTGTATTTGTGTTCTGAAGATCTGTTTGCTGTAATCATCGAAAGGAAAAATTGTGTGAACTCCTCAAATTGAGATTTAAAAAAAAAAGAATTCAGACTGTCTGACTCTACAAAGCAGGCCATGTACAAAAAAATATAGAAATATAACTAAACAGCATCAGCTATCTTTAAAGAAGCTCCAACTATCTCATGCAAAGGAGTCAGTATGTGAGGAATCTTCCATTGAATAGTTGAGATTTCCTGATAATGGACTTGTCGTCATTTTTAAGGCATACTATTCACTTTCTAGGTCATAATTATGCAAGTTTAAGCTCAAACTACTTATTTATCTCTATATCAACAACTTCCCTAGAATATAGTTGGGATAATCTTATGATTGATTAGCTCTTTGTCATAGAAAACTTGCCCTTAATGTGGCTTTCAGGAAAAAACCCTTAAACAATTAAAAAAAACTAACTTATTGATGGAGGAGTGAAATATGTATTTTTGTAAAAGAGAATCAACAGTCATTCTCCTTGGTCAACCAGGGGAATTCTTTGTTTCTATTTTGTTTTTTTTAAATTTTATTTGTGGAGGCCGTTGGGACGATAAAATAGCATTAGAAATGGGGCAAATTAGATTTCTGTTGATTGTTGAAGTCCCAATCATTAATTGCTTCCGATAAAAATTGTAAAGACAACTTACCATTCATGAATGTCTTGACCAATACTTTGATATGACTTGTTATCAGCTTAAAATAGGTTGATAAATGATGGTATAATGGCATTTCTATACAACTTGATAAACAGTCTATGCCATTGTTAACTGCGTAAATGGGATAGATCATAGCCATGTAATCACTAGATGGCCAATTGGATTTCACTTGAAGGTGGAACATTACAATTTCCTCGGAAATCCTGTGTCTTCCTGTTATTGTTTTTTCTTGTAGTGGTTATGATATGACTGCTATATGTTCTTCTGGGATTACAACAGTAGCTGAATGGTGATTTCTGAGCAATTAGTTGGGCCTATGTTATTTGTTGTGGTGTGCTATCATATGTTTGTGGTCTGCAACTTTATACACACTAAATAATTTTCGTGGTTGATATGCTGACATTGGAAGTATAAAGTACTACACACTTCAAGCATTTGTGCTATAATATTTGTCTTAAAATGCGAAAACAATACTTGAATATAAACTCAAGCATAAGATGTTTCTTGCAAAATCAATGTTTGATCAAGCAAGGAACCGGTATTTCTTTTGTAATACTCACTAAGAGTGATGGTTGGGGTTGGCCCCATTTTTTTTCTCATTCAATGGCTTCTCCTTTATGCCAATCGGACAACCTTTCATTATCATGTTTGTTTTGTATTCCTTTTTCTTTTGTTTTAGGTTCTTTGTTGGAATCTTTTTTGAGGGTTTTCTGGTCAATTGTAGACATTATTTTAATTTCTTCTGTTTTATAGAAAAATATAGTAAGAGGGTAGCATAGTATAGTATACAAATGAATACATGTGAAGATAGATGACAGTAGAATTAATGCAATAAGAGAATACAAATGTCCTTATAATTAATTGACAGTAATCTTTGGGATTTCCACTTGTAAAAACTTTTGGTACATCTGTGTGGAACTGTGGGGTATCCTCTTTTATTTCTGACGTTCTGACATCATTTTACTAATCTGTGCTGACCACTTTTAATAATATAATAGTTATATCGTCGGCATTTACTTTTCAAGTTTGAACATGATAAGACCAAGGAGTGGATTTAGATGAAACAGTCATCAAGCTTTCTTGCAAGAGGACTAATAGAGGCGATCAACTTCCCAAGTGTGATGTCCATAGTCATTGCAAGTAAGGCATAAATCTATGCTGTTATTAATTACATATCCAACTTGCCTATATTTCTAAGAACAAAAAAACCACATGCATAAAACATTTACAACTAACAATCAATCTTGAAATTCAGTTCATCCAATTTAGTTGATTAGCTTGATCCTTGAATGGCGTCAAAAAACAGAAAACAATTTGTTGTTACATGCACTTTGAAACAAATACAAGAATCTGAAAAGGTGTTTTTTATGCGAGGATAATGGTCTTATATGATGCCCTCATCCCCAAATGGGATACTAGATGTTGAATTGTTTGTTTACATGTATATAAATACTTACTTCGAGATCGTGCACAGATGAATGCATTACCTTCATTGGAAGACTTTTTCATGTTTGGAAAAGCATTAGTATGCAAAAAAAAAAAAAACAAAAAAAAACTGCTCTGTATTGCTGTCAATATAAAGGACATCTTGATTATGTGAGGATGATAGTGCCTTACGGTGTCTAAATGTGATGGTTTAATTTAAAACATGCTTTGGTCTTTATGCCCTAAAAAAACTACGCAAAATGATCCTTTGGGATTAATTCTTCTCTCTGTTAAAGAGGGTTTGAAGATTTTTGTTGGTATGAATTGATATTATTACTTGCTAAAATTTTATTGATATCTTGTTATATCATTTCTTCAAATCACAAATTAGATTCAAAATTGACGGGTTAACGTGAGCTTATCTGTGTACTTATGCATTATTTAACTAGGACTTGATTTGATGAAACATTTTGGCTTTCGTGCTTTGGTTGGGTGGCATGGTTTGGTTGCGTTACCCAGGGTCATTTTGATGAACTATGTTAAAACGATGTCAATAGGATATATGCTCTGAGTGGCTGTGTCTGCAAATTGTTAATATAGCCGAGGGAAGTCTAAGAAAAAAGTTATTTTTTTATTAGTTAATGGTCCACTACTGCTGGCTTGATAAGTTTTGTCTTTTTGACTGAATTGATAAAAAATTATATACCTCAGATAGGGCACTGATCAATTTCAGATTTATAGAAACTTGGAATGCTCCAGTTGAACATTTAATGTCTGGGTTCTTTTTATATGCGAGCCCTTACTAAGGGTTAAGTTGCTTATTCGAAAGACCATTATGTTTTCAATCTAAGAATCACATACACATCTAATATTCTTTTGGCTTTTTAAAATCTTTTCGATTAGCAATTTGTAAGCTAGAAAAGCCTAGGAAGTTGAGATGTTTATAGCTATGTATTTAAAATTTTGCTATCATGTAATTAGTTTACCTGTAATTACACAATTCAATGTTAAATCTTTTACATTATATAGCACTTCAATCATTAGTCCTAATCTTGTTTGTTGTGTGCAGTTTGTTTGGATGGAACTTTACCAGGTTATCATCTACACAAGGGATTCGGGTCAGGAGCAAATAACTGGCTCATTCAACTCGAGGTGTTTTCTTATTCTCTGTTAGAAAATTCAATCCTGTGGCAAGAGTTATAAATGTTTATAAGACGATGTGAACTGCAGTGCACGCTTGATAGCATAACTTGGTTGACTCTAACTGTATTGCTTGTAACTTAAAGGGTGGAGGATGGTGTAATGATGTAAGAACATGTGTTTACCGCAAAACAACTCGTCGAGGCTCATCTCGATATATGGAGCACGCTATAGTGTTCTCTGGCATCCTAAGTGATAAACGCTCAGAGAATCCGGGTAATATGATTTAATTTCATTTATATGCACCTTTACTGCTTTGAGAAACTCATTCTTAATGAAAAAATAATAATAATTAAATAGTTGGAGTTTATTTTGATATTTGGTGAATATAGCGGTCAACTCTTCTGCTTTCTATTAAGTCCTTTCTTCAACTTCTTTCAATGTTTCCTAGTGGTCTCTGAAACTATAGTCTTGGTTAGATATCACTTTGTTACGGTCCTTGGTTAAGACGAATGAGAAGCTTCCATAAATTTCCAATTCAATTTATTATGGTTATTTTGTTTCAGTGGATTCAAAAGTTCTGCATGTGAGTTTACAGGAACTTAGAGATTTCAAGATTCGCTTAGTGTTGTGGAATCTACTCGGTGCATTTTTCGATTCTGCACTTTCAAGTGCTTTCTGTTGGTCTATCCACCCAAACTTAATGTTGCTTGAGATGCCCTTGACCTCTGGTAAATACATCTTACTAGTTCACAACTTCACAACATCAGTTCTTCAATGTAATGGTTTATTGTATTTTTTCTTCTGTCGTATTTTATCTTCAGCACCCACAAAGTACTTTGCTAACAATATTCTTCTGGATTATGGGCTATGATTGTATACCTTCAATACAATCTCCATGCTTTGGTTATAAATAATTATCTTAGATATCCATCACCATGCTTGCCAGTTTAATCTGCATTTTGTTATAAGGTTCAGCGAGGACATGTTCCTAAGTTGTTACTCAATTTGCATGGGTTATGGCATATAAGTTGACTTATTTTTTTATCAATTTTTCTCTTAGTGATATTATCAATTAGTCATATTATGAATATTTTCCCTATGCAGGGTTGGTTAGTATATTAATAACTCAATATGTTTGGGTTGGACTACACTGCTTCATTTTTGTATAAATACACTTTGATGCAATTAAAAGACCTGAGAGTTGATTATTTGTCTCTGTTGCTGGTCAATTCATCTCCCTGAATCTTTTCTTTCATGTGAGTTGTATAGTTTCAATGATCCTACGTGAAAGAGGTCAATTGGATAATGGGTGCCTATACGTTTTAGAAGTTCATGTTTATATCGATACTTCAGCAGCAATGCTCCTTCTAATGCAATTGCTTTGTCCCTTTACATTCATCATTCCCCTTTGTCAGATCATGTTCTTCAACATCATTACTCAATTCGTTCTGTGTGATTGGCATGTTCAATGTGTAACATGCATTCTGTCTCAGGATTTGCTTCAGGGGATCATGGATATCATAGCAAATTGAGTGCTTAAATATTTTGAGGGTTCATCAATTCAGAATTGTTGCTTGAAGTAAAACTTAAGAACATCTGGGTTTTTTTGAATCAAAATTCCTATTAATCGTATCAACATTTCTATTGTTTGATAAAATTTCTTGTTGACGTTGTGGATTGCACCTTTTAAAACAAGACTCGACTTCTTTCTTCCACACGGCGCAATGGAGACATTCCTCTTGCTGTGGGTAGCAAATTTGAGGAATGAATCTCTAGATTAAAGGGCTAGCTCCCCTTGATGCACCTTTGAGGTCCTTAACTTTTATTACTAACAATGGGGGGAGGGGTGAAAAGAGAAAAGGATGTTACAAAAGCAGAACCTAACTAAAATGGTGATGCACCAAAATGATTCGATCTACTCATCTTTTATCAACACTTTACACCAAAAGGAGCAAACAGATACTTCATTTGAACAAAAGCCCAGACTGCATGAGTGTTTTAACAAGAGGTTTAATGGAGGTATAATGAAGAACCTACCACAGGGGCTCTAGAAGCACACTGTTAGGTGGTTGCTCTTCTGCCTCTATACTCCAACCTGGGCACTTCCTGTTAACCTGCAGAAGAAGATCTTGGATACACTAGATATATTGGTGTCGACCTATGAAAGCATTAAAATAAATGACTAAACATAAGACAATACACAGGGATATGCAAAAATGTAAAGAATCAGATAGAGGTAAAAAACGCTTCTTTTGATTAAAAGGCCAAAATTGTTAGGGCTTCGCCATACACAAGTGAGAGATCCCTTTTTTAATGCTGAGAGGTTACAATATATAGAATTTAGAGAAAGACTTTTGGTCCCCTCAAAGAACAGGTGGCCCATACTGTATTAAACACCTTGGTAAGAGAAATCCGCTCATATTGCTGTCATCTTTCTATAAATGTCCCTGAAAGAAACCATGCTGTAGATGTCACAGACATTGACTTTGCTGCTCAAACTGCATTAAACATTCTTGTTAAAGCATGGGTCGCCTTCTTTGAACAAGACCCCCTCTCTATGAAAACTCGTGCAACTGTCTACTTATTAATGCTAAACAAAGAAAAACGAGTCGCTCTATGAATGATCGCGCAGTTCCCTTGATGGCTGTTTGGTGGAGACTATTCCATCTGCAAGCAATTACTTCTCCTGTCGACACCTCCTATGCCACCTGGACTGATTTGATTTGTTCTTGCGCTTGGCTGGATGTGTCTTCTGGAGCGTTCCAAGCGTTGTCTTATGTGTGCGTGGCTGCGTTCTGGGTTTACTGTTTTGTTCTCTCTCTTTCCTTGGTACTTGTCTTTACCTGGCAATTCGGGGTCCCGGGGTTATTCTGTCTCCTCTCGGGCTCCTTTCTTGGCAGGTCACTGAGTCTATCTTCGGGTCTCCGAGCCTTTGAATTTATTCGGACAAAACATCTGAAGAAGGAATTTTGTCTTCTCTCTGAGCTTTACCACCCACTTTTAACGACGCTTAGGCGTTTTGGAATTCTTTCGGACATCTTGTCTGAAAGAAATGTTCTTTAGCTTTTCTTCAACTGTTAACCCATTTCCATAAATTTGACATGCGCGGGCCCATCCTTAAACATTTGAAAATCAATGGCTATCTTATCACCATAAAATTGACGTCTGCGGGTCCGTCACTACCCTTTAGCAATCTCTTGGCTTTTGTAAGCAGACTTTTTCGAGGGTAAAGTAACCCTTCGAACAAATGGGAAGGTCCCTTTTTGACGGCCGAGTGTCCTCCGAAAGGGCACTTTACTTGTCGGGCATTTTGTTTCCAAATTTCTTCGGACAAAATGTCCGAAGGAATTTGAAGAAATTCACCCCTTGGGTTTCTTCATGGATTTTCTTCGGACATTTTGTCCAAAGAAATCCTTCTTCGTGGAATTCCTTCGGACATTTTGTCCGAAGAAATTCACCAAGAAAAAGCCGAGACACTGAAGGAATGAATTCTTGCGGACAAATGTTCGAAGGAATTCGCCCCTTGGGTTTCTTCATGGATTTTCTTCGGACATTTTGTCCGAAGAAATCCTTCTTCGTCTTCAAACTTTCTCCGAAGGAAAATCCTCCTTTTTTGGCTTTCTGGCTTGGCCCTTTCCTTTGTAAACGGACCTTCTGCGCTCCGCAAGGGCACTTTGGGTCTAAGGTTGTCCTTTGGAACCTGCTTGAACGGTTCCATTTGTTGCTTTCCTGCCCTCCGCAAGGGTATCTAACCTTCGGAACTTTGTAAAAGATTTATGTCCCTTTGAATCTGGCCCATCTAACTGCCGATAAAGGCTTGCCCAGGGTAATTTGCTTGCCATGCGGAACTCCGTGAAATGAAATGAGTTCCAGATCAACCCAAAATACCTGCAAGACTCAAAACACTTGGTTTTTTATAGAAATGGACCTGTCACAAGGAGAAAACCCAAAAATTGCAGTAAGGTGAATTCATTAGAAACTGGCTAACAGGGTTTGCAAGAAAAGAAAGAGGGGTGCCCAATTTTGGCCTGCAGGACCAAAATTGGTCAACATATCCTCTTTCCCTTCATCGAGTGCAAGGCTCAACAAGTATTTTGATCAGCAAAAGAACATTATGCTTGTGATGTTGTGAACCCTATGCATTGGTGTCTTCCTTCATTGCATGGTCAATAACATTACCAGCATGTACATCAGTTTGTTCCAGCAGGTTTTTTATTTACCCAACATGCATCATGTTTCTCCTTGTTTTATCCTATGTTACCGGATACGCCCCTCCTAGGGCTTGGGAGCGTGGGGAAATACTCCCTAGATACAGGAGTGCGAGGATACACCCGGGGAGCGTCTGTGGGCTGTGGATATACCTGGATACGTCTGGGTGCCGTATCCTGGCGTTTCATGCAATTTTTTTTTTCCAATTTTGTTTAATAAAAAGTCAAACACGGACTTCGAAAAACAAAACAAAGTATGAAAACCTCTCTGCAGTTTCAATGGCTGGCTGTGTTTGACTGTTTTCAAAATGTGAGCCTCAGTCGATTCATCTGTATCTTCTCTATTAGGGCTGTATACAACAGCTGTGAAGGTTGCCAGAGCAAGTCAGCAAGTCTTCCAGTTATTGGATTGCGTTTCAGTCTTGTCAAAATAAAGGAAATAAATGTCTGTAACATGATCAAGATGAGGGAGAGGTTGAAATCAATTATGTCTTTTTTTGCTTATCCTTTATGTCCCAAAAATATGGTTCTCCAGGACTCTTTCTGTGTAGTACATATGGTGAGATCATTTGCACAGGTATAATACAAAAGCTCAACTTGTGAATAAGCTCAAAGAAGAGAACAGGGCATAGTCTTAAGTTTGATTTAACACCAGGTCATCCCATTGTGATCTTCACCAAACTGCAGAGAGGGGATTTTCTTTTGTCTTTATTTTTGTCCATACTGGTAAGTTGTAACATTTGCATTATGTACTTGTAATAATAAATAAGACTAATCTAAGTTTGACAATTGAATATTATGATTTTTGGCATTGAATTATTAGTATGTTTTGTGGTCATTTAACTTATTATGTTTCTTCTATGCATATTTTGTGGTTAATTTTGCTTATATGTCTATATTTTTATATTTTTTAATTTTTTATATATATTTTGTACGGCTGTATCCAGCCTATCCAAACCCCCCGCCAAAAAAAATCGCCGTATCCGATTCTCGTACCCATATCCGTACCCATACCCATATCGGTAACTTAAGTTTTATTGCTGGCTTCCTTGATTGCACAGTCAACAATATTACTAGCATGTACCTCAGTTTGCTCCAGCAGGTTTTGTATTTCCTTCACAACTATCATGTTACTCCCTGTTTTATCCAATTTAGTCTATCTTTTGTCATAGAAAATCTTTTAGTGCTGTTGATCTCCTCTTGTAATTGGTGCACCAAGATTCAGTGGTTGATATAATGGTAAGCGATGGGTTCCCAATAGTCATCTGGGCATTTGATTCCAATCCTTCTGTATTTAATCCAACCACATGAACTGTAATTATGCATTGACCTCTGCCTGTTACAAAACATATATAATATTTGTTGCTGTAATTGAATGTATACTCTAATCATTTATTGTAAACATTTATGTGTGTATCAAAACTTGAAATAAATCTTTTCATAGGTGGCTTATAATTTGTCTCTTTTATCATTAACAATATTTTTAAATACATCTAACTTACTGTATATATCCAAAATATCAATCTTTATGATATGCACTTCCTTCGGAATCATACATCAAGGGATAATTTAGGTCAGATTTGTAAAACAACCAAGGATGGTAGATATATGGTGTTATGAAATGACAAAATGTTTTTTTTTTCTGTTTCATATTTGGATAAGTAAACTTGTTGAATGATCTCTTACCGCTTTTTGGACTTGATATTGCCTGTCAGTCTTCAGATCATAGAATGTGTTTTTTACAATAAATATACTTTTTTTTAACCTCAAAGTTTTGATATATCTTTCTACACAACTTCGAAAGTGGCTATCAGGTAGAGCATATATAATCTTGTAGATTGTGGTAATGAAATGAGCGATCACAATTTTTTCCCGAGGCCACAAGATACCATCATTGGTTTAAAAGTCTTGGATTTATTCTTCTTCAAAGTGTCCTTCTTAGGTCTTGCATCATGCATCTTGTTCTTATTCTATTTCAATCTCTACTCAAAGTGATCCACACTGTTCACTCATGGTAGCTTTGACCATGAATCTACCATCTCAGTCCCACTCCTTATTTGTAACTCGAGTTACATCAAAATTATCTTTTCTTAGGTTTTTTCCATCACAAATGTTCACCAGTGGTTCCTAAAATGGAAAATTTTGAGACATCTGTAAATAGTGAAACCAAGATATTTTAAAGGCATTTAATGATCATAAACGAATCAAACTTTATTTGTTATTCTAATCATATCATTGTTCCTTTTTCATATGGGTTCTTGAGGGGTTCATCAAATTAGTATTGTAACATTTTCATTTTTTGTGCATGTCACTAATATATGTGATTTCAGATGAATTTTTACTAAACAAATTATGTGCTTACAATTTTATGCAACAGATTTTTATAATTGGAACCGGGTAAAGCTTCGGTACTGTGATGGAGCATCTTTCACCGGGGATGTGGAGGGTGAAATTGAGGTGTGTGGAAAAATAAATATAATCTTTATATTGAGTCTTTCTAGTAATTTATATCAGTTCAATAATAAATATCTTATTGTATATTTGCTTGGATGATCCAATTTTATTTCCCAAATCAAAATGGGGCTCTTGGATTTATAAAAACATTGATAAAACTCTCCAAACTATGGTTAGGATAGGCTGCATCAGCCTATGGGATATTAAAAGATGTGCTTCTTTAACCAGATGTATAGAAGTTTAAGTACATCAACTTGATTGCTAGCTTATCAATGACACAATCCAGTTAAACATAGTTTCTGGGAGACGCCTCTTTGTGCGTCTCCAAGACAGTTACGTGTTTCAAGCATGGGAAAGACGGATTGGGAAATCCCCAAGAGTTGACATTTCTCCTAAAGTTTCCTGCTGTCTCCTGCGTTTCCTGGTGCTTCTGCTGTTTCCTGGTGCAGTACCCTATAATGACTCTAAAAGTGAAACAAAAACGTTTCCTGCTGTTTTCTAACAATAAATTTGAAATATACATAGACATGTAATTTTTTCGGTATATATCTTTAATGTTTTTGTATTTTTCCATCTCCCTGTGCCATTGCACATTGTTTTATGAAAAATGGCATTCCCGTCTCCCATACCCAAAACATCTCCCATTTCCGGGTAAAATAATCTATCAGAAAATGGGGTTAAGAATATGACTCTCATGCTGACCCATTCACATACTGTACCTAAGAAGCCAATACTTCTTACTTCTTTAAGTTATACAGTGGTTGACTTTTTGATTCTATTGCAGAAGTATAAAATTAGTAGGGTCATAATTGTTCTCCTGCTCATAATCCTTCATCATAGCAGATTTAAGATGCTTTTCCCCTACAGAATAATTTGGAGCCACTCCTTTGAGTGTAAGTAGACTATCAAAGCCGTGATTGAGTCTTGAAAATATTTAGCATGATATATATCTTTTTGAGCAAATTGTTCTTTTCCAAAACTCTTTTTCCAATTATCTTTGGATGGTTTTAGTTTAAAATATGAAATTCCTATGTGCATTCTCTCTGTAAAAAGCTTTTTAAAGAAAGAAAGAAAGAAGAAAGAAGAAAGAAGAAAGAAGAAAGAAAAAAAATATATTAATGTCCACAAATGACCAAAAGTAGGCCAATGGGACTCGAGAGTATACCCAATTACAATAGAAAGTGTTAGGGTAAAAGGACCCTAAGAACAACGACCAACTAAAAAAAAGGGAAGAAAAACAAAAGTGCTGAAAGTAAACATGTTTAAATCCAATGTAATAAACCCCCTAACCCATGTGGTTAGTCTAACAATACAAATAGCCATGTGGGGCAAGTATGAACCCCTGAAGAGCATGGGCTGATGAAAATCGAAATTGAAAAGACTAGATGGTAGACTCAGCAAGCATCTTTGATTGTGCTTGGGATACAGGGTTTGATAATTCTCCTTGGGGAATGTTTAGCCCTGAGGGGCCTAGGTTGGGTAGTCCTAGGAGGAAGCAAAGCACTCCCCCTAGAAGCCCTCCTAACATCCAAGGCCAAAGAAGCCCCCATGGCAGCAAAGAAACTTGTAATATGTGCTTACCTCTGTAGCTTGGGAGGCAGTCTCAAAGAAGCAGATCCACGATGCCTAGGAGTAGATCCACGACGTTGAGCAGGAGTGGGGCCCCGTTGCCGAGAGTTAGAGTGCTAGGGTACCTTAGGGGTAGTGCTATGCAAATATGAGCACCACCTCATTGATCTACCTTCCTTAATGTGTGACGCAATAGTATCCAAAGGGTGCTTAATGTAACCAACCTTTGTGACGGGCTAAAAGAATGTAGTGATCAGTGTGGGGGATCTAGGACTTCCCCCGTAGGGACCTGCATCGAAAGAAAGTGGATCCGTTGATCCAGGTACCGAAAGAAAGTGGATAGAGAGTTCCTCGAGTCTCTGTAAATATAGTGATATCTCCCCTGGATCTCATAATAAATAGGGCATTTGAAAATGAAGTACTCCTCAGTCTCTACCTTTTGGAGGGGGCAAAGATGACAAATCCGGTCCCCACATGGAATATGATGATCATTCTCAACCCGCAACTGGTGTGAACATACCCTTAATTGGCTGAGGGGAAACCTCAAGCCAGAGACCAATGGCGCTGGAGATAGTGAGGGTGATGAATGATACCATCCACCACTTGCAAGAAATGCTCAACGTAAAAGGCAAGCTTGGCACTAAGTGACTGATAAGGAGAGGTCCAAGTGATTTGGATGTACTGCCGGTAGATATCCTCTCTAACAAGTCTAATGATGACCTCCTTTAAGGGAAGAAGTCAAGGAGGGGCATCCAAAGAGTATTTGAAATGGGGTGACCTATAATAGAGATGTTGATAGATTGGAGTAATAGATTAGTCTAAGAATACTAACAACATTGATGTCTATTGAGGGCTAAAGATGCAATCCTGTTTGAAGAACATAGGGCTAAGTATGGATACCTTGCACAATCTGAAGCTGAATCCCCCATAATCATGAGTCTGAATGTAGAATGTAACCCTGAAGCTAGTCTCAAGACACAGAGGTTGGGCAACAAGCTCAAATTGGACGATGCACTAAGGAATGGTCCTTTTGCAATCATGAGAGTCTACACCCTCTCAATATGAGCCTGATCAATGGAACCTAAACTAGGTCCCCAAACTTCGGACCCATATAAAATCATAGGCTTGAGGACTGTATCGAAGAGGCACATCTTCGAAGGGATATACTGGAAGTGGATCTAAAAACATTGGCACTCCAAGATAGAAAGGGAGGCATATCCCTTGCAGAGGCATGACCAAGAGGCATGGTTCATACTAAAATATGGTCCGAAAAATTGGACTCCCAAATAAAAGTGGGTCGATGTGATCTCCAAAGGTTCCCCTTTGTAAAGTAAGTGCAACCAGGAAAGAGAACGTTTGGAGGTGTTGAATATCATGACCTTAGTTTTGCTAAGGCTGACCACCAATTGATGAAGTTCATAGAAACAAGGGAATCAAGTTGCCTCTGTAAACCATCCACAGAGTGATAGAGGAGAATGTCATTAGGAAAAAGGAGTATGGCTATCACCGCATCATGTAAAATGCAACCATCATCTGCATGGGTATGTTGTTGAAGAAAGTCCTCTAGCTCATCAATGTGAATGCTGAAGAGGGTCAGACAGAGGGATCCCTGCTTGACCTCAATGTTACTCTTCACAAAGCTAGAAAAATTTCGAGAAGTAAGAAACTGTTCAACAACTATCTCATAGAGCCTCCAAGTGGCGATGATGAGAGAATCTGGAATTCTGACATCATGCAGCTTTTTTTGAAGAGTACATGTTGTGAAACCAAGTCAAAGGCTTTCCGAAAGTCTACAAAACAACAAAAGACTTTGTAAGACCAATGAGGAGCCTCCTCAATGATAGTTTGGAGTGTAAATATGTGGTTGGATGTTTGGTATTCCCTCCTGAAGCTGGCTTGGCCCCTGCTCTTAGATTACCCCTCTCCAAGTGCTTTGAACGCTGAATGTCTAACACTGTGTCATAAAGGTTGGCAAACGTATGTGCATTCATAATGGCCCTGTTGTTGCTAGGGTTGGAGCCATCCCCAAACTAAAGAGTGGGATATATTATGTGTTGGGACCAAGAATGAGGAAAACCCATATAAAAAAATTTGTGAGTCAAACTATTGTGCCCCTCAATCTTGACATTAGAAGGTTTCAGCCTTTGCTTATATTTTTGGCCAATATGTTTTTGTTTGTTTTGCAGTTAAGACAATGGACATCTTATAAATGTTTTCTTGTTGAAACTATCTTAAGCTAGTTTGACAAGGGCTAGACTAGAAATGTAAGTATTTAAATATTCTTTGGTACTCAAACCAGTCAAAATAATCCACTCGATTGCTGATCCATGTTCTTAATCTCATCTCAACATGAGAGCCCTACAAACTTGACTAACCAACATGTTAACTCTCTCAATACCATAAATATATGGTTATCATAAAAACAAGTCCTTTATTGAGGCTTAGGTTTATAACATTCCATCACCCTTTTGGAATCTTTGGCATTGAAGCATGTATTGAATTAGATTTATGGTTTGGGGGCTTTTAATTCTTATGTAGAATATTGTTCTAGCTTATTTCTCCATTGGATGTGTTAGCACAATTCTTTGCTACCTGTATTTGCAACATAAGCTCTCTTGCAACCATAATGATATTCCTTGAAGCCAATAGAAAAGTGAAGTGAAATGACGACTCCACTCGATATGAATATGCATATTAAAAAATGTTTAATAAGTTTGACTTTATATATTCTCATCTCTTGATATGTCTTTATAATGACCCTAAACAAAGATCCACATGGTTTCCAAGAATTTATTTCTTTTACAAGTTATTTAGGTGTCTCTGTTCGGACCAAGGTCAACAATTGAAAGACATTTGTGCAACTTCCACATGCTTTGTTACAATCTACATAATTTGTTGTTCTTTTTGTGTACTTACAGCCTGTTGACGCAGTGGATTGCACTCTTGACAGGAGGCTGAGCTCCTGCCTTCTACATGTCACAATGGAAACTCCCCTCTTGCCTGTGGGCCTGACAAAACTGGGGGGAGAGTCTCTAGATAAGGGCTAGCTCCCTTTGATGCATCTGAGTTATTCCAGTAAGTTGCTAATACGTGTATATATATATATATATATATATATATATATATATATATATATTTGGGGGGGGGGTTGAAAAGGGAGAAGGATGCTGAAAACAACAGAACCTAACCTAATAGGGTGATGCACCAAACAAGTTTGATCTACTCACACTTACACTATGAACCATAAAAGCACATACATACACTCTAACTAGTAAGAGGACCAAACTGCAGGGAGCTTGATAGGGAGGCTTTAATGGAAACACACAGAAAAAGGACTTACCGTAGGCGCTGTAGGAAGAGCACACTGTCTAGTAACCTCCTTCTGCCTCTGCGTTCCAGGGACATATCTTCTTATCACCTGCTGAAATGGCGCTTTGTATATACCAGGTACGTTGGTGTCAACCCTGTGAAAGCATTAGGAAGCAATGACTTGACACGAGACTAACACTCAGACGCATTCAGATATATCCAACCAAAATAGAGGTAAAAATGTGTATCTGTTGATTCTAGGTAAAAAATGGCAGGGCTTCGCCTTACAATATGAGAGATATCTTTTTTAGAATCAGAAGTTACAATATATATAGAGATAGAAGAAGAAACAAAAGACGCCCCCTTTGGAAAAGACTTTTGGCACCCTTTTACAAGTGGCCCATGTGCGTCTTGAGCCTTGGGAAGAGGAAGCCGCTTGATAGATAATGCTGTGTCGGCTCTTGCTTTTAAAAACATAGGCCGCGTCGTTTGTCTACAAACAAGACCGCTCCTTGAAGGCATTCACGCGGTTTCTCTACTCATTAATGCAAAATGGAGAAAAATGGGTTGCGCCGTTCACTGTTCACGCCCCTTGATGACCACTTGGCAAGCACTGTTCCAACTGCTGGAGTAACTCCTTGAGTTGATGCCTTCCTTTGCCACTTGGACTATTTTGTCTGTTTCTGCACTTGGCTCTTTTGTCTCTTCTTGGCTTTGTCCTTTCTGTCTCCTTCAGCCCCCGAGGGCTATCTTTTGCTACTTCTTTGGCTCTTTGGGCTCTTCTGTCAGCAAGTCGCTGGGTTCATTCTTAACTTTTGTCTTTTCCCAGCATCATCTTTTCCGGGTTTTGTCTTTTGCTGGCTTTTGTCTCTTTGTCTCTTAGCTCTTTGGGCTCCCTTTTGGTTGGCGCTCAAGTATTTAAAGATCAAACGGCTATTTTCTTGTTGTAAAATTGACGTTTGCGGGCCCGTCACCGTTTGAAAGCCAACGGCTAGTTTATTTCCCTGAATTTGACGGCTTCGGGGACATCACCGTCCTTGGCAATTCCTTCGGCACTTTTCTCTTGATCATTCTCAAAGGGGAAGTGTCCCTTCGGCTTTGGAGAAGTGTCCCTTCATTTTGGCCGAGAGTCCCCCGCAAGGGTACCTACCCTTTGGGGTCCTTCGGGCTCCTTTTGAGAGTCACATCCTTTGGACATTTTGTCCGAAGGATTTCTTTTTTTGCTTTTCGCTTATTTCCTCGGGTCTTTTCTCTTCGGTTGGGCTTTTGTCTCGGCAATTTTCTCGCGGACAAAATGTCCTCAAGAATTGTCCCGCTCGCTTCCTTTCCTACGGAGTTTTTTTTAGGGTTTTTTCCCGAATTTCTTCGGAGTTTTTGCCTGAAGGAATTCCTTCGGACAAAAGTCCGAAAGAAATCATTCTTGCCTTTGCCTTGTCTTTTCATTTGGCAGGATTTTCTTCCGAAGGATTTCTTCGGATAAAATGTTCGAAGGAATTCCTTTGGACATTTTGTTCGAAGAAATTCTCGTCTTTTGCTTTAAACAAATTTTCGAAGGAAACTTACTTTTTCAGCTTTGTTCACTTTTGCTCCTTTTTCAAGTGTTCCCTGCCCTCCACAAGGGCACTTGGGTCCGAAACTGCGCTCCGCAAGGGCACTTGTCCTTCGGGAGACTCTCTTGAACCTTCTTATTGAACCGTTCCTTTGAACCAACCCGTTGAACCGAACGTTGAACCAACACTTTGAACCATTTCTATTAAACCTTCGCCATTGAACTTTGCTGTTGAACCAGCTCATTGAACCAGGGCATTAAACCGAATGCTTGAACCGACTGCTTGAACCAAACTAATTGGACCAAGGCATTGAACCGAACCGACTGAACCAAGCTGTTGAACCAATTGAACTGAACCAACTTATTGAACCAATAGAATTGAACCAACTCATTGAACCAATAATGGTTCAAAGTTCAAGTTCAAAGCTCTTTGAAAGCTCAAGCCATTGGACACCGACGTCGAACCGGTGAATTGGTTCCTCCTTTTGCCGAAAGACTTGTGCACAAAATCAAAATTGAACTAGCTTAGAACAGCAAGGAAGAAGGAGACCGATTTTGGCTTGCTGGACCAAAAATGGTCAACACAACCCTTGTAGGCCTTGTGGCCTCTACTCTACATAAATGCTTCGCAATCAGTTGCCATGCAGCCCTGTCGCTGATATACCTCTCTTGCTGCTATGGCATTTTGTAAATTCTATTTGCGGTTTCCAAAAGCCACTTTTTTCGTTGCGGCCACCAACACTGCATACAATCGACCATGATCATTGTGGTACTAACCTTGTACGATATTCCTTTGCAGTCTACGGCATGTTTTTATAGAAAGCAAGTTCTGCTACGAATTTGCACTTGCACAATACTTGTTAGTTTATGTACTGAGATTTTATGCAGCTACATGTCTACTCTATGTCCTCCACTTCCACTTGCAACCTTTCTCACACAACGGAACCACAACCTTATATCGTGAAGCTGAACTAACGTGTGGAAGTGGAACTGATCTAGAAATTAACAGTTGATGGAAACTGACATAAATAGACTATTATAGCAGCTTGTAATTGTCATTAACATTGTAATATAAATATAGTTCAAGACATTTAAAAGAGACTTAACAAGTTAGGAGTACCAAAGTATAAAAAATTCTCATACATCTCCATATAAGGGTAACCATCAGTATCCGGTTCTATAAAGTTTAATTGCAAGAGTGTATTTTAATCTATAAGCTCTCTGATTGTCAATTGCACACAAATATAACAATGAATAAAATTATACTTTATAAAACTCCTTCAACATACATAGTCCATTGGTTCCCTCTCATAACTTGGAGCACAACATGCCTTCCCTCCTCCAATGATTTGACCTTGAAGTTCATAATACATAAGATCTAACGGTTGTTAGTTAAAACTTGAAATACAATCGCCAAGCCAACTGTTTGTAACTGAAGACTCGTTAATACACTACCCAAAGCCGACAAATGAATAATTGACAACATAAAAAAGTTAGAGACCAAAACAATGCTTTTATTAAAAACAACAGTCTACACTTTTGTGCTATTTGTAGTGCTTCTTGTGCTTGCTCTTTTTGTCTTGATTCAAAGAAGATGTCTTCCAGACTGCATAAATACCTCAAGGCGATTCCCAAACTTTCCAATCTTGACATTAAGGACTTCTGAGGCGATCCATAGAACTAGAACTAGTAAACCCAACACCCATTCAAGTTTAGAAAACAACATGCTACATACATGTTGAGGACTGTCCATAGCAGTACTAGCTCTATTGATATTCCATATACAATAGACGAGGACTAACATGAGAAATAACCAGAACCTAAAGCATAGAATTTTCATAGAGTAACGGTGGCATAAAAACAAAATCCACAAAAATGTTAGGACGAAAATAGAGTAATGATGTTATAAAAAGAAATCCCAAAAAATGTACTACTTGAGGTCATATGAGGCTGAGTCTTCAAAGCACCACACAGTTTTGTCTCCCATTGTAGGGAATTTGGAAGATGAGAGACTATCAATTGACATCCTTTCCACAGACATCTTGTGTTTATTAGCACCCAAAAATTGCCTATGGAGGATCTACAATGGTTTTTTGAACTAGGTCAATGTAGCTTGTGATTCTGTAATGTCCCCAAATGGGACGATTTAACCAAAAAGGGGTTTTCCCCAAAATCCACAATTTTTGAAAGTCTGAAATTAAAAATTAGCAAACCCTAGCTGCTACAATTGCACCTCCAAACTGAAAATTAACTCCAATTCACCTTGAAATAAATACCAAATAAATACTTGGTGAATTTGGCCACTAATGGCTCTTGCAGAAATGAAGAAAGACCTTGAATGGATGTTTTAATCCTCCAATCCCTAGCGCCACATTAGCTGAAATGAATTCCTTCTTTCCCATTCTAATCCCTGCTCAAGCTTAGTCCAATCCAATCGTGAATACTCAGAAAATTACTGTAATTATTAATTCAGAACGAAAACCATGCAAATCTGCCCTCAACAATTATTATTTCCTACGAACAGTTGAAAACTTAAAAAATTCATAACTCCCTCAATATTTGGAATTGTGATGCAAACAAGAGCTCAAACTGATCATAAAAATAATGGCTACCAAGCAAAAATAATTTCGAAATTTTCTTTCCATGGGAAGGTTGCAAAAAATTGCTCTGAAATTTTGAAAACTTTAGATTTATGTCAAAATAATTAAATAATAATTTTGAAAATTATTATTTAATTTTCTTTTTCAAACCCTTCATGAACTCTTCAAAATATTCACACCAACACAAAAAATTAGCAAATAAAATCAGAATATTTAATTTGCTTAAAATAGACCAAAAAAGGCCTTCAAACCCTATATCCAAGTTTTCAAGGTGGTTCGCTCCACTTGCAAAAATAGGATAAATATTTAGCAATGTTAATATGCAAGAAAAGAACCACAAACCCTTTACAAAAATCCACTCGAACTCTCTAAAGCAAATCGCCCCACTTCTAGGGTAAGAACGCGATCTACTTAACAAAGGTGGTGTCAAAAGACACCTTTTAGATTGATATCAACATCAAAAGTAGCAAACTTCTATTGAGCATACATCCCGATAGTTTCTTCAAGCACGAAAAAATAAATTATCAAAATTCAACATATCTTCCATTGTAGCCTTCGCCATGTATTTATAACTTTCCAAAGAGGGTGAACCACTTTGGGAAGATAAAATATCTTTTCTTATCTTTGCTTTAGCTCCTATGCCGACATCTTTTTTAATAATATATTAATTATTGGCTTTACTTAAAAGAGTAATTAAAATTACTTTAAGGCAAATAATTTAATATTTAATTTATTTAAGCACTTAAGTGGTAAAAACCACTTTTAAAATATTCTATTAATTAATTAATAATTGCCTTATGATAACAATCACTATTTCGATAATTAATAAATAACTAATAAAATAACATTCTCAAAAAAAAACTTTTTTAGTCTAAAGGAAAATAGACTAAAGGTCTTCAAAACCTGTTTATTCATGATGTGGAAATGGGGACATTACAGTCCTTCCCAACCAAAATTGCTTGTCGTCAAGCAATTGCAAAATCCAAGTAGATGTTCCAACATACCTTTTCAAATAATGTTCACATTTCCCTCTTTCCCAATGAAAGAAATCCTCAAATGGCTTCTTCATGCTACTGCCGCCAATCAACAATAGGATCCTCATGGCTTTCCCAAGGCTCAAAAGACTCTTCATCTTCCACCCCTTTCAATATTGAGTGGAAAGTAAGCGAACTCCTCCTTATACCTCCCAAATGGGTGAGATATGACCCGAAGTGGTTATGCAAATCACAAGTGAACCAAACCACCTTGCTGCCCTGTATGCAAATTTTCTTCATGTGCTGGTCCATATCGCACAAAATATGCAAAGATAAATCAAAACTGTATTCTCTGTGAGAAAAGGCCTCCAAGACACATTCACCACCATGTATGGACATCTAAGTGTGAAATTTGCGCTCAACAAGAGGCTGCCCTATGTTATTTACCTCCAACATTCATATGATTTTCTTCATACTTCCCAAAAGCTCTCCAACATTCTCACAAGAAGGCTGTATCTTTCTGGTGAGGAGGTTCCTTATATCATCTTCACATGATGCCAACAATATTACATTTCGTGAATCTTGTGCAAACTGTTTTGTATGAAATAAATTAGTTTTCCCTTCACGTTGACATGGTTGTATATGCAAATAAACCTTTGATTTTTCATGTGGGCAAATGTAGAATTGATTGTATATTTATCTCTCATATCCCAAGAGTTGGAGTGCATCATAAAACTTGGAATTTCCCCCTCTACAGTAAGGTTGAATTTGTTTTTGCAAACCTGATTTTACTGAGTAATAAATTTCAGAATATGTACATACCTTTATTCTTCCTACCAAGTGTTGGAAATTGCCACAAGAATCAGATTTCTTTCTTTCATCATGGCTGCCATCTGTGACCAAATAGATATTAGAGGGATGCTTAAACTGAATTCAAATGTACTGCTGTTCTGTGTCCTTATACTTCTCCTTTTTTCTATGCAAACCGTGACCCCTGTCATTGATATTTTCAGAATTTATGGGCAGTTGAAAGTACACAATAAAATCAGACCTATCACCTGTGTGAAAAGGCTGTAATAATGATGTGAAAATTAAGTTTCCTGATTGTACCAAATCAGGATTACATCTAACAACTTTTTCCCTTGTCACAAGTGTTAGAATGCTCCCAAAATCAGATTTCTTAATGCATGATAGGTGGCTGCCATGGTTGCTCAACTCAGAGTTTTTGGAAGTAAAGTTTTCATACCTCTCAACAACTTTTAGTTTTTTTGGGAAGGTAGAAAACAAATTTTCCTTCACCAATTCATTTTGTCCAAGGTCGCTCATGATTTGGGTGTTTGCCCACTTTAGTGTAGTCTTCAAGTCTTCATCCATGATTTCATCTTCAACTCCTCCGATTGGTAGCCCATGTATGGGAACCAACCTACTCCTTGCATTGCTCATTGCAAGAGATCTTCCAAATAAACCTACACATGAAACAAACAATTTAGGGAAATCATTGGTGTTTAATAACACCCCTTTGATCCACTTGTCAAGTTTTAGGATCCTTTCTTGATGTCTTGATCTTTCCTTTTTATCCATTTCACACAATGGATTGCCTTTTACATTCTAAAACCAGACCTATCCCCTGTGTGAAAAGGCTGTAATAATGATGTGAAAATTAAGTTCCCTGATTGTACCAAATCATAATTACATCTAACAACTTTTTCCCTTGTCACAAGTGTTAGAATGCTTTCAAAATCAGATTTCTTAATGCATGATAGGTGGCTGCCATGGTTGCTCAACTCAGAGTTTTTGGAAGTAAAGTTTTTATACCTCTCAACGACTTTTAATTTTTTTGGGAAGGTAGAAAACAAGTTTTCCTTCACCAATTCATTTTGTCCAAGGCCGCTCATGATTTGGGCCTTTGCCCACTTTAGTGTAGTCTTCAAGTTTTCATCCATGATTTCATTTTCAACTCCTCCGATTGGTAGCCCATGTATGGGAACCAACCTACTCCTTGCATTGCTCATTGCAAGAGATCTTCCAAATAAACCACACATGAAACAAAAAATTTAGGGAAATCATTGGTGTTTAATAACACCCCTTTGATCCACTTGTCAAGTTTTAGGATCCTTTCTTGATGTCTTGATCCTTCCTTCTTATCCATTTCACACAAATGGATTGCCTTTTACATTTTAAAATAAGTTGGAATCTTGAGCTTTCCCAATATCCATTTCAATTGTATGCAAGTCCATCATAGTGTTCTTTTCTTTCAAGCATTCCCTCATCTCATTGTGCATTGATCTATTAAGAAGTCCCTTTATGGCATCCAACCTTGTCAAGGCTTGCACTCCTTATTTGTGATTAAGAATTGTTCCTTCCAAACACTTTCATCAAATTCAGAGTTATGCAACAAATTTGAACAATTATTAGATACCAAATAAAAATAATCATTCAACTCATACCTTTCTATGAATATCTTGGTTTTTTTTGCTTCTTCGAAATCATATTTTTGAGTGCCAAAGTTTGGAGTACTTGGCTGCCCCAAAGCACCTAGCATCTCCTCATTTTCATACATCATTTGCAGCCCTTTTTGCTACTTCAAATACTTAAATTTTTGATGCTCACAATCTTCCACTCTAGGCTGTCCCAAAGTGTTATATTTTTGTAGCTCATCTTCTTCCTTCAAATCTGATTTTTTTGTTTCTTTGGCTCTCTCATAGGAACCCTCATGAAGGGCTGTCTCTTCATTCAAATCTGATTTTTTTGTTTCTTTGGCCCTCTCATAGGAACCCTCATGAAGGGCTGTCCCTTTATTCTTTCCTTCCAACTCTCCATGTAGTTCAATCTTCTCTTCCTCAACATGCTCCACTATCAAATAAGGCCTCAATTTTTCCTCACAATCAATTGCAACCTTTTCAAACATCATATGTGCAATTGGAAAAATTTCTTTTTCTAGCTCCAAATTTGTGAACAAGATATATAATAATGGATTGGAAAGATCATCACTCATTGAGTGTCATGGTCACGATTTTCTGCATAGAAGCTACAACATTTTTGATAGGATTCTTACAAGCAATTGTAAAGAAATGTTGAAACAACTTAACAATAAGTTCATCACACTCATTATTTAACATCAAAATACATGACCTAGTTGAAGCCATAGTTTCCAGAATAGTAACCTTTTTAACAAAAGAACTTGTGATGTCACCAAGACCTTCAAAACTTTCCACCATCAACTGAAATATTTTCTTCATGATGTTGTCATTGTATGGTTGTTTCGGAGCTGTTATCCTTGTAATGTCACTAATACAAGTGATAGCTACAATTCTCACATCCGAATCTGAATGTCTTAAAATATTGAGTCTAGCCAAATAAACCACCAAATGATTCATTGCCCAAAACATAGATTTAGAATCTGATTGTTCTATCATAGACAAACAGTTTGCTGCTTCTTCTAAAATATTGAGCAAAACATTTTTTAAATGATGTGGATGCTCAAGCTTTTTTTCCAATTTGTAAAGCTTTGTTCAGAGTTCATCTTCAATCATTAATTCTATGATTCATAGACTATGCATCTGAATATGCAAACACAAACTCTCACATGGTAGATAAGATCGGTGCTCTAATACCACTGTAATGTCCCCAAATAGGACGATTTAACAAAAAATGGGTTTTCCCTAAAATCCACAATTTTTGAAAGTTTGAAATTAAAAATCAGCAAACCCTAGTTGCTGTAATTGCACCTCCAAATTGAAAATTAACTCCAATTCACTTTGAAATAAATACCAAATAAATATCTGGGGAATTTGACCATTAATGGCTCTTGTCAAAATGAAAAAAAGCCAGAAATAGATGTTTCAATCTTTCAAACCCTAGCACCATATTAACTGAAATGAATTCCTTCTTTCCCACTCTAATCCCTGTTCAAGCTTAGTCCAATCCAATCACCAATACTCAAAAAATTACTACAATAATTAATTTAGAGTGAAAACCTTGCAAATCTGCTCTCAACAATTATTATTTCTTATGAACAACGGAAAACTTAAAAAATTCAAAACTCCCTCAATATTTGGAATTATGATGCAAACAATAGCTCAAACTGATCATAAAAATAATGGCTATCAAACAAAAATAATTTCGGAATTTTTCTTCCATGGGAAGGTCGCCAAAAATTGCTTTGAAATTCTGAAAACCTTAGTTTCCTTTCAAAATAATTAAATAATAATTTTGAAAATTATTATTTAATTTTCTTCTTCAAACCTTTTACAAACTCTTTCAAATCTTCACATCAACACACAAAAAATTAGTAAATAAAATCAGAATATTTAATTTGCTTAAAATAGACCAAAAGAGGCCTTCAAACCCTATATCCAAGCTTTCAAGGTGGTTCGTTCCACTTGCAAAAATAGGATAAATATTTATCAAGGTTAATATGCAAGAAAAGAATCCCAAAACCTTCACAAAAATCCACTCGAACTCTCTAAAGCAAATCGCCCCACTTCTAGGGTAAAAACGCGATCTATTTAGCAAAGGTGGTGTCAAAAGACACTTTTTAGATTGATCAACATCAAAGGTAGCGAACTTCTATTGGGCATACATCCCGATAGTTTCTTCAAGCATGAAGAATAAATTATTAAAATTCAGCATATCTTCCATTGTAGCCTTTGCCATGTATTTATAACTTTCCAAAGAGAGTACACTTTGGGAAGATAAAATATCTTTTCTTATCTTTGCTTTAGCTCCTATGCCGACATCTTTTTTTTTAATAATATATTAATTATTGGCTTTAATTAAAAGAATAATTAAAATTACTTTAAGGCAAATAATTTAATATTTAATTTATTTAAATACCTAACTGGTAAAAACCACTTTTAAAATATTCTATTAATTAATTAATAATTGCCTTATGATAAAAATCACTATTTTGACAATTGATAAATAACTAATAAAATAACATTCTCATAGGAGAAATAGACTAAAGCTCTTCAAGACTTGTTTAGTCATGATGTGGAAATGGGGACATTATAGATTCCATCTAATTTGCATCAGCATTGATCAACTTAGAATGGTTAGAACCAAGAGATATGCGCTTGGTTGAAAGATTGACCTTAGACCACTAATGAATAGGGAATTTCAGCCTCCACTGCAGCTGTGGTTGAGAGGTTCCACCCAACCTAAATGCTCACTGTTTAGGTCTTCATCATTTCTGTCAACATCTCTAGGATTTACTTTTCCCACAATCTCCTACTTTTGCAAAGCAACCACTTGGCTGGTGTCAAAGCTTGATAGGTGTTCCTTTTGCCAATCTTTGAGAGCCAGACGTTCAAACATCACATGTTTCTTCCCACTAAGGCCGGCTGCCATACCATGACTTCCTTATTTTGCCATTTTAAGCAAAGCAAAGCACTGTAATCAGTAGAGACACAGGGAAAGAGAAATAAGGTAGAGATCATTTGAAAACCACTGGGGAAATCTTGGGATAAAACAGATGAAGTCCCATGATTGCTCATCATATGACAGTATGAGTCAATAACATCATAGTACTTCACTCTCGGCAGTAAAAAATTGAAATAACAGATGGGACAAAGTCTATTCAGTATTCACATTCTTTTGAGGATACAATGATACCACATAAAACAGATAATAGTAAAACTGATCTTTTTCGGCTTCAAGGGACAAGATCAGCTCTTAGGAGCTGGAAGGAATTAAAAGCAACTTTGGAGAACAGATGATAAACCCACAGATCTAACTAACAGAGCGTGGGGAACCGTCCTTTGCAATGCAACAAAATTAACACTTAGATCTTTTATAGGACACAAATGAAGGGTAGCTGGAAAATTCTACTCATATGAATTTAGTATAAACCTGACTGTCATATCAGTCTACATAGCTCCATCCTAGCCAATCAAAGTCAAAGCATTGAAGCAGATATTGGTTTGGCTAGAAGAAAAAGAGAAGTTTTAATATTTGGAGACCACAATATGATAAGGACTGAAGTTGAGAAGAACGAAGGCACCAAAATACACAACAAGATCGCTGAATTATTCAGCTAGATGATAAGGAAATATGCACTAACAGATATCAATTTATTTCATGGCCAATACATATGGTGCAAAAGTAGAAATGGATACCAATACATGGTAGATAATTTTGACAGATTCCTCATTTCTGAAGATTGGATCAAGAGACAATGACATTTAGCAGCTCATGTCCATGATGTAACAATCTATGAACAATGTCCATTTCAACTTCAAATTAACACTCCCTCCAAAAAGAGGAATGTGTTTCTCAAATTTAAAATTATCTTGCTCCAGCATCCAGAAATCCACCAAACTAATTCTGAAATCTTGGAATGAGGGAAAGAGGATCGAGAAACATAAGATATATATTTTTGCTGACACTCTCAGAATCATGAAGGAAAAACTAAAGGAATGGAACCAAGCAATTTTGGGAATCTATTTAGGAATCTCAAAGAAGCTCTGGAGGAGCTAGCTGAAGGACAACTACTTAGATCGGCATCTGTAGGATCACAAAACCAGCTTAATACAATTTTATTGATCTACAAATGAAAGAGGAGATTTGAACATATGTAGAATAACAAATGATATTGGTAATAATGTGGCACTGCCCCAGATAAAAAGTGGAAATATTTATTGGAACACAAACAGGGATGTGAATCACCGTGCTTAACAATGAGTAATAGGAGCGTCGCTCTTAAGAGAGAAATGATATAGGTGCTATGTGCGCAACCCAAGTAATTCATATGAATTAAGAGAGAAATATTCTCATTGGGGGAAAAAATAAAGAATAACTTGATATATTACTTCTCACGCTTCACTGTACAAATGAAAGAGGATATCTGAACAAAATGTAGAATAACAAATGATGTTGATAATAATGGAGCACTGCCCCAGATTAAAAGTGGAAGTACTACTTGAAACACAAACAGGGATGTCAAGCACTATGCCTAACAATGAGTAATAGGAGCATTGCTCTTAAGAGAGAAATGATATAGGTGCTACATGTCCAACCCAAGTAATTCATATGAATTAAGAGAGAAATATTCTCATTGGGATTTAAAAAAAAATAAAAAACTTGATACTTTTCTTTTTAGAGTGCCTTTTTAGTGTATATTACTTCTCACACTTCCCCGTGCTTTAGCCCACTCTGTTGCTGAAATTCGCAATCAAAATCAAAATATTGCTCACAACCAAAGATGAATAGGTGGGCATCCTTAGGCTGATGTGTATTATCTTGTTTGAAACATGTCAGTTTACTGCATAGTTGCAAGAGTACTTGAGTATGTGTATGGAGACAAGTATGAAATTTAAAAAAAAATGGATATGGAGAGGTGTGTCTGTATTTCTATTATATGTGTTTAGGGCTACCAAAGACCAGCATTTTGAAGCCTGCAGTGTCCTTTAAAACTTGCTACTGAAAAAATGAAATTTATAGGGTTGTGTTTTGACTTCTAGATGCTTTCAAGAAGCTGTTGGTGATGTCCTTGACGTTTTTAGGGCTTGGGGGGGATAGACGACAATATTTTTGCCACTTTTAAGGTATTTGAGGGGACCTGCATGTACCCCAAGGTGGTGTCTCTTAAGACTCTCGAAGTGTACCGAAACTTGTTTCCCATCTCTGGGCTGGGAGACAAATTCGTCTCCAAGATGTGTTCTTAATTATCAAATATATTCGCTGTAAAACAATTATTGGTTTCTTGAATCAGAGAGTTAGGCAACCTAATTATGATTGATTTTGACTTCTAAATTTTAAATATAAACACTCCTTGATAATTCTTATGTGCTCCTACATCTTTTATTGTGTATTAGCATTAGCTAACTAGTTACCTGTCATGACATTCTAGGTCCCTAAACTTTTTTTCAGAGGGCAAAGAATTTGGCGAGCTGCTATGGAGGATCTCTTGGCAAAAGGAATGAATAAAGCACAACAGGTTCTCTCTTACTCCTTTTCTATCCTGCCCTTCCAATTAATTTCATTATTCATGTAATGCTCATAACTTCAAAGGTTTGTTTCTCTGTACACTTCCCTATTCTGCAGACATGCTTTTTGTTAATAAGTTGAAGTTATCAATTACCATGTGTATGCGTTATGAGTATATAACGATCCAAATTCAATTAATTTGTTGGCAAAAGGTATAAAATTCCCATCATTTGGCAATACTGTTTAGTAAATCGCTACATCTTGTGAATGATGGGTTCAATGATGAGTTTGCAGTACAATTCTTGATGACGGGAAAAATGCAATTCATGCTCAGTTGGTGGCCACTTGCATGTTTCTCTTTCTTCCCAATCTTCAATTACAAAAGTGAAAGTTGGTTGCAGGCTTTGCTTTCTGGATGCTCAGCTGGGGGATTGGCATCAATTCTTCACTGCGATGAGTATAGGGAGTTAATGCCAGGGAGTACTAAAGTGAAATGCCTCAGCGATGCTGGTTTTTTTCTTGATGCGTATGGTCCTACACTCATTTTATTATATATATATATATATATATATATATATATACTTGATGTTTCTTCTGTAAGTTTTCCTGGATTAAATTCTCACATAGTTGACCCATCTTTTTCTTCAAGAAATATGCATAAGACATATTTTTAATTGTTAGTCTTCCCCAATCCCAAAAAGTTGACCCCTACAATTATTATCCTTTTCTTTAAGTTTAAAACAATTCTGCAAGAAAAATGTTTGCTCAAGAGCCTTACCTTATTATTACCTTTCAAATGGTTATCTTGATCCTTACATTGGGGTGAAATTATTTTAGTAATATAGTTAGGGCAATTGCTTATATTACTAATATTATGATTACTATATAAATGATTTGGTGCATAAATGAGCAGGATGGATGTTTCTGGAGGTCACTACTTGAGATCTTTCTTCAAAGGCGTTGTAACAATGCAGGTACTGATTATCATTTATCATTTTTAAATTTGGCTGGTTATGGCGTGTTTGGTAATTCTTTTGTACGAGGATGTTTGATGAATGCCAATGCTCCTGGACTTGTATTGTAGGCTCTGACTTTCAAACAAAGCATTTTTTTTGAGTACTTGAAAATAATGGTCTTTGACTCTTTAGCATTCCACTTGGTTCTCAACATGTTGATCTGGGAAGATAATGCCGTTTCTTTTTTAATTCTGAAGAGGGAAATGGGCCTGTAAATTGGTATTCTATCTGTCTACAATAGTGTTTAAAAAAACAACCAATGCAGTTTTTTGGCTTTTTTTCCAAGACAGCACTTCATAGCTGGAGACACAGCTGCTCGATTGTGTGGTCTCTGTGCAGGACACACTCATCATAGTTGAATTACGACCTTTGCCTTCTGTTCTGAGCATTATTTTCCTTATTTTGGAAACTTCCTGCAAACAGTACATTCTATTTTTCAAGATTCCTTTATATGCTTACTATGTTTAATATCATAAAATCTTTGCCAGTGAAAGAATCTAAATAATTTTATGAGATTTAATTCAGCCTATTCTTACAAATTCAAGTATTCATATGTTCTTATTTGACATATTATAAACATATGTAAATTTTACCTGTATTCTTTGATTGAAATTTTGTCAATCAAAGATTACTAGTACAAATATCTTAAATGCATTTATCTGAAAAAAGCCTAGAGAGATCAATCTCGTGGTGCCTATCTTCGATTTGTCACATATTACACTGAGTAACAATTTCATTATCTTGTCTGCGAATTTTCACTTACCGGTGACAAATGGCCTCAATTTAGCTGCACCACTGCATTAGGCTTGAAAAAATCTTTTTGAGATAAACAAATAGGCTCCAAAACTTCCATATGATGGTCAAATGGATGTCAAATATAAGATCAAAACTATCCTATAATGGTCAAATGGACTTCAAATTTATGATAGTCCATTTCTATTAACATCTCACGCTATTACAATTTACACCACAGCCATCACCCTGGCTGCCATTTCGGGTTATGCCTATTGGTGTAATAAATGTTTGAGAAAGGTTGAACAGAAACATCCCTCCAAAATTGTTCAGAAAAAGGGTCAGGACTCAGTATTCCTTTACCTTTATGATGCCAGGCATAGTTCAAAAACTTGTACTTGGAAGCCCAAACTTTTGACTCGGACTCTGACTTGGTAAAACTCGGCAATTATTCATAAATTTTTATGCTAGTTGAAAATATATATAAATTCATAAAATAAATTTAAATAACATGTAAAAGTTAAAATTCTGTTACGCATGAATGCCCCTTACTCGTGGCTGCTTAGCCGAAGTAGCTCACTGATTTAGATGTATGCCTACTTATCATTGTTTTCCGCTATATGTTGATCTTCGAAATATGGGCTGAGAGGCCGACATTCTATGTAATTCAGTGATTCCATGTGAATGCTGCCTGTTGTGGTATGCACCAAAAAAATAAAAAAAAATTTGTTAGAAAGCACAAGAAATGAATGTAGAGGATGCGTAAGCATATTTCCTATTTATTTTAGATTAAAAAAGAGTACAATGCCTTTTTATTTTTAACAGGGCATTTGTGACATGACACCTTTTTAAACAAGAAAATATAAAACAGTAAGAAATAACTTTTACTTTGATAGGCATTAAAAATCTGAAGGCAAGAGAACTACAACAAAAATGGTAATTTATAGCAGATAAAAAGCACAGCAAGTCAAAACCGACAAAGAAGAATATCTTTTCCTGGAATCCAGATGCATACAAGAAGATTATTCCAGTGTCGAGCACAGGAATTCAAGCATACTGCTGAGAAATGACGGTCATAATTTTTCTATTCAGCACCAGCAGAAAAATTGTTTATAAAAGTGAAAATGAAGTTTTTTTGATGCAGGAGCTGTTATTATTGTTCAGCAGCCAAGTACTTAGATTGGATTTGCAAGTCCGAGCTAATTACTCGGCAAGTCCAAGATCATTACTCAGCTTGCGAGAAGTTGTACAATTACTCTGGGATAAAAAAACAGGCTAGTACTTTCCATTTTCTGAGTTTTAATTCTATGATGCAATTGCAGAGTACTCCTCTTAATAGAGGCTCTTGCATCCTCTATCTTCTGGTTAGTAGAATGCACAATCTCTCTCTTGTATTTTTGCCGATTAGATGTCATTCCTCCGTTTTTGTACTTGCCTCTCAATTAGTTTATAATAAAGGTATCTGCCCTAATTTCTTCACCAGCAAGTTTGCTTCCCTCTATCTGCTTTTTACAAGGTGCATTAGTAACTGGGCTCGGATTACCTTCTTCCATACTTTCTTCAGCATTTGCACAATAGCTGCTCTCGTCTGTATATCTGTGTTGGCACAACCACTCTGACTCCCACGATACCCATCCTGGCTTCTATGCCATTTTTTGTAATGGTTGAAGAAATTGAGGCACATTGAAGGTGCATCCTCTTAATTATATAATTAGTATTGTAAGGGTCAAGGAAATGGTGATGAACAAAGGCTTTGCTCACAAACTTTTCAAATCCACATCTACAATTAAGTATGGGTCCTATATTCAATGTGCATTTAAGATTTAATAGAATTACTTCACAGGTCCACGAACAATAATTGCTACGATATGGATGTTAAAAAATTATTTCACACTCAACCGTATTGATGGAGGCAATTCTCAACATGAATCCTACTGTAGTAAATAGATGCTGGTGGTGGTGTCGTAGGAGGGCTATCACCATAAACAAGGAATTCTCTCATCATGTGATAATAGAATGGGTAGGCCCTGTTTAAAGCGCTCCTAGGAAGTTGTTGGGTGTTTAGCTAACACCCCAACTAAATAAACAATTAATTAAGCCGTGGAGGTTGGTTTGTTCATAAAACTTGCTATACAAAAAAAACTGTTTGTGTTTGTGTTTGAGGTGTAAATGTGTAATTGATTTATGTTTTGCTGTTCACTATTTTTTGGACGTGAATTGCTGTTTATTTCCATACATTTGAAGTTAATTTACTATAGATTTAGAAAAAATATTCTTTTTGCAAAGCCAAAAATGTCAGCTTTCTGGGCTTCTTGCTGAGCGTTGGTGCTGTCTGATGGCCAGTATGAGTGGATGCCCTTTTAGAAGGTTTGGATTCTTTTGAATTTTAATACATACAGAGGTGCATGGGTAGGGATGAAATGCATTTTCAAAGATATGATTTGATAGATTCTGTTTTTGTGGATCAGTCCTCTCTGTGAATATCTTTTTAACCTTAACCCTCTCTAAGAGTGTACCGTTATTTTTCTTTGTGTGTGTTTATTCTCCATCAAGCCACTCCTATTTTTATTTTCATGTTTTTTAGATTTGAAGTATTTTTGGTGTTGGTTTGTTTCAGACTTATTGAAGAAAATGCAGTACTTAAATGAATTATGAAATATAGCTATTTATTGTATTGTAATTTGTTAGTTGTTTCTTTCTATTGTAGGGAGTTGCAAAGAACTTACCAAGAGCTTGTACCTCCCGCATGGATCCATTTCAGGTGGCGATGCAGATTCTTACTTGTTTTTATTTTCTTGGCTATGACGTTTTGGATGCTTTGAATTTTCTGGGATCTTGCTAACCAGTTTTATGAATGGATTGCAGTGCTTCTTTCCACAGTATCTATTGAAGGATATCAGAACACCGCTTTTCATTTTGAATGCAGCATATGACTCATGGCAGGTAATATACTTTCTTTTTATGGTATCAAATGATCTGGTTTAAGTTTTTTTGTTTTGTTTGACAAACAAATTCACTCTGTTCCTACTAATTTGGCTATAGCTTTATCTGGAGTCTCTGAATTTCAAAATATTATGCTTCTAAAATTCCAGAAAAAATTATTGCCATGGAATCTCCCATAAGCACATAAAATGGGTAGATGGGTCTGCTTATTGGGAAAGTGGTTATAAAATTGGTCTACAAAATAGTAAAACAATAATTCACCACTGAACCTCCTTTTAATAATTTAGTTTTACTTTAATGAGAATCACGCCTGATTGCAGTACTTCATAATGCTAGAAAAAACCAAGTTGCACAAATCAGACATACTTAAACCTCTAGAAATTGTTAATAAACACTATTTATGATTGATGCACATTAACACATTTTCTTATCTCTTTCCTTTAGTCAACAGCGTTTTTGTATGGAATGTAATTTGTATGCAAACCCATGTAAGTGTCATGAAACTTTAATTTGCCTCTTGTTGGTATGGATGCCAGGTCCAGGATAATTTGGCACCAACACAAGCTGATCCTCATGGTGATTGGCACTACTGTAGACAAAATCCAGCTAATTGCAGTGCAAGTCAGCTTGAGATGTTGCAAGGTGTTCATTTCTTTATCTCAAATATGAACACAAGAAAAGCCATGAAAGCAAATCCCATATGGCAGACATGATAGTAGATTTACTTTCCAGTAATGCCACAGTTTTGGTCGATAATATGTTCATGTATACAATTACGTTGAAAGGGCCATATTGATAAGATGATTTTTATGCTGCCAACTCTGATAATTCTCTGAAACTTGCAGCCATATCTTTGTTTTTAACCTTTCAGAAATTGTAGGAAGAATTCAATTACTAGTTCTCTAGCTAAAGATATCTTTCTTCTGGGGCTTATCAGAGTGATCCTTGTTGATGAATAGGCTTCAGGATGAAGATGCTTACTGCGCTGAGAGGGTTCTCTACCTCTCGAGTTGGGGGCATGTTTATCAACTCATGCTTTGCTCATTGTCAGTCTGAGCGGCAGGATACATGGTTTGCTCCCGACTCACCAAGGCTTAAAAAGGTAGGTTGCGAGTATACTTATTTAACATTCAGCTTTATTTATTTTCTAAATGCTTTCAACACCATTGATATTCAAATCATACAAATCAGAAAAAGACAGCTAAAACAACCTCTCATGCTGAATAATATGACATTGAGAATTCACCACATTACCAAAAAAACTAATATCACATCCAAAATATCAGGAATGCCAAGGCTATAAGCAAAAGCATCCCTGATACTGTATGTGTTTCCTAAGCATGTTTTTTAATACTGAATGCCTGTCCATTTGAGCAATCTGCTTGTGTTGCTTAAGCAATAAAGTGGAAGGAAATTATAGCTTACAAAGCTTACGGAGACACAAGACACGCATTAATTGATACTGCAATCTTCTAAATGCAAAACTACGAGTACATGCATTGATACAAGAAAAGGGTGGCTCTTCAGGTGAGACCTAATGTAACTTGCATGAGGGGTTACATTATCATGTATGACACCTATATATGGGGTTTAGGAAACAATAGGTGACACATACAACTCCTAATAGGAAATACTGATATAGTATGAAAAATAACAAACAAATTAAATAAATATTCCTTGACAGTCTTAATGTTTATTTCGTTTTCTGTAACTCCAACAAGTCCTTTTGAATCTATGGAACTTTTCCCTGCTCAATGCTTTTTCCAGTGTGTGCGCAAGTTGGTCTTCTCTTGTAACAACTTTCCCAATTGAACTAAAACAAAAAGCAGTATTTTTTTTTAATTTTTAATTTAACTTACTACCAAAAGCATTCTATTTACAATTATAGAACTACAATTTATATAAATAACAGATGAACATCAAATTTTCAATTTTAATTTCCAATGTAAGATAGAGGGTTACAATTTACTACCACAAGCATTTTATTTACAATTACAAAACTACAATTTATATAAATAACAAAGAAACATCAAATTTTCAACTTTAATTTCCAATGTAAGATAGAGGGTTACAATTTATGAAAGGAAATACATAATGACACAGTTATGGCTGGTCTCACTGTACAGCAACAACTATTCAAGTAAATAATATTACATTTACAATTTCAATAGGCAATTAGCCTTATAAAAGATAACTAACTCTTCGAAGCTTGAGTTGCATCAACTCGCGTGTCTTTGATAACCTCAAGTGTTGTCTCTAGGAATGTATTGCAGCGGGGGAGGGAGAGCATCATTTGAGTGCTTTACCACTCCAACCACGGACCAATGATCCCCCGCACAATCCTCTATCAAGGAATGACCCTCCCTACACGGATAGACAGATAGAACGGTGCGAAAATCCGGAATGAGACATGCTAGTACTCTCATGCGTTGTAAGATTTTATTACATGATGTGTATCATAAAGAAAAATACGTTTTTACTATTATATCACACTACATGCAAATCATACATATGAACTGACAATGTTAATCTAACATTACTTTGGCCAAAGTTTTTAAATAACATATAATCCTCTGGATCATCAGTCACATTCATCACACATTACTTGATCGTGTTATCCATACCCATCATTGGTGATGCTACCCAGGTTTGAGAAACTGTCTCACTGCTTAGGTAGTATCATCAATGCGGCTCCAAAATAAATATAACAGAAATATAATCCAAAGCATAGGCTTACCAAACGGGTAAACTAATCAAAGGATCATTAACATATACTTGCAATAACTGATGTAATAAGCATTCATTTGACAAAACCATGCCATCAAAAATGACCACAAAAGTCTAAATTAACTTATTTGCAACAGAGAATTCAAGCGAAATTTAATTATTGCTACAGAGGAAATACTTTAAAAAAAATAGATATCCTTATGAGATTTCCCAGAAAGATTAAGTTGATTTCTTTTAAAAACCAACAAAATTTATGAAAGGCATTAATTATCATTTTTCAGTGATTTTAAGCTAACCCTATAAACATGTTTACCCAAATGTTTCAAATATTTTCTAATAGTTTATACTATTTTCATTGAAAGGAAAAACTCTCAAATTTAAGAAATAATATTATTGTTCCCCTGCCTCTAGAGAATTTATTTACGGAGTTTAATAATAATACCGACAACCAACTAACATGTCACAGGGCAATTGGTTTATATCTAACTCAACAAATTTCATTATAATTTCCGAGGGCATGTTATAATTTTATAGAATTATAACAATTTAATAGTTGATTATTCATTATGTAACTTTCGATAATAAATATATTATACTATCTAATATTATATTTATTATTTCTTATTTCCCACAAATTAATATTAAATTATATTCATTAAAGATTTATTCTTCAAATATAAACAAGTTTATCTAACCCAATGAATATAATTTTTAATTATATAAGATACATTCCTAAATTAATAAGGTTATTTAACCTTATTAATATATATATTTATCCATTTATATATATTTTGAACATATTTAATTCTGCATTTACACAATAAATTTTTAAAAGAAAATCTTCCACTACTCTTTCCGTCAATGCATGACAACAAAGAAAATAATAAAAGAAATTAAATATCGGTCAATCAAAACAGCGAAAGGCGTGGAGTGGCTCGATCTCCCAGATACAAACACGACCGCTGCACATATACATTATATATATGACGAGTCCGGACATGGAGATAAACACGGATTTGAACCCTGTTGAAAGCGTAGGGCTGTATGAGTCCGTTGAAAACCTTGGCTGGAATGGAATGTTGTTTCGCTGAAGTTGAAGCGGCTGGAAATAAAGAATGGTGACGGTTTACTTGAGCCGAAATAGCTGAGATAAAAAGAATGGTGACGGATTGCTCTTGGCCTGAGATAAGAAAAAGAAAGGAACATGACGTGATATGGCAAAAAGAGCAGCAAAGGGTTTTATAAATCCGTTGGAAATTTTGACTATTTTGGGATGCGCTTTACCTTCAACTAAAATGGTTAAGATGTGGTGGCCGTTTTACTCTTGGCTGGTTTTACAGAAAAGGAAAGAATAGGATTTGTTATGGCAACATAGAAAAGTCTACTTATTAAAATAAAATAAATTCAATCATGCCTTTTAAGACAATAAATATAAAGTCATTGAAACCATTTGGTATGTAGTGAGGCGATGGGAGACAAGCAACTTTGATGAGACCAAGGCTGGAAAGAGCACTACCAAACATGGGCTTCTCAATACTATTGACCATATTTACAGACTAGTTGCAATTTAAAATTGGTAATAATCGATTGGTTGAAAGAGTCTGAAGAAATATTTGAAAAGTATAAACATAAAAAGCTTCACCTCAATTCTCAGCAACTCAGACACAATTATTGATATGATATGCGATTAAACACATACGGTTGAGAACATGTGGGTTACCGCCATTTTTTCGTTTCCGTAAATATAAAAAAAAAACTATTGCTTACAGGTCTCTACTTCCTCCGACAATTTGGGTTAATGAAATTTTGGTTATTACGGACGGATTTCCAGTCTCTAAAGGGATTACCCAAAATTTATTTTCCTTAAGTTTTATGAGAATTCAATAGTGTTTCTTCTAAATTTTATTATACATTAAAAAAATAATTACAGTACCCACTTGGTACGCTTTTCCTTTGTTGATGATGAAATTTTCCTTTCTGCTTCCGAAGCTTTCTTTTCTTCTTCCAACTTCCCATGTCTCCTCTTTTTTTTGGTCCACTTAATACCATTTTTCTCCCCTTTCCCTTTTTGCATGCCATTTAAAACTAAAGCTTAGGCTTTGTTCTAACTCATTAACTGGGAGTTCCACAGTAATCATTGAATAAATTTTCAATTTATCTCCCTTGATTTCTCTAATTAACAATAATGTAACTTAACTTCCCTTTTTTCAAGTAAAATCATCGATAGATTTCATACATTACTAACAATCAATTCCAGATAAACCTTTTTAAAGTATGAGTCCATCCTAGTGTTTTTAATTAAGATTTATTCCCATATTAATTAGCATAATTAATAAGTTGATTATCACAATTTAATTAAATTGTCTAATATAAGTAAATAATTTAAAATTACCATAAATCTTTATTTTTTGACATTAAATATAGCAATATTACTATTTCTATCCCCTATTGAAAATTGCATTAAAGACCCAAATATAAAGCATCTTACAGCATAGAAATAACTTTAACCAATTTCAAAATAAGAACCCATTCCCTTTTAAAGCATAACCGAAATATAATTAATGCAACTATTCTAGCATTACCGAGCATAATACTTAGCAAATCATATTAATATAAATAATTTAACAAAACAAACTACTGTGGTGTGTGAATTTGGGCCACTAGCATTTTCATTCTGTCATATTGCAATCATCCGATCTGCATTACCTTCTCGAATGATACTCTCCTTCGTCATGCTTTGAGGGTAAGACCAATCCTGCATTCACCTCATACCAAATATGTAGTTAGTCCGAGTCATCGTATATATATTCAATGATACAAAACTAACAAATATACATTTATAATGCATAAAATAATTGAATGTAATTGTAACATCACGTAAACAAATCATAAATATCATTGTTCCCTACTGCATTTGTTATAGTGCTTAAATCAAAGCATTAAAGAATCAGTCATTAACCACTTCAAATCCACGGATTTAAAGGTAAAATCATAGGGTGAAATCGGGATGTAACATCTCTTGGGTAGTAAACCAACTCTAGCAACTTGTTTTATATCTACTCCTGTAAAGTGGCGATGAACTAAATTTTGCTTCATTTTTGCGTGAAACACAAGTTTTTTGGTGCGTTGAATAGTTATTTGGCTATCGCAAACTTTTGGGCATGGGCTTCTCCCATACTAAATGAGTGTTTTATGTATTAAATATTGTTTTTGGATAGACACCACAAAGGGGTTTCAGCTTCGCTTACCTTGGTGGTACCTTTTAATATTGTGTGTCAAACTTAGAACTCTTACCTTCATATATAGCATTCATATTTTTCATGCTTATTTCTATTTGGTTCTTATGGAAAACTTGGTAGACAAGGATAGAACATGTATCTCACTTGCTCTTATACTAGAAAGATTGCCTAACCTCGAGTATATTTACGTTGTTGAACTCACTGACAGTAACGAGTTGGGTAGAGATAGTATATGCCTATATTTTTGACAATATAATAGAAGATAAAGATAAAGATAAAGATAAATATATTAATGTCCAACTAATGACCACAAAAGTAGGTCAAAGGGACTGCAGATTACATAAATTTGTCAAAGAAAAACGGGAAACCAAAAAGGTCTTCAAAAACAAGAAAAACAACACTGAAAGAAATAGTATAAAACAGGAAAAAAGTGACCACGCTTAGAGCCAAACCACCAAAGGACCCAACCACGCTCATGTCCAAAGAAGGGAGTAGAAGAAATGAGCAATCTTCAAGAATCTGTAAATATCGAGAGCATGAGGATGATCCCTAAGAAAGAACCTGGAGGGAACCCATCAAGAGTTCGATCCAACTCTCCTAGCATCCAAGGTCGACGAGAAGAAGCTTCGAACCGACACCATTTTTAAGATCGACAAGGCTTTGGAGGAAAGATCACAGGTATGATAGATATTAGCTGGATTCCTATATCAGATATCGATGTAGAATCGTTAATTCCATTGAGACAGCTGAACATGACAGAAGAAAGTCTTCTTCCCTAATCTAGTAGAGGGGAGACAACCCTGGCAGCACAAGTTGATCCGAAATGGACCCATGCCATAAAACACAGATATATGAAGATGACCAAGTGGATGTCTCCCCTGGTTTGACTCTTCTGGGTAGGTATAAAAGACAAGTGGAGCTCAAAGCCAGCACTGGGACCCTGAGGTAGACAGGTCGAGTATGCAGATGAACTCAGAGACTTGTCTAGAAGATGGTCCAACTATCAGAATGCAGGGTGATCGAGTTTTAACAATCCCACTGCTTTTGTCTACCTTGCTATGCTAGGGAGTGTTTCCCACAAACCTAGGCTGTTATCAGAAACATTACAAGAAGAGTTGGCAGGTGGGAAGACACAAAGCTTTGAGAAGTTTGATTGTCGGGCATCCAAACAAAGCAACAGTAGTCCATAAATATTTGCTTATTTGGTTAAGAGGGGTTCTTTTGGTAACTTCGTAGTGGATCGAGTATGGGAGGAGTAGAGTTTGTAAGAAATAAACAGTGGAACATAACTCCAAGCTCCAGAGAAAAGCCTATGTCATTCTATATTCTTGTTCCGACCATTTGGGAGAAAGAACAAAGCATAGCCTTTTCTTCTGGGGGAGTTTTTAATAACTTGTGAAGGTTTTCTCCTTGTAAATCAGTGTCTTCTATTGTGTGGAGTGTTGTTCTGGTAATTTTTGCTGCAGTTTCTTTCCATTCATTAGTGTGATTTGGGAGCATCATTCATAAGAGTACTTGTAAAGACAATTCTAGTTCGCTTTATGCTGACTTTAAGAGTGTAGCATCAGAATCAGCTTTAACGAAGTTCAAAGCTCTGTGTTGGTGAAATGTACTAGTCAAAGATTGTACAAATTACAGATCATAGCCAGGGGAGAGAGAGGTAGCCAATATTATAAAGCATGAGAATACTGATCTTATGGAAAAGAAGTGACTAAAATTTAGATGGATCCTACGAACAGAAAATGGATTCTTAACACTATCCGATGCTAAAAATTGGAAAGTTCAATGGAGTGGAAAAATAAGGGCTCAATCATTCACTGCTTAAAACATGAATTCTATTAGGAAGCCAGTGAAAAAATGGACAATACAACAAGAATTAAGCGAGGATACACAATTAACTGGTTTCTATTGCTATCTGGAAACAAGAAAAAAGGGGAAAAAGCAAAAGAACAGTTTAAGAATGAATTTAGGTGATTTCATACAAATGGCCAAATTTATAATGAACTAGCAAATATAAAACAAAGGTTAGATGGAATGAATATATGATTTATAATCATAGAACATTATTTTCGACACAAATGTTGGAAAACTACTTTGGATATGAATTGAAACAACAATGCTTATAAATGGACACTCATGAATACATTCAAGGATCGTGAATTGTTCCTACACACACACACACACACACACACACATATATATATATATTTTGGAGAAATTTATCTCATATTGCTTCATGTGATCAAATGGAGTGTCTTATCCTGTTATGATGCTATATAGGGAAGGCCCTAGCTTAAGCAAGTTGAAGGTATCCATGATTGGAAGCATGACACAACTATTGATAGCAGGAAGTGTGACACATTTGCTAATAAGATTGACAGGGCAAGGATGACAAAGAACTTACCAACTCAAGTAAAAGGAGACTGATTAAGTTCTATTGAAGGTTTTGACTTAGAAGAAGAAAGTTTTGAACATGACAAAAAATGAATCCTACAACTAGATGTCTGCATAGTTGTTATTCAGACAGGATTGCTACACCAGCAAATGGAGGAATATTTGATGTTTCAATCTGAACATCTGGTAGAGTTTGAATAATAGAGATGAAGATAGCCTTTTCTCAAGATTGAAAAAGAGTGTGAAGAACTCATTTGGTCTACTTTATTGAAGTAGAACTAGAGGAGGTCACACAATCGATATCGCAAACTGAAGTTGAACCATGAAGTCAAAGTTCTAATAATTCTCAAAATCAAAATTTACGACTACCCTCCTTTATTTTTGCAACACCAAACAAGCGAAGCTAAATTAAACATGCAATCAGATCCAATTTTGAAATGTTAATGAAATGTGATATATGGTGACTCCAACCCAACAAACTGATTTAGGAACAGAGGAACAACCACACGATCATTATGAGTATAGGATGACAGTTGCAACAAACAATGAAAACCATAGACGACTGGCGAAGATACCGAAATATGCTTGTGTATATGATGAAAAAGAGAGATTACTAGATGGTGTGATAATACTCAAAGTATCAACAAGTGATTGTGTCCCCGGTAGTGATAACACCTAAAGAGGAGCTGGAGTCACTTAGTGTTTGTGTGGAAGGTTATAAGGTAAATGCAGTCCCCAATAATAACTCTTTTTTAATTCCTTTTATGGATTCAAACCTGGAAGAATGCAGTTACAATGGTAAGTGGTAGAGAGGGAGTTATATTCATTCCTTGATGGATTTTCCGGCTATAATCAAATAAGAATAGCCAAAGAAGATAAGTTGAAAACAACATTCCTATTGGTGTGCAGAATACTTTCATAGAATTGGATATCCTTTGGGATAATAAATGCCCCTGCTGCTTTCTTTGTGCATTCACGGTTTAAAATCGGTATTTAAGAGCTCTATTCTGGTGCATGATGTTATGTTGGGAATTATCTCTATCGTTGATCCAAGTGTAAACCTTATGGGAAATTACACAGGCATGTTGTATGCATGCCATTTTGTGGAATTGAGATGACTTTGTTTTCAAAACTAATCAAGTTGTTTTATAGGATGAATGATTATCACATCATTATTTATTCTGGTCATAGACTATGGGAGGCACTTTCTATAGATGGGGGAATCTTAGAGTCTTCACATTCTCAATAGGCTTCCTTGTTTCCCAGATTCTAGTTGATTCGCTTGTTTACCCCTTTGGTGGGAGGGGGGGTGGTGAGCATAGTGGATTATATTATCCCTTGCAGATCCCTCATCCCTACATGTGGCGTTTTCTTATTTCTCATTAGCTCCCACATGGCGACCATGTTGGATTGACTTTCACCCTCCATGTTGCTTCTCACACCTATCCCCCACTTCCACCATGTTAGATCCACTTTGATGACAAGTATACCATTGACTATGATGCCCGACTCTTCCAACTTAAGTTTGGATTCTATTCCCTTCCTCTTTCGACTACTGTTTCTGTGTATGAATTTTTTTGTCATGCCCTCTGGGAAGTAGCCCTTGAAACATGTGCTCACATTGTGTACTATTGTATCTCACCTCGTCGCCATGGTTCCTATCCTATGATGTGTTGGTATGATGACGAGTTTAAATCCTTGGCATCGAAGACTTCGTTTTGCCCTAGCCCATGATCCTACCTTCATACCCTCCACCTGTAGAGATTATTGTTGTCTTCTCCAATGAAATAAATGTGAGTTTCTTACATCTAGACGACTTGCTCTCCTTGCTGCTCTCCGTCATTTCCCTAAGACTCTTTGTCACACTCTCCTCTCGAGGACCCCTACTTTTGTCATTGACCCCTAGGCATGAATTTCCTATATTAGTTCTCTTTATGACATCCCATACCAGTTTGGTGTCATTGTCTCCACTCCACCATCTTCTTCTGTTTTATTTGTAAGTACAATTAGGAGGGCCATTTGAAAGTTGTGTACCAACAAAGCAACAAATTACGAGGGTCTCCACGCTGAGTTCCTCAAATATGGTGTGGATTCCCTGTTCATTTGCAAATCTCTTTAATGAGGTTTTTTCCTCATTCATGGTCCCAACACATAAACCATCCCATTCATAAGTATAGGGATAACTCAAACCCTAGCAATTACATGACCATTATGATTGGGCATTTGTTTTCCAAACTTTATGCCACAATATTAGACATGCAACTTTCAGAGCACTTGGAGAGAGGTAATCTTAAAGTAGGAGATAGGGTAGTTTCAGGGGAGAGTAGTAGACGATTGGCCACATTTTTATAGTTCAGGCTATTATTGAGCAGGCTTGCTCTCTATCTTCCAAAGTTTTTATAGTTTTGTAGACTTCTGGAAGGCCCTTGACTTGGTTCTAAGACTTCTGCATTTCTAGAAGATGTGTGATGTCAACATTCCAGATTCCTTCATTACCACTATCTAGAGGCTCTATGAGATAGTTGTGTCGTTTCATACTTCTCATGGTCTTTCTAGCTTTGTGAAAAGTAACATTAGGGTCAAGCAGGGACACCCTCTCTCATCGATCCTCTTCAAATTTTACATAGATGAGCTAAAGGATTTTCGTTGACAATATACCCATGTAGATGATGGTTGCATTTTACATGATGTGGTGACAGACATTTCTTTTTGTCGATGACATTGTTCTCCTCTCTTACTTTGCAAATGGTTTATAAAGACAACTTGATGCCCTTGCTCATTTCTATGAGCTTCGTTGGTGGTGGTCAACCTTAGCAAAACTAAGGTCATGATATTCAACACCTCCAAACATTCTCTTCCTTGATCTAGTCCCTCTGCAGAGTGGAACCGTTGGAGATCACATCAGCCTAGGCTTACTTGGGGTCAAGTTTTCAAGGCCGTATTTAAGTATGAATCCTGCCTCTCGGTTATGCTTTTGCAAGGGATGTCTCCCTCTCTGTTTTTGATTGTCATTGTTTTTAGATCTATTTCTAGGATATCCCTTCAAAGATGTGCCTCTTCGATATAATCATCAAGCCTATGGTTTTGTATGGGTCCAAGGTTTGGGGACCTAGTTTGGGGTCCATTGATTGGGCTTGTATTGAGGGGTCCAAACCCTCATGATTTAACTTATGATTTGTTGCAAACGGGTTGTTCCTTAGTGCCTTGTCCATTCTAAGTTTGTTGCCCAACCTCTATGCCTTGAGACAATTTTAGGCATAATTTCTACATTCACAAGCTTAGAACCATGGGGGATTCACGTTTAGAGCGTGAGAGGTATCCATATTTAGTCCTGTTTGTTAGAGAGGATTGCATCATTGGGCCCCAATAGACACTGACGTTAATACTTTGAGACTAGTTTGCTCCTCCAATTTATTGACATCTCTATTGATAGGTTACCTCCTTTTAGGTACTCCTTGGATGCCCCTCATCGGCTTCTTCCCTTAAAGGAGGTCATCATTAAAGTTGTTAGAGGGGATATGTATAGGGAGTAAACCCAAGCCACTTGGACCTCTCCTTCTTGGATGCTCAACCCCAAGCTTGCCTTTTATATTGAGTATTTCTTGCAAGTGGTAGATGGTGACATTCGCCATCTTGACTCTCTCCAACGATATTGGTCTCATGACTTGAGGTTTCCCCTTGGCTAGTTGAGGGTGTGCTTGGACCAATTGTGAGTTGACACTGATCATCATATTCCATGTGGGGGCCAGATTTGTTGTCTTTGCTCTCTCCAGGCAGTGGAAATCAAGGAACACCTCATTTTTAGGTATCCCATTTATCATGAGATTCGAGAGAGGCACCGTTGTCTTTATAGAGATTTGGGTGACTATCCACTTTTTTGGGGTACATGGACCATCAGTGCCTTCTACTTTTTCTTTGGGAGGTCATCATTCTCAATTGTTTCCAGGGCCACAATGACAAGTGCACATTACATGTTTCTTTGGCCTTGGATGTGAGGAGGGATTCTAGGGGGACTTCTTTATTTCCTCCTAGAGTTACCCAACTTGGCCCCCTCAACCCTAGACACTCCTCGATGAGTGCTATCAGATACTTCATTGGCCCTTTCACAATGATAGAAAATGACACAGATGATTCCTATGCATCGGGAATGGTCAGAAATGTATGATGGGACTGGCATCCGGGCTTTCCGACGTTCATTAGTCTAGACTCTTTGGGGGTTCTTGCCTCCTCGCCTAGCCCCCACCCCCCCACATGGCTATTTGTGTTGGTACCTTAAACACATGGCTATTTTTATTTGATTTGGGTTTACCCCCTAGTTTATTTTCAGTGCTTTAGTTTTTTTTTTTTGTTAGTCTTTGATTGTAGGGCCCCTTTATGCTAGCGCATTTTATTGTAATTGGACGTATTCTCGAGTCCCATTAACCTACTTTCGGTCAACTGTGGACATTAATATTTTATTTTTCTTTTTCTCAAGGAAATTTGATTTTTATTATCTCGTGAAAATTTGCCAAACTTTGTGATCAAACTTGTCACAATATCATTCTAGGCAGAAAATTGGATCTTGATTGCAACATCTCAAGAGATTTGTGCCTATCTTTGTGATCAAACTTGTCATAATATCATTTTTGGTAGAAACAAAGTTGACAGCACTACATTCTGGATTGTTTTCCAAATTCTCCAATTCAATTAATTTTTGAAGCATCATATGTCAGTGGAAGCAGTCTTCCATAAACCTTGAGCCATTGCTAGGATGCTGAAGAGAGTGTGAAGGACTGGTTCTTTGTCACATATATGAAGAGGTCAACTTCTACACAATTATATGGTTGATATGGTTCAAGAACTAGCGATATGTGTGGAAGGATCAATTATCCATTTAGTCTGGTTTTACTAGAGATGTTGCTTCATAAGACATGCTATATGGCTTGTTCAAACATCCCATTGAACCCTTCCTTCAATGCTCAACGCCATGTCGTTACACCCTTGTCATGGCACATAGGCACAAATGTCTCCCATGTTAATCCATTCCTTCACCCTATAATATTTGGTGCAAGAGCTGCTTCATGTCTTGGTGTTGTTATGTTCAGGTAGGTCCTTGTTGACCTTTGGATTCATAGAGAAAACACTAAGAAACCGATTCATCCAAAATAGTAGAACAACCCTGCCCGGGGATGTAACTGATCCGCGTACAGGTTCAGTTCCCCTAGGAAATGGCCTGGGTTCGTCTTGGATGACCTGGGTTCGTCTAGGTTCTTTTGCAAAAGAACCCGGGTTGCCCAGGATGACCCGGGCAGAACCCAAGCAAAATCTGAGCCAAAAAATGTTTATTTTTTCTTGAATTTTGACATAAACCAACGATTAAAAAACACATTGCAACCCTAAAAGCTAAGTAAAACACAAAAACACAAGATAAAAGAGCACAAATGATAAAAACAAAACACAAATGCAAAAACACTTACCCCTCATTTTCTCATTGCATATACTTATCTTCCATTGTTGATCTAGGGTTGAAGCTTCATCAAGCAACATTGTAATCCTTAGTTGACATTGACACTTCTTCGGCGACACAATTTAGCTAGCTGGAGTGGCAGGAGTGCTAATCCTTGTAGTTCTAATGAACCACGTCATGATGTTGATGTTGATGCTCTCGATGAAGAGCAAGATGACTATGAATATTAATTTTGATGTAATTAATTATTATTGATATTTATGATTATGGTGACATTTGGCATTCGGTTAGTATTTTGTGGTTATTTTGTTTTTTTATATGCATACTATGTGGTTAATGTCACTAATTTCCTATTTATTCGGCTAGAAGTTATATATTTGTTGTATGGCTGAACCCAAGTGTACCTAGGGCAAAAAAATCGCTATACTAGCAAACCTGGTTCTTCGAAACCAAACCTTAACCGAAACCGAATCAGTAATTAGAGATTCTGAAAACACTAATAAAATTATAAATTTACCAATTAATGGGCGATGAAATTATAAAACCAATCATCAGGTGTTAGTGTACACGGGTTGGTGATCATGCAATATACTTCTTTGTCAACCTAAGTACACATTTCATTTATGACATTGAAATGTGGAATTTATGACTCCAGGCATGTTGGCCTATAATAATGTATGACAAAGTCACAAATATTCAAATCATTAAAGGGTCTATTTAAAGCGGTCAGGTTTACCGATATCAGACAGTGCGATTCTCATCAATACTATCTCTCCCATATTCACTCCTAGGTATTTCTGCTATGGCTCATGATGTTAACCTAGCAAGCACACAATATCACGAGTATATTACATGCCTCTTCATCATATCTGCATACTCAAACATCACCATGCAGATCCCAACCTTCAGAGGGATGCAATTCAGGTGCACTTTCTCAAGGAAAACAAGTTGTGTACCTTAAGTAGCCTAATACAACCTGTTACATTCTCCATTACACACGGTATATAGATGCTATCCCTAGTTATCTATGATACAGCAGGAGGTTAATCACTTACCAGACCTTGTCCAGCCTAGAGCTTGTTAGGATCACAAAATGATTTGAAATGAGGGAGAGCTTCATTATAGTTGTAGAGGTCTCTGTAAATGCAAGCACAAATCACTTTCTTTTGGAAACAGAGTAGTAAGTTAGTAAAATGTATCATAATCATTCAGCATGTATATGTGTGGTCTTAGAATGCTTCCAAAATCCTTGTGTGCTTCTTTCCCAAACTGGCCGTCTGAAGAATGATGACAGTGCGCTTGTACTGGCAATCTGCCAAAATATATAAAGATAAATTGAAACTTATACCATTAATTAGTGACCCACACAAGTTCAGGAATAGGGAAGAATCAAATTTAGGATTTCAGGGACTTGGAAACACTGGGAAAGGCACACAGCTACATAAGCAAATCAGCCCGTAGAAAAAAAGAAAGAAAGAATGAAATTACTACGAGTGACCAAAGGAGGTCGTGGATCTTGTAAATACACCCAGTTACAGTAGCAAAGTTCTAGGGGAAAAGGAATGTCTGGAGATGAAACACAACCAAGAATTAAAACATTAAAATAAAAGAAAGCAAGCCAAAGAACAGGGCTGAAACACAAAATGGATAAACCCCAGCTATAATGTACAAGTGCAGATATAAATTACCATGTGAGGGGAGGACCCCTCAAAGCAGGCAAGCAGCTGGAGGTCAATGCTGAAGCTGAAGATTGACAGCTGGGACTCATTGCTGTCACAGGTCTATAGCAAAACCCGAAGCAGAAGAAAAAAGAACCAGCAACAGCAATAGGAAAAGAAGCAACGTCATTAGCCACCAAGCAACAAATGCAGGAACTGATAAGATTGTCCTGGGCTAGGCTAAGGAGGCCAGGTTGGACAATCCTAGGAGGAATTGGGATACTTCTTCTTGAACCTCTCTTAACACACAAGGTTGACAAGTCTCCAGAATTGGAGAGAAAACTATTGATGCAACACCTGTCCTAATGCTCTGGGCTGTTAGCAAGGAAAAATAGAAGGCATGCGACCCTGACTGAAAGTAGATCCATGATGCCTAGCATATGCGTGAGAGGGCTAGGATATCCTAGGAGCATGAGGCATACGTCTGAAATTCAGGAACCAGAGAGAATACATGCAATCAACAACCAGAGTAAAAATTTGTCTAGTGAAGGATCTCTAGCACCTTCAGCATCAACCAAATCTGTGAAAACAATCCTATAACCCAAATCACCCTTTTCCCAGATGCTTTTGACACCTGTGCACAAGTATATGCATCCAAAATGGCATAAGATTAGATCTGAGTTCCGTATTTTATGTCCATTGCTTCTCCAGTGCACTTTTGTCATTTCAATAACATTTGCAAATTGTGATGAAAATAAATAAAACCTTCACGTTCTCTAAATTAATGTTAACGGAATTAAGTTGCCGAGTCATCATGATTCAAAAAAGGCTCGTATTTATGACAAGGGCTTCTTTCAGTGTCTCCTTGAATGCCTTGGTTGCTATCTCTAAATTAATGTTAATGGAATTGAGTTGCCAAATCATCATGATTCAGAATAGGCTCATATTTGTGACAAGGGATTCTTTCAGCATGTCTTTGAATGCTTCAGTTGCCATGCAGAGGCTCCTTTGACCAATTTCACAGTGCTTATATTTCTGATTGTAGCTTTTTTAATTCTAATTGTGGCCACCTATTTCATTGACCTTCTCTAGCCCATCGTAGTGCTCTGCAACCATGAAAAACATTCTTGAGGCATGCCGTACTAATTTTCAATGGGCTTCAAATGGTCTGTGATATCTCATCTTCCAAACTCAAATTGCTGACGATGGTATTGTTTCTGTTCTTCAATTGATTATTTGAAAGTGCTATCTCTAGCTTGCGTGTGAGAAGAAGATATCAATTATTGCAGTTAATGCATAATGCTTAGGAGTTGTCTACATAGTTTGTTAATGATGGACGGTATTGTGGAAGTAAGATGACTTATCTTTTTTTATCATCCCTATATGTAATTATTCTTTTCATATATATAAAGTTTACCTAAAAAAAGACGACTTAACTTTTTGAAACTAATCAAGTTTTCATGGTGGCACATTGCAGACTATAGCCGAGTCTGTGGGTGATTGGTACTTTGATCGATCAGATCATTCAAAGGATATTGATTGTCCATACCCTTGCGATCAGACTTGTCACAACCTCATATTTAGATCAAAATAGGAGCTGGCAGAATTTATCTTCTTGAATTCTTTACCATTTATTCAATTTATATATGTTAAAAATATTCATATTGTAATTTGTATAGCGTTCATGTCAACCTGGCATCAAGCTCAAGCTACTGCTGGGTTGAAGAAGTTTAGACTGCTAGTTCCATATTGCAGAAATTATTGGTAGTGAGTATATTCTTTATGACGATGTGAATACTGTGTTATTACTGGTTCCAGTTGGACAACTGCATGCTAATAAATTATTGGCAACAATGATATGTAATAAAGATCTCCATTGTTTCACTTTATACCAGGCAGAAGCTATTGGAAAAGCGCCCGGTCTTAAAGCAAAGTTTCTTATGCTTTTTTTGTGGGGTGACAAAGCTCCTTATGTTTCATATCTTAATTCATTTGGCAAGTGTCCATATTTGAGCAGCTATTTGTTTTTTTTGGTTAGAATCTTGCAGTTTTAGCTACAATGAGAAAACTCTGCAACTATTTTACATGGGTGAAAAATGACATTCAATATGGTATGCCAAAAGTCATGTCGTCTCCAATGCTTATTTTTGTGAAGCAGGAAAAGTATGTGGAGCACTAACTCTTTATATGAAAGCAACAATTTGTATTTTTAGTTTATATAATAATGCTTCACACCTAAATTCATTGTCGAGCTGAGATAGTATTGTAAGACAAAGAATGGTATCAGAGCCAATTGAAGATCTACTCTTATGAGGATTCTGTAAGAAATTCTTATTCACATCAGATTGATTTTTAAGCTTCATTTGAAATTTTCTTTGGGTTAATTATTGTATCGAGTCATCCGCCGTTTCAAAATTGTCATAGGCCATTTTATTTCTGCAAGTTTATATACTCTGTCTAGAAATTTCTCGTTTCCCGGAACTTAATCTCTTACCATGGAATATGAAAAATCCCAGGAATCTTCTACAAGAGAAATTCTAAATGAATCAGAATTCGAAGGAACATATGAATTACCTCCATTTCTCCCAGAACAACTCTTTGAGTGTTCTGACATTGAAGTCACAGAGGAAACCCTTGAAAAGGAAACTAGCTTGTATAAACCTCCGACTTTGAAGTTTTCCCAAGTCTATAAGAAATTCGAACTTAAAAAGTCTAAGTTTGTTTACAATAGTACATATATGTCATTTGTCAAGCCCTATACTAAGTCTGTAGAACTCACACTAAGTTATAAGCCCAAAAGATTTTTCCAAACAAATTTGTTGTCTTTATTACCCGAACCAGAAATTTATTATATCCGTTCACATGAAGATGTCAAGTTTGTCCATTTTGGTTTTATCAGAGTTCATATAACTCTTTTGATCTCATGTAATATAAAACCAATTTTATATCTTGCCTTGTGTGATAGACGCCAAGTTAGTTTTAAACATGCTTGTCAGTTATCTAGTCTAGGACGGATAAATGACCAAGTTATTTGTTTTGAATTTTGTCTTAATCTTTCAATTGCAGTTCGAAATAAAGGATGTAAAGAAGTCAAGCACGACTCTTTAGAGTGTTGGGGATTATTCACATCATTATTTGGTCTAGACATGTTTAGAGAATTTAAATATGCCTCCATAAATATAATTGTGATGTACAGTATGACCAATACAAATCACCCCAAGATTTTAGAAAATCTTCCTTATGCTTGTAGATTAAGTGGAACTATCGAATTACACAAGGGACATATAGAATCTGTTGAAATCTCTTCTGATTGGAAGTTTGATTAGCTGAAGAAAGTCTCGCTTAAAATGAAAGGTCAAGCTACTGTCCACAAGACTGATGGAAGAACAATGAATATTGTACCTAGGTCTCTGTTTCTGAAAAGTTTTTTCAGTAGATTGTCTCTTCACAGACCTTCATCTTTCTCATCTACCTGTATTGTTAGATTTGGCCATATTACTATAGAAGATGAAGATATAAATCAAGGCCCTGATCCTAGAGATCCGCTACCATCTACAATGATGAGTCTTTTTATAGAGAAGAAACTCTAGAATTTTATACAGATAAACAAGTCAATCTGTATAAAAGTGGATAATGGTCACCTCACAAAGGTATATACAAACAAGGTGTTATTAGTTACTTCTTTGCAGCCTACCAAGGAGACGCTGAGCCTTCTAATGAATTTACGCAGAAAAATTATATATTAATATTTAATGCACACTTTGTCGAAAATTTTGATGACTTATGTAAAGATGTCTTGTATATTAGACACAGTCTAGATAGATTAACAATTCTTGAAGACAATACTAATCATCTCTGTCATGAGCTTTCTCAGACTATTTCATTGTTAACAACTCAATTGTCTTCCATAGATACTAAGATTGCAGCGTTAGAAGAAAGTCTTGACTGGTTAGTCAAACAAGATCTGAAATCTTCAAATGAAGCACAAATGCCCGTATTATCCTATGAAGTTAAGTTTGGATCTAACTTCAAACCTCATAAACGGAACATAAATCACAGTACCTCTCTGATGCAAAGAACATAGATACCCTTACAACCATGGTATCTTAATATTGATGATACTCTTAATCCTTTGAATGAAATATCTGCTTGGTGCAATTCCATGAGGGTTATTACTGTAGCATCTCATTTAGATCCACCTGCTATTATTATTTTTGCTTCAAAATTCTTTTGGAGGTATTATTACCCAATGGTGGTATTCTATGACAGAGCAGGAATAAAATAAAAAGATTAATCACCAGCCAGATCCTTCAACTGCACTATATCATAAATTGATAGACGAGTTTGCACCTCTAGTTAGCAATCGCGAACTGGTATCTAAAAAATGGTTGCTCAAAATGGAGCTATGTGATTTAAAACAATTTGATGCATTTGCCAAACAGTTCCATGAACTGGCTTACGAAAGTAGAAGTTTTGGTTCCACAGAAATAAAATTAATTTTTTTGCATGCACTTCTTTATAATCTCATTGATAAGGTTATTGCATATATAGATCTCAAAGGACTAACTTTGAATGACATGTCTCTTATTGATGTCATTGATTTTGCCAAGCAACAAGTTATACAGTTAGTCTCTGAAACCAAAACCATCCAAAAGCTCACTAAGCATCAAGCCTCTCAAATTGCTCTTGTTTTTTTTGAAACAACACCATTTAGCTGTTGGCAATTCATCCAGCCCCGCAAACACCAGAAGAAACAACGTCGCACCCGTCTCTCTTTCCCCCGTAAGCATTCTTATGCTTCTCCTCACCGCTTTATGAAAAAGCGAAGAACTCCTTATCCTCCATCCAAAACTCCTATTTGCTATATCTACTGCAAACCTGGTCATATTGCTCTTCAATGTCATTGCAAAAATCTTGCTATCAAAGTCATCTTTTCCTCCAACGCAGTCGTGTGATGGGATGTTATTGACACAGAAGATCTCTTCCAACAAGATGACATCTATGAATCAGTTCTAGATGAACTCTCTGAAGAAGACTGATGATGATGCTGAAGCCCTCGAATCATTAGTCGATGATTTGGAGCAATCGCTCACCAACATGCAACGGCCACGATCTCACGACTACTCTAGTCTTCCATTAGAAGCGTATGGCAGATGGTCTCACCATCATGATGAAGTCCCAGAGCGAGATTCAAGACCTAGATACAAAGGACCCAACAGAGGAAGAAGTAACTCCAGAGGAAGGCAGTGATCCATGCCAAGGATGCCACCAACAATGCAAAGGCCTTCTAACCCCGCTTTGCAATTTCCAGGTTCCTTCAAGCCTAGTGACTATTGGGTACAAAACAAGTTCAGAAGTACCGATCCTCCAAGAGAAATATATTCTCCAAAAATTGAGTCCCAGTGGGATATACTATTACCCACTGAAGAAAATGAAAAGGATACAGAGGCAGAAGATTCTTTCTTTTCTGAACCCGAGTCATGACCTGAATAAGGAGAATGTAGCAACCTTCAACAAGAAGAAGATGAAGCACAACAAGAGGAATTTTACCAAATTCCACTTTAAGATCCAACAAGGTACAAACTGGTATGTACAATTGTTCCTTCATTGAAAATACCACAACCAGTTTATCTTACACAACTGATCAATGGAAAATTTGCACAATTTATTACTGTTGAGATTAATGGAATGCTGGTAGATGCACAAGTTGATATAGGTGCTTCACTATCCTTTACAAAATCAGAAATCATCCAAGACTGAGAGAAATTAGATGGTTCTCTTACTTATAAGAGCATAGACGTACGGGGGAATAGTTTTGTCTGTAATATGTATAAACCCCATCAACCCCTCAGAATCCAAAATAAAATCTTCCACTGTGATTTTTTTGCCCTAGATAAAATTCTTGTAGATATTCCTCTAGGTGGAGCCTTTATAGACAGATATTCTCTATATGGTTCTACCACTAAAAGTGTTATGTTTACCATTGATAATGAAAGACTATAGATTCCTCGCCTAATATATGCTACTGAGCAATTCCCAAGCTCAATGAGCCAAACTCCTGAAGATATAATCCCTACAGAAATCCAAGAAATAAGAAAGAAGATTAAAGCCACTATCTGTTCTAACAACCCTCAACAGTTCTGGTTAAAGTCTATGCTTGAAATGGAAATCAAGATCATAGAAGACAAACAGATAAAAATTAAAAAGAAAATTTCAATCCCTGCACATGATTATAATAATATGAAAATCCAAATAAAATAATTAGAGGCTAATGACTTTATAGAAAAATCAACATTTTTTTTTTTTTTTGTTATTATGCCTTTATGGTAAACAAGCATTCAGAACAAAAGAGAGGCAAAAAGAGAATGGTCATCAATTATCAACCATTAAATGCCATTACCCAGTCTTATCTATATCTTATACCAGATAAAAGTTATTTATTGAAGAAAGTTGCGAAATGTATATATTTCTCACAATTTGACTGTAAATCTGAGTTTTATCAAATCAGGGTCAAAGACGCTGATAAAGAGAAAACAACATTAACTGTCTTTTTGGCCATTTTCAATGTACTGTCACGCCATTTAGTCTTATGAATGCCCCAACATTCTATCAAGCTCACATGGACAAAATATTCAAAGACACTTCTAATTTCCTCTGTGTATATATAGATGACATTTTAATTTTTAGTAATTCTCTTTCAGAACATTACTCCCATCTTTAAAAATTCTCAGAGCTGGTAGAAAATGCAGGAATTGTCTTGTTAGACACAAAGATCTAACTTTGTAAGATAGAATGTAATTTTCTAAAAATGGTTGTCCAAGATTCAAAATTACAAGTCCAGCCGCATATTAAAGAGAAGATCATCAGTTTTCCTGAGAAGCTATATAAGCCAAAGCTTCAAGCATTTTTGAGATTATTAAATTATTTGAATAAATTTTATCCTAACTTTGGTGAAGACAAGTTCATACTTCAGGAGCTTCTCTAGAAAAGAAAAGAATTTCAGTGGAAGGAAGAGCTCACAATTGTTGTTTAAAAGATCAAGGCCAAGGTCTCGTTGTTTCTAGAACTCCACATCCCAAAATCCGACCAATTCTTGGTCTATACTAATGCCTCTGACATATCATGGGGAGGAATGGTTGTCTGTAAATATGGTAATAAAGAGTTTGTTTGTGAGTTTTCTAGCGGTGTATTTAGCGCAGATGTTTTAAAATGGATCTCTTTAGATAAAGAGATTTATGCTGTGAATAAATGCTTAGAAAATTTATGCTGAAAATTCTTTATCTGTCTCATTTTATTGTAAAAATTGATTGTACTAGATTTCTGACCTTTAAAGAAAAATATCATGGTCGGAAAGATGGTCGTGATAAATATGTTAGATGACAGGGTTTTTTCAACCAGTTCAATTTCTCTATAGAGCATGTAAAAGGCACTAAAAATGTAACAACATATTGGCTTAGCAAAAATCCATCAACAACTTTAATGCACCAACCCTATCCTAGTTTTAACTTAACCAGAATATATAATCAAAGATTTGCTTACTTGAACATACTTGTTCAGGAACATATCTTAAGAGAAGGGTTGAATCCTCATTATAAAAAGATTTCTTATGCCTCTGGTGCAGAACTGCAAAGGTGTTTTGCAGCCTCTATCCAAGTAGACCGACACAACCAAATTGACACTATAACTATAAAGAGACGAAATAGTGAATTGTTATTCTGGCAATTCATCAAATTGTTGAAATGACCTTTGTGGACCTAGCATATCAAAATAAGGTCATCTCATAATCAGCATCTTTACAGATGGATTGCACGGTATGGACCTCATCAAATCCATGAAGAAGAAACTCATGATCAAGATACCGTAGTACACACTATCATCAGACGACAACTATAATGAGAATCTTAGTTCCATATCAATCCTCGCTGTCATGCATGTGAAGCTGGACCCCAACACTGATATCTTTCAAGTATGTTCCAGCTAAGATGTCTCTTTCAGCCTATCAGTGAAGATGACTTGTTAACTGAAGTGGAAGCAATGTTGGACCCACCAAGCCAGACGTCTTCATCCAGTGCTTCCAACAACATTTTTTTGTAGCTAACTTTTGTGCTGTAAAACATGATGGGATAGACACCGCCTTGGCAAAAGATTCCATGCAGTACCCCTTGATTTCTATAAATAAGACCTCTCAGTAGTATAGATATCGAAGAAAGCTTTTAGATTTCAAAGAGTTTGTTATTGATCAAGCGTATGTTCTTTTCTTGCCCTTTCGGGACCTTGAGAATCAAAAACTTGATTCAAATATTATAAATTGTGTAAGTTTGAGTATTCAGTAATATTGAAGCCATAGCCATTCGGCCCCTGTCCCCTGTCATGGGTTTCTTGATTTATACTGGACTAAGAAAGAGCGTCTATTGACGTAAAAAGAATGGTATCTCTTATGAGGACTCTGTAAGAAATTCTCATTCACATTGGATTGATTTTTAAGCTTCCTTACTTTGAAATTTTTTTTGGGTTAATTATTGCATCGAGTCATCGGCCGTTTTAAAATTGTCATAGGCCATTTTATCTCTGCAAGTCTATATACCTTGTCCAAAAATTTCTCGTTTCCCAGAACTTAATCTCTTACCATGGAATTTGGAAAATCCCAAGAATCTTCCATAGTAGAAATTCTAAATGAATCAAAATTAGAAAGAACATATGAATTACCTCCTTTTGTCTCAGAACAACTCTCTGAGTGTCCTGACATTGAAGTCATAGAAGAAACCCTTGAAAATGAAAATAGCTTGTATAAACCTCCAACTTTGAAGTTTTCCCAAGTCTATAAGAAATCAAACTTCTAAAGTCTAAGTTTGTTTACAATAGTACATATATGTTATTTGTCAAGCCCCATATTAAGTCTGTAGAACTCACACTAAGTTATAAGCCCAAAAGATCTTTCCAAACAAATTTGTTGTCTTTATTACCTGAACCAGAGATTAATTATATCCGTTCATATTGAAGATGTCAAGTCTGTCCATTTTGGTCTTATCAGAGTTCATATAACTCCTTTGACCCCATGTAATATAAAACCAATTTTATATCTTGCCTTGTGTGATAGACGCCAAGTTAGTTTTAAACATGCTTGTCAGTTATTTAGTCTAGGACGGATAAATGACCAAGTTATTTGCTTTGAATTTTATCCTAATCTTTCTATTGCAGTTCGAGATAAGGGATGTAAAGAAGTCAAGCATGGCTCTTTAGATTGTTGGAGATTATTCACATCATTATTTGGTCTAGACATGTTTGAAGAATTTAAATATGCCTCCATAAATATAATTATGATGTACAGTATGACCAATACAAATCACCTCAAGATTTTAGAAAATCTTCCCTATGCTCGTAGATTAAGTGGAACTGTACAATTACAGAAGGGACATATAGAATCTGTTGAAATCCCCTTTGATTAGAAGCTTGATTGGCTGAAGAAAGTCTCGCCTAAAATGAATGGTCAAGCTACTGTCCACAAGACTGATGGAAGAATAGTAAATATTGTACTTAGGTCTCTGTCTCTGAAAAGTTATTTCAGTAGATTGTCTCCTCACAGACCTTCATCTTCTTCATCTACTCATATTGTTATATCTGGCCATATTACTATAGAAGATGAAGATATAAATCAAGGACCTGATCCTAGAGATCAGCTACCATCTACAATAATGAGTCTTTCTAGAGAAGAAACTCTAGAATTTTATATAGATAAACATGTCAGTCTGTATAAAAGTGGACGATGACCACCCCACGAAGGTATATACAAATACCAAGAAGGTGTTATTAGTTACTTTTGTGCAGCCTACCAAGGAGATGTTAAGCCTTCTAATGAATTTAAGTAGAGGAATTATGTATCAAGATTTAATGCACACCTTGCCTAAAATTTTGATGACATATGTAAAGATGTCTTGTACATTAGACATAGTCTAGATAGATTAACAATTTTTGAAGACAATACTAACCATCTCTGTCATGAGATTTCTCAGACTAATTCATTGTTAACAACTCAATTGTCTTCCATAGATACTAAGATTGCAGCCTTAGAAGAAAGTCTTGATTGGTTAGTCAAGCAAGATTTGGAAGCTTCAAATGAAACACAAATGCCCATATTATCCTATGAAGTTAAGTTTGGATCTAACTTCAAACCTCATAAATGGAACATGAATCACAGTACCTCTCTGATGTAAAGAACACAGATACCTTTACAACCATGGTATCTTAATATTGATGATACTCTTAACCTTTTGAATGAAATATCTGCTTGGTGCAATTCCATAAGGGTTATTACTGTAGCATCTCATTTAGATCCACCTTTTATAATGTACTATGGTTTTAATATCATGATATGAGAAATGTTATTATGTGATGAACACGTTATTCTTTTTAAGAAACATGTGAGAAAATGCATGGTTAAAAACAACAAAAATTAAAGTGTGAAAAATGGCATCTTAAGTAAGTAGATAGAAAAACCAATAGTAAAACATACCAAATGTAAGTAAGATGCAAATCTTAAGGTAGAACATAAAATATATAAAACATTGTAAGTAAAAATTCATGAATCACATTAATATGAAAGTCAAGGAAAAATATAAGATATGAAAACAAATGTATAAATAGATATCTAATGTAATAAAATGTAAAATATAATCAAACACTAATATTAAATAATTGTATGTAAAGTGTCATATAATATAAGATAAATATAAACTAGAATAAAACAAGGACATGTAAAAATTTAAAATCAATGATTGTGTTAAAGTATAATGTAGGAAAGTATAACCATATAGAAACATAACTATGTTAATGAATATGGTGCAAAAAACAATGGTGATGGACATTTGAAAAGAATGTTTGGTTGATTCTCAAAGTTCTTACAATGCAACTCACAAACTAAAAATCTATGGGGTACTATAAATGAATGTTATGAGTTAAATTTGAAGTAAATAGATATAAAATAGAAAAATGAATAAGAGGGGTGTGGTCAGCTAGCATAAATATTCATCAAGGATATAAATGAAAGAGATAAAATTAATTCAAGGAGCCATGAAGGTTTTGTATAAATTCTTAGCAACAATAAGACATTTTAATCTAGTTAGCAAGGCTAAGAGATTTCAACATCAAGGACCCATATAACCCTACTTAGCAAGTGTTGGAGAATTAATCTTATTTTAGATCATTTCCTAAGTATTTATGAGTGTATTAGGTTACCTTTTATTTGGGATAATTTTTTATCCTAAGTTTTATTTATGTGTGGAGAATTTATATTTATGTGAATTATTAATTCACATAAATCTGGATTCTATGAAGTGTCACTCACATTTTTTGTCCTTCTTAAGATTTTAGGAGCTACTTGTATGTAAATCTTCTCCCTCAACATGTCATATACCTCATCCATAGTTGTAAGATTATTAAGGACACTTGGCACAAATGCTAAAATTTGCACATGTAACTTCTTATTTTTTCTACCTATTTATTGAGCTTTTCTCCTCCTTTCTTCTTACCTTTTGGTAGTTATTCAATCTTAATCTTGCTCTTATTTTTACATCTTATAATACTCTCTTTTGATTTCTTATTAATATGTATTTGGATTTCATTGATTGCAAGACTTATTAATAGATTGTGGGATTTTTCTTTGTTTGACAATTTCTCTACTTGTCAACTATTATTTCTCTTCATGTGGTTGATTCACTTTTGAGACAACTTTCTTTAATTTATACAATATTTAAGTTATTCAATGTTATTTATATTTCAATAATTGGAAATATTCTTTCTTGGTATCAGAGTTTTATGGTTTCTAACATTGATTCTTGAGAAATTTATAGTTTGGAGGTGGAAAAGAAGATTTTTATTCTAATATTTTATTTTTTTATCATTATTTGCTTTTCTTTTCCTCTTTATTTTAAATGCATTAAGAGTAGAATTTATTTTCCTTCTATCCTCTTTTTTACAGGTTTTTAAAATAATTTTTTCCATGCTTCTTTTAATTTATTTTTCACTACATTAAAAATTTTAATTAAGTTTTTTGACATTTTTTAGTCATTTTTAACCTAAAACTTATCTAAAAAAAAGTTACATTTTTTTAGAAACACAAGTTTTTAATTTTTTTTTGAATTTTGTTAATAAGTCATCTAAGATTATGTTGTCTAGATTTTAACAAAATCTAGTTTGTGGTTTTTTATATATAATCAAAAATGTACATACAAGTTTTTTTTTAAAATGTGTTTTTTTCTTATTAAAAAGAAAAAGAAAAAAAAAACAATCCTCTCATTTTGAATTTGCTTGGTGTTATTTTTTCATAATATACCTTTTATTTTTTATAAAATTTTAATGATTTTAATTATAACCTTTTAAATTAACCATTTTAATATTTTAAAAAATAAAAGCAAAATATATTTTTTTGTCATATTACAAGCATTATGTTTGTCCTTATTATGTTTTGATAAATTTGGTTAAAACCAACACCTGTCTTTAAAAGACATATTTTATTTCTCATGTGGATTTATTTTCACGATAATAATTTTATATGTTAATACAAGTAAATAAATATCAAATTTTCTTTATATATTGGTTTAAATATTAACACTATACCAATTAAAAGTTCTTTTTTCAAAACCAAGTTTTAATTCTTAAAAGAGAATTAGTTTTATTTTTTTTCATAATTATTATTTTTATTGGTGTTTTGATGTGGAATTACTTTTATAAGTTAATTGATTTCAAAAAAAAATCTTAACGTACTCAATGGTATTTAAACTATATTTTTTTAGCTTTTAAGAAGCTTATACAAACAATTGAATTCAAAAATAATGAAATTAGTATTCATAAGAATCAACTTGCATGTCAAAACATGAATTTAAATACTTTATAATGCTCTTTTAATAAGAAATGTATGTCTATACAAAACTCATTTGACGCTCTTAATGTTAAATTTATGTCTTTTACACATGATAATAATTCTAATGTTGATGAATCTTATTAGGCTTCTCACACAACTTTCACTTCTTTGAATTTTTCTTCTACCAACCCTAGCTTAAAATTCATGCACGATATGGGTTATTCAGATGGTAGCCTTGGTAAATGTGAAAATGGTATTCTTGAACCTCTTTTACCTAAGAATAATATAAATTCTACAAGTTTTGGTTATAAAACTTTAAATGCTTCTAATAAAAATTTGAAATTTTATTGTCCTCCACATCAAAGGATTTATAATGTAACTTATTTTGATTATACATTTATAATATTCATGTTTTAATTAAAACTACTAAACCTTGTGCACATTATGGAAAATATTAGCATTATATATCTAAATATTAGAAATTGCACCCTTATAAATCTTATAGTAAATATATGTATGACACTTTACATTGTTATAAAATGACTAAATCTCCTACCTCTAAAGGTAAAACTATTTGGATTACTAAAAAAAGAACTTTTTAGAGACTTTTATATGACTTCTTGTGATAATTCTTATAATTCTTTGTACATAATATATTTTGCAAGTGGAACATCTTCTTTGTCTCTATTTTGATTAAATTAATTTTTTTTTATTGTATTCTTTATGTTTTGTTATACGATATATATGCTTTGATTATTTTGACTAATTTTTATTCATGCAAGTTTATGCACTTTATGATGGAATTTGTCTTTACTCTATTTATCTTTACCTTTACTTTTATTATGTTATGTATGTATATTATATTTTGATGGCATATCGAATACTTAACTTGAAAGATTGATGTTAGCTTGCTTATTTTATAGGTTTTGTGGATCATTTCTCTTTTGTTGGTCTTTTTTATATTATAGATCAACCACATTGTTCGTAGAAGATTTTTGGAGATTTTTCATAGTCACATTTTTTTCCTTACAAGTTTTGACAGCACCTTTTTTCTTTTTTCTCTGAATATATTTTTATTCCTCTTGAAAGAAGTTTCTATTAAGGGGAGTATCATGTAATTTAAATTACTTTCTTTTTTTTAAAAGGTTTTATTCACTTTTGTAACCACAAATTAAGATTAAAGAGGAGTGTTAGAGAATTAATATTATTTCAGATCTTTTCTTGAGTCTTTAGGAATGTGTTAAGTTACTCTTTATTTAAAATAATTTTTCATCTTAATTTTTATTCATATGTAGAGAATTTGTATTTATGTGAATTATTAATTCACATAAATATGGCTTCTATGAGGTGTCACTCATATATTTACCCTTATTAATATTTTGAGATTTGTTTGTATGTAACTTCTCTCCCCCTACATGTCACACACATTCTTCTCAATTGTAAGAGGATTAGAGACATTTGACATATATGCTGAAAATTGTACATGTAACTCTGTATTTCTTCTAACTTTATTTATTGAGTTTTTCTCTTCCTCTCTTCTTATCTTTTATTGGTTCTTCAACATTGATCTTACTCTTATTATTATATCCTTATGATGCTCTCTTTTTACTTCTTATTACTATGTACTTAAAGTTCATTGATTGCAAAGCTTGAAGTTTTTATCCATTTGACAGTTTCCCCACTTGTCAACTCTTATTTATTTTCATATGGTTAATTCACTCTTGAGGTAACTTTGTTGATTTATACCACATTTAAGGCATTCAATGTTGTTTATATTTTGATATTTATAAATATTATTTCATCTAAATGGGTGTTTATTTTGATATTATATAGAGATGAAGGTCTTTGTAGAGAATGGTGGATGTGATTTGATTTTTTTATTTATTTTCCAAGTTGATGAACATGGATAGAGCATACTCTATTAACTAGGGCTTCAACGGTATCATATAGATGTGTTGGGTCCCTTTGAGAGTGGATCTAATAGCTATGTTCTTTGGTGCTAAGAGATGACAATGAACACATTTAAATGGGTGGTGGATGTGGGCACAATGTAAGTCATCATCAACCTAGAGGATGTGAATGTAATATTAGGTCTGCCCATTCATAGCACAACTACGATATGTAAAACATCATTGTCTATGGCAATGTCATGAGTCTGAAGGGAGCTCTAAGGATTGTGATCCCAAACTCACGCACTAGAGATTCCACTATAAAAATTTATAACTACAGACTCCCTAGGGAATGTGGCTCCTCACCCACCACATGGGAGATGAAGACATAACATAGAGCTAAGGATATATATATATATATATATATATATATATATATATATATATATATATATATATATCAACTCGCTTCCTTACACTTATGTGAGTGATTTGGTACACTGACAAAAGATTGGTGGATAGTGAAGGAACACACAAAATATCATTGAAGGTCTTGTCACTTAATTCAACCAATCCTTTACCATGAACTTCTACCTTGATGTTATCACCCATGAGAATTGAACACATGAAACATGGATCTATTTATGAAAATAGATTGTTTGAGAAGGCCATGTGATAGGAAGCACCCAAGTCAATAAACCAAGTTGAAGGCTAAGAAGCTACTAGAACAAGTTCCTTGCCCTTATTTTTAGCCTTTTTGTTATCTTTAGACTTTGCATTTTATATATATATATATATATATATGTTGTGTGTGTGTGTGTATATATATTTGATTAATATATAATGTATAAACTTTTGACACACACACATCATTTATGTTTTCTACATGGACTTTTAATTATGGTTTTTCATTTTTGAATGTACTATGGTTCTAATATCATTATATATATATATATATATAAATTTGACACACACACACATCTCTTATTTTTTCTACATGGACTTGTAATTATGGTTTTTCATTTTAGAACATACTATGGTTCTAATATCATGATATGATAAATGTTATTATGTGATGAATATGTTATTCTTTTTAAGAAAATGTGAAAAAATGCATGTTTAAAAACAACAAAAATTAAAGTGTGAAAAATGACATATTAAGTAGGTAGGTAGAAAAAATAATAATAATAAATATTAAATGTAATTAAGATGCAAATCTTAAGGTAGAACATAAAATATGTAAAACATTGTAAGCAAAAAGTCATGGATCACATTAATATGAAAGACAAGACAAAATATAAGATACAAAAACAACTGTAAAAAAAGACATCTAATGTAGTAAAATGTAAAATATAATTAAACACTAATATGAAATGATTATATGTAAAGTGTCATCTAATGTAAGATAAAAATAAACTAGAATAAAATAAGGACATGCAAAAATGGAAGCAAAGACTCTAATGAGTGAAAATTTAAAATCAATGATTGTGCTAAAGTATAATGCAAGAAAGTATAACCATATGAAAACATAACTATGTTGACGAAGATTATGAAAAAAACAATGGTGATGGACATTTAAAAGGAATGTTTGGTTAATTCCCAAAGGTCTTACAATGCAACTCATAAACTAAAAACCCATGAGGCATTATAATGAATGTTACAATTTAAATTTGAAGTAAATATATATAAAAAAGGAAAATGAATAATAGGGGTGTTGTCAACTAGAAAAAATGTTTATCAAGGGAATATATGAAGGAGATAAAATGAATGCAAGGCACCATAAAGGTGATGTATAAATCCTTAGCAATAACAAGACATTATAATCTAGTGATCAAAGTTAAGAGATTTTGACATCAAGGACCTATAGAACCTCACTTATCAAGTGGAAGCTTGAGATGAAAATTAAAGTATAAAAATCATCCCATTTAGGCTAGTATGTATTAAAATTAAAAATAATCTTACCTTTTTACAACATGTTCCTCACTCCTCATGACCCCTTACAGATACATCAGTCTACTGTGAAGACTGGATACTTGTGTGAGAAATTAAGTGGTAGTATTATGTAAGAATATATGGATAGAGAATAATGTAATGATACAATCTGCCCCAATCTACTATCCTAATGCACCACAATGGAACTCAACTATATAATGAGGTTAACTATGTAGTTTGAGCTTCGACTAGAATAGGAAATGTGCCAAAAATATCATGTCGTTTAGTGCGATCTAACATTTAAGATAGAATTTTGCCTTTCAGCATTGCCTTTTTCTTAAAAAATATGGTTCATAAATCTTTTGTATTTTTTTATTTTCCTCTTGCATAGAGATGTTGAAAGACCAAAAATAGGTGTTAAAGATAACTAATACAAGAGACCCTGCACCTATCGTATAGAGAAAATAACCTAAAAACTATTATGCCTAAAGAATTATAGACTTGCACCATAAGAAAGAGTGCAATATATAAACTAACCCAAGTGTGCCTCAAGTAAAATTAGAGGGTAAGATTGGGATCATGGAATATCCATCCATGTGCCAAGGTGATACAATGAGAATATACTAGTAATTTACAACAAAAAGGGAGAGGTTTGCTTAAAAAATGACTAGAAAAAAAGAAAGGATTTGAAATTACATGATGATGTAAGTCAAAACATGAAAATGAAACCCAAAGAAGGGAAACACTATGAAATATGGTATTTGTGTCACTATAAAATCCACACAAACCTGTAAAGGGTATATCATAAATATTAATATGAGAATCATTCCAAACTATGTGGAAATAAAAATATATCAAAGAAGCACAAAGAAATGAAAATTGACTATAAAAATATTATAAAATGTGAAATATAAACTTGATGGTGCTACCTAAGATCCATAAGGGAAACCAAGGCTAACTGTAAATCATCACAAAAGAGGGGAGAAATAAAGTGATTTAAAATAAAAATTAGAAATGCTACCAAAGATCCATAAGGGAGACTAAAGCCAACTGTAAGTAAAATAAAATAATAAAAAAAATAAAAAAATAAAAATAAAAATAAAAAAACCTCACAGGTGCTACTAAATATCCATGAGGGAAACTAAGGTTGAATATAAGTGAAATAAATTGATGAAAAGTAAAACCCAAAAGTGTTTTCAAAGATACATGATGGATACTAAGGCAATTGTAAATCCTCCCAAAAGAGGGGGAAATTAAGGTGATACCAAGGATCTTAAAAGACAATAATGACTAATAGAAAGATGTTATAAACAATTGTAAAATAAAGAATATGTTAGAAATAAATAGCTAAAAGTAAAGACCATGATACAATAAATATATATAAAATGAGTATCATGCATGCTAAGGGTAATAATATGAGATCAAAGATTATAAATAAATGTGATGTAAATAAATGAAATAATGAAATATTTTTTCATAAATGACATGCAAGATCTCTATTCATATCGTCTTCTATAAATTTTCATTGTAACTATCTTGAGAGGTTTCTTGGAGTTGAATTTTATTTTCTTTAAGGTGTGTAAGTTTTTTTAGTACAACCTCAAATAAAGCATTGGAAAATATTGTCAAATTATAAAATAAATGGTGATGGGCATTGTAAAATTCCCCAAAAACACTGACTGACATCATAAGATACCCTAAAGGATAGAATAAGGGGAGGATGGACATCATAATATGCCTCAACATGCAATGGAAGAAATATATGGGCATTTAAATATGCCCCAACCTATGGGATATAAAAATATTGGATGGAATCTCAAAATAAACATGCATAGTAATGATGCCAAATGTTATGTCAATTTGTATTACAATAGGGAAAGTGACGTCTAGGGTAGGATCAAGATCTTAAGAAGGTGATTGTAACTTTTTGTCAATGATATTAGATAAGTCAAAGTTGAACTGGTTTGTGTTGTACACAACTATACCAATACTTTCGATACATTTTGAAAAAAATATATAAAAAAATGATTATATCAACCTTGACAATACATTGAGGATAATATGAACAAAATATGATTATATCAAGATGGCCAATTTAATGATGTGTAATGGAGAGAGACAAAAAATTGTATCAACACATTCTATATTATGGACAATGCAATTGAATTTTATTCAAATTAAATATGTAATTATATTAACACAATCTAGGTTAGGGATGATGCAATTTAATCAATAACAAGATAATGCAAATTAACATTAACATTACCAATGTAATTATTTGAAATTGAAAAGTGTGGCATAACCATATATGCATGGATGATGTGATTTTCTAAAATAGAAAAATAAGACAAAATTTTATGTAGAGGTTCCCTTTAAAAGGTTTCAACTTGCAACTCTTCACTAAACCCATTAGGCTTCTTAGCCTTCCTTCTAGCCCTCTTAACCCTATTTGTTGTTTAGTATAAAAAAGTAAAATTATATTTGATCAAATAAAGTGAAAATATTGTTTCCCCTATCATAAGACACCTATGTTTCAAATTTGGTGGTTCAATGCATTCATTAAGTCCACTTTTCAACTTTTGGGCCTAACCAATTAGCCCTCTCTAGGCCTATTTTTCAACTCAGATCTTAAAAATCCATACTAAGAGTTCCATTCAATCCTAAAAACTTGAAAATCATTTATATCATATGAAAATTTAATAGACTATAAATTTTTGTTCAATATCAATGGTTCAAATTCAAGTTATTGATGAAACCCTAATTTAGGGCTTTTGTGGCCTTTGTCAACCCGTGAGCATTCAAAAATATTTTGAGTGCATTTTAGGAGGTTTAAAGCTTCCAAATTTTATTTGTATGGTCTACCTAGACCTTTACTACCTTTTATAATTGAACGCAGGTCTTATCCATTCCTTTGTCAATGATTTCCAACTTGAAATAAAGTTGACTGTATAGGAAAATTGGCCACTACAAGTCTATATTCTCATAATGGGTGAACAAAAACATATGACAAGACAAAATATAGTTCAATAAAATTCCCAACACCTTTAAAATTATTTCCTTCAATGTTTTCCACCATGTGATCACCAATTAAATCATACTTATTTGTTTTATAACTCATAATACACACAGTTCAGTCCAAACATTGACTGCTACAAGAAATCAAATTTGTTTTATGAAAGTATAGGCATGATAAAGATATCTTTCAATAATTATTGTTAAATAAAAAAAAATTCATTAATATTAACCTGGATAAACTTGAAATAAATTTATTACACAATTTGATCTTTTAGTAATAACAACGCACAGTCTACGTACAATAGAAAACTTACAAAAGACAGGGAGCCTATGCACATTTAAGCTTGATCATCGGGAATAACACTTTCATTCATCATTTTGTGTCTTAAAGATAGAATAAATAACTCTTTAAAAATGTGTATATCAATTATAACATTCCATTTGTTCCATCAACAAGAAAAATACAATCTACAATCTTGATCCAAAAAAAAATCAGAATAGGGTCTGTCTCTTTTCTTCTTGAACAGGGCTTATTTTTATCTTATTACTTTGAATTATTAATCCAAGAACATCAAAATAACTACTTAAAATTATAAATCCATGCCTTTTATATGAATACAACCATTTTGAAACTTTCTTGGAGAGGTTGTCAACATTACAAGAGTCTTTTTAAAGGTGTTAAAGCACCAAAAAATGATTTTCAAGACATATCCACTTAGACCCTTGGAAATGAATCGATGGGGCTCTAATAAAATTTTAGACCTATTAAAAATATTATGAAAACATTTATACACCCCTGAAAGTCCTAACAACATACTATAAATTCATATTCTTAAACACACTAACTTTTGGCAGGAAATCCAAAATTTGAAATTTAAACTAGTTAATTGCACTCCTAAGCTATAAAAATGAAAAATAAGCATGCTTGAGGCCTTATAATGCCATAAAAATCATTCATAAACCTTATTAAATATAAAACAAGCTAAAATTGATCAAAATTACTCCCTAAGAGTGATTGCCCTACATCATACTCCTAAGGAAAGAAAAGAGAACTCATGGGTTGTTGCCCATGAGTGCCTCCAGAGTACTCCCTCAATTTAGTAAATCATGCCTAGTAATCCACATGGAATCCTCCATTAGATGATTCTTACACTTAAATAAATACTTAAAATACTACTTGTCTCTGGTCCTTTTAGTCACCTATTTATCCAATATGCAACTATCCTGGCTTTAGGCAACTATTGTGCCGAATCTGGGCCTACTGTAGCTGATTCATCTATTGTGATTTCTCCGTCATCTCCTTCTTTGTAAGGGTAAAAATTTTAAACATTTAAAATAGGTGAAATTCTAACTCCACTAAACAACTCCACTTCATATGCATTGTCAACAAACTTCCTAAGAATCTTGCAAGGACCTATTTTATTCATTTTCAGCTTATTGTATTCACTTTTTGGAAACCTTTCCTTCCTTACATGAGATATGAATAAGTCCCCAATCTATAAATTCACTTCTCTCCTACTCAAATCTACCTACTTCTTATACTTATCAACACTAGACTCCAAATGCTTTCTCACCTGTTCATGTACCTCTTTCATTTCCATTACAAACTCCTCACCTTCAACACTTCTCATATCTATATGTCTGATATGTATAACCTCAAATACACCTCTTGGTTTCATTCCATAGATCACCTAGAATGGGATTATACCAATGCTCTTATTGGTAGAATAATTATAAGCAAACTTTGCTTGAGATAACACAAGATCCCACTACTTGGGATGGTCCTTAGACAAACACCTCAATAAGTTCCCTAGGATTATATTCACCACCTCAATTTTTTCATCCATTTGATGGTGGTAAGCTGAACTGAAACTCAAATTAATGCCTAGATTTTTTTACAATGTCCTCCAAAAGTGACCAAGAAACTTGGTGTTCCTATCATAAACAATGTTCATGGGTAACCCATGAAGCCTCACAACCTCCTTAAAGAATAAATTAGCCATATGTGTTGCATCATTAGTAGTTATACATGGTATAAAATGAGCCATTTTAGATAATATATCAACAATTACAAAAATAGAATAAAAACTCCTTTGTATTCTAGGCAATCCCATCACAAAATCCATATTGACGGATTCCCAAGGTCTATTTGGGATTGATAGGGGCTGACACAAACTTTCATTAGTATTCTTACACTTAGTTAATTGAAAAATTTTACACCTTTCCACATACCTTCATACTTTTGCTTGCATTCTAGGCTAATAGTAGTACCTAGTAAGCAACTCTAATGTCTTATCAAGCACAAAATGGCCTGTCATGCTTCCATTATGCTTCTCTTGGATCATATTTTCTCTTATTTGGATATTTGGTACACATAATTTTACTCTCTTGAACAACAATCCATCTTGAAGTACATAATCCAACTATAGCTCCTTGTTGAGTGTACTTGGGTGCTTGCATGCATGGTATGCCTCCTTGAAGTCCTCATCATCTTCATAAAAATACTTGAGTGCCTCAATCCCAACACTCTCTAACCATATTTCATGCACCATTAAGACCCTCCTACTCAATGCATCTGCCACTTTATTACTTTGTCCTTGTTTGTGCTTAATGGTGAAGGTGAAATTTTGCATGTATTCCACCCATTTGACATGTCTTTGGTTCAACTTAGGTTGATTAGATATGAACTAAAGTGCATGGTTATCTATGTATACTATGAACTCCTTTAGTATGAGATAATTACTTTATTTATTCAATGATTGCACTATTGCATAAAATTCTACGTCATAGGAAGAATACATCTTCTTAGCATCATTCAACTTCTCACTAAAGTAGGCTATAGGTCTACCCTCTTGGATTAGGATAGCCCATATGGATACACCACTTGCATCACACTCTATCTGAAATACCTTATTGAATTTTGGCAATGCTAGTATGGGTTGCTTCGTGATCTTTTGCTTCAAATATTGAAAACTTTTTTCTACCTACTCATTCCAAATAAAGTTTTTCTTATCTCCCTTGATAGTGTCAATGATGGAAGCACATAATACACTAAAGTTTTTTATAAACTTTCTATATAAATTTTCCAAACCATGAAAGCTCCTTACCTCTCCTATTGTCCTAGGTGATGGCCACTCCATGATTACCTTCACCTTATTCTTATCCATTTTCAGCATGCCTTATGAAATTATAAACCCAAGGTAAATCATCTCCCTTTATTTAAGTCACACTTCTTAAGGTTGATCAATAACCTCTCTTCTTACAGCCTCCTTATCACCAACTCCAAATGATGAAGATGCTCCTCTTTGCTTTGGATGTAAATTAGTATATCATCTAGATAAACTAATACAAAATTGCTTATGAAATATTTCAAAACCTCATTCATTAATCTCATGAAATTAATAGGTGAATTAGTCAAACCAAATGGCATGACTAATTATTCATACAAACCTTAATTTATCTTTAAAGCAGTCTTCCATTCATCACCTTGCCTAATCCTTATCTAGTTGTAGCCACTCTTGAGGTCTATCTTAGAAAAATAACTTGCTCTACTCAAGAAAGCCATTAAATCCTCCATCCTAGGAAGTGGAAATCTATACCTTATAATGATCTTATTGATGACACTACAATCAGTGCACATCCTCCACTCACATTTCTTATTTGGCATCAACACTGTGGGCACTGCACATGGACTCAAGCTCTCTTTGATCAGCCCTTTGTCAAGAAACTCTTGCACTTGTATTTTTATCTTAGTATTCTCTTTTGGATTCATCTTGTATGCAGCCTTGTTTGGTAGACTAACTTCAGGTACAAAGTCTATGTGGTGTGTTATGCTCCTCATTGGTGGCAATGTGTTCGGTAACTCATCAACAACTATATCATCATACTTTTCCAATATTTCTTGAATATCTAAGGGTATCTCATTGATATTAGTGGCTATCATAACAATCATAGGCTTGATGACCAAAGCAAAACCTATCTCTTCTTCATGCATGACATTCAAGAATTCTTTTCTACTTACCATCATCACATGTGAACCAACCTATTGATCATTCTATTTATCCTTCAAGGGTAGAAAAGTGTAACTAACTCCATCCTTAGTCAAGGTGTACATATTCTTTCTTCCATCATGAGTAGTTTGTCTATCATATTATCAAGGTCTTCCCAAAAGCACATGGCACACATCCATGGGGATAACATCACAAAACACCCTATCCTTATATGGTCCAATTTGAAATTCTACCCAACTCTATTTATTCACCAAGACTTGTTGTCCCTTATTCAACCATGACATCTTATATGGAGTGGGGTGAGGTATCTTCTTTAATCCAAGTTTGTTAACCATTTCTATGGAAACAAGATTATCCATACTTCCTAAATCAATGACCATCTTGCAACACTTACCTTGGCATTTACAAGATGTCTTGAAGAGAGTTTTCTTTTGTGGTGTCTCCTTCTTCTTGGGTGGCTTGATGAGCACCCTCTTTATGAGCAATGATTCTCCCATTTCAAGCTTTAACATATGCGATGGATAAAAACACTCTCTTCCTCTCTTCCTTTTGCAATCTAATTTCTCCCTTCATTTCTTAGGTTTTTTACATGTTAGTCCTCTAGACACTCCCATTGATTGTGACCAACATACATGTTACACTTAAAACACTTACATGCAAATCCACTAGATCCTCTACCCCTTGATGAATATCCACCTCTATTCTAAGGTCTCCTACCTCTAAATCCACCTTCTAAACTTGTGGATTGCTTGTGTGAATTACTTGATTCACTTTGAAGATTTATTTGTGAGGTATTTATGCCCCCTTGCTATCCTTTACCTCTTAAATTTATATCCCTTCCTCTATTTTTTTTATTATGCCTTCTATTCAAATTATCTTCAGCCTTGAGTGCAAATTAATAACACTCCTTTAGTGTTCTTTAGCTCACAAGTGCTAATTCATCTTGGAGATTGTACCTTAAACCATTAAAGTACCTTGAAACCTTATTTTTATCCTCCTCTACATGACTAGACCTGATGGTCAGCTTATAAAACTCCTCTATGTATTCCTTCACACTCATTTTCTTCTACTTCAAATTATGTAATTGTCTAAACAAGTTTGTTTCATAATCACCTGGAAAGAACTTGGATTTGAGCTTTGAAACCATTCTATCCCAAGAAGTTATATTATTCTTCCCCTTCTTTCTTCTCTCATCTTGTGTGTAGTCCCACCATAATGAAGCATGCCCTTTCAGCTTGGTTCTTGCAAACTTGACCTTCTTGTCATTAGGTACCTTTTCATACTCAAAGTATTTGTCTAACTCATTCACCCAATCCATGAGCTCATCTCCATCAAGACCACCTATATAGGTGGGTAATTCCACCTTTGGTTTAGACCCTTGAATCATAATCAACTTCATGAGTTTCTTTACACCTTTATCTTCAGGCCCTTCAACACTTTTTTCTCCCTCTACCTCTTATTGGTCTTGTGGCTCATCTTCCCTGTCACTCAAGTCCCCTGTTAGGACTCCTCTTATTTGTTTTCTTTCTACAAAAGTTAGCCTTGCATCAAATTTGACTCTAAAGTCCCTCATCTCTACCAACATAACATCTTGGTTCCTTGTTGTACCTCCTCTATTTCTCATAGGTGGCATTATGAACCTTTGTGTCAGTAATTTATCAAATAAGTACCTATTATTCTCTTTCCCCAAGAATATTCTCTCTCCCACTTGTTCTCAAGTATCCAAACCTAGATCTGATACCAAAATGATGCATAGGTTCCCTTCAAAATGTTTCAACTTTCAACTCTTCACTAAACCGACTAGGCTTCTTAGCCTTCCTTCTAGCCCTCTTAACCCTATTTGTTATTTAGTCAAAAAAATTAAAATTAGATTTGATTAACTAATGTGAAAATATTATTACCCCTATCATAAGACGCATGTGTGTCAAATTTGGTGGTTCAAATCATTCATTAGGTCTACTTTTCAACTTTTAGGCCTAACCAATTAGCCCTCTCTAGGCCTATTTTTCAACTCAAACCTTCAAAATATTTACTATGAATTTTGTATAGTCTTAGAAACTTGAAAATCAGTTAGAATATATGAAAAATTAATAGACTAAAATTGTTTTTTCAATTTCAATATTTCAAACTCAAGTTATTGACAAAACCCTTATTTAGGTATTTTTGTGCCCTGTGTCAACCCATCAGCATTCAAAAATGCTATGAGTGTGTTGTAAGAGGTTTCAAGATTCCAAAATTTCTTTTTAGGGTCTTCTTATACCTTGACTACCTTTCTAATAGAATTTAGGTCGTATCCAATCCTCTATCAATGATTTCCAACTTGAAACAATTAGATTTGGTCAACTAATGTGAAAATATTATTACCCCTATCATAAAACACCTATGTGTCAAATTTGGTGGTTCAACTCATTCATTTGGTCTACTTTTCAACTTTTAGGCCTAACCAATTAGCCCTCTCTAGGCCTATTTTTCAACTCAAACCTTCAAAATATATACTATGAGTTCTGTACAGTCCTAGAAACTTGAAAATCAATTAGAACATATGAAAATTTAATAGACTAAAATTATTTTTTCAATTTCAATATTTCAAACTCAAGTTATTGATGAAACCCTTATTTAGGGCTTTTTGTGACCTGTGTCAACCCATCAGCATTCAAAAATCCTTTGAGTGTGTTGTAGAAGGTTTCAAGATTCCAAATTTGATTTTTAGGGTCTTTTTATACCTTGATTGCCTTTTCTAATAGAATTTATGTCTTATCCAATTTTCTATCAATGATTTCCAACTTGAAATAGAGTTGACTATGCAGGAAAATTGGTCACTATAGGTCTATATTCTCATAATGGATGAACAAAACATATGACAAGACAAAATATAGTTTAATAAAACCTCTAACACCTTTAAAAGTACATCCTTTAATGTTTTACACCATGTGATCAACAATTAAATCCTACTTCTTTGTTTTAGAACTTACAATACACACAGGTCAGTCCAAACACTGACTGCTACAATAAATTGAGTTTGTTTTATGCAAGTATAGGCATGACAAAGATAAATTTCAATAATTATTATTTAATAATAATAAATTCATTAATATTAACCTATATAAACTTGAAATAAAATGATTACATAGTTTTATCTTTTAGTAATAACAACACACAGTCTGCATACAATAGAAAACTTACAAAACATAGGGGGTCTATGCATATTTAAGCCTGATCATTAGGAATAAAAATTTCATTCCTCATTTTTTTGTCTTAAAGATACATTAAATAAATCTTTAATAACATTTATATCAATTATAACATTCCATTCTTCCTTCAACAAGAAAAATACAGTCTACAATCTTGATTAAAAAAATGTTCAAAACAAGGTTTGTCTCTTTTCTTCTTGAATAGGGATTATTTTTCTATTGTTCCTTCAAATTATTGATCCAATAAAATACAAATCACTACCTACAATTATAAATCCATGCATTTTATACGAGGACAACCATTTTTCAACTTTCTTGGAGAGGTTGTCAACATTACAAGAGTCTTTTTAAAGGTGGCAAAGCACCAAAAAATGATTTTCAAGACATATATCCACTTAGACCCTTGGAAATGAATCAATTGGGATATAATAACATTTTAAAATGATTCAAAATATTATTCAAACATTTTTACACCCCTGCAATTCCTAACAACATACTAGAAATTTAAATTTTTAAACGCACTAGCTTTTGGTGAGAAATCCAAAATTTGAAATTTAAAATAGCTAATTGCACTCCTAAGATATAAAAATGAAAAATAATCATTATTTATACCTTATAAGGCCATAAAAATAATTATTAAACCTTATTCAATGCAAAAAAATCCAAAATTGATCAAAATTAGTCCCTAAGAGTGATGCCCCTACATCAAAATTGTATTAGCATGGTCGATGTAGTTGTTTAAAATAGAAAAATGAAATATAATTATATCAATGTGGTCGATGTAGTTTTTTTAAACTAAAAAAAGAGGAAAAATATTATCAACATCTTTGATGTAGTTTTATTAAATTTAATAATGAAATAAAACTATATCAACATGACCAATGTAGTTGTTAAAAAATGTAGATATTTTAAAGAGGGATAAATTTTAAATCATACCTATAGGGTAGCTTTAAATAGTGTTAGAATCTATGGGATCAAGATCACCTATGACTCAGTTGCATTGGTCATGTGAACTAAATGTTCTTCATCTAAGGGCATGTCTAGGGCAGGTAAAAGTGGTAAAATCATCCTCATCACTACTTAAGTTAAGATGAGGACTGCTAAAAATGGGAAGATCATGGAAGAGACCTTCGATCATGGAAAATGATAAAATTTATTTTGGTTGAGAAAATTTTCACCATGAGTATTCATCATCAATGATGGGAATATAAGAAACATATGTGTCTAAAATGGGAATATTGTATATGGGAGTTTCTTCCATGCTACGATAATCATAAAGATCTAAAGGAAGTGTTTCACAATTTACTTTCATATTATTGATATAAGTGAGATTAATATTTATATATTTTACAATGTGATTTAATTCATGGAAAGGAAACTTGGGGGATGACATGTTTACAAAAAAATTTAAAGTATAGGGATCTATAAAATTTGCATATCAAGGAGAAAAATTGAAATGTGAAGACAATTAAACCAGTGGTGGGATAGGATTCAAATTAAACTCACTAGAATGTATGCATGAGTTGGAGACCTATAACAATATTTTCTATCTAAACATAATAGGATAAAAATAAGGTCATAATAATAGAGTTTGCATATACTTGGAAGAGAATGTAAGGACCTATATAATCCACATTCAAATGTCAAAAGGAAAGGGTTCCAAATCCTAAGCCTAGGACATTGGGTATAAATCTCACTAAGGCTCAATGTAGATAAGTGGTTGGAACAATGATTATAAAATAGGTGTGCCAAGGATACAATAATTATACCACATGTAAGTAAATAATGAGCAAGGGTAAGTTATATTAAATATATCTGAAACTACTAAAATAATAACAAGACAAGTGTTGTAATGGTCAACCAATGAGTGATCTATATAAATTTAGGTGATAAATGGAAAGTCTAAGTGATGCAGGAGCATCTATCCACTTACTAAAATTATAGTGATGAAGACTCTAATACATGATAATAGGTCCAATAGAGGTCTTAGGAGTCTTAGGAATCCATGACATGGTTTAGAATGTGTGTTGAGGGTTTTCCCTCCAAAATTTTAATTTAAAATTTCAAATTGTAAGACCCAAGCATTAACGGGTCTTTTTAGGTTAATGATATGTAAAATGGATAGGTAAATTATGAGTTAGTCTTAAAATGTCATATGTAGTGACTACATATAAGTTTAATATCATTAGAAAATGTGGTGGAAAAGTTTTGGTTGTAACCATCCAAATCCAACGTAGATGTTGCATGAAAATAGGATTTGTTGCATGAGATCATAAGTAGAAAGAGATGAATGAAAGAGGAAGAGAGAGTGTTAGAGAATCAGGAGAGTAGGAGGAAAGGAGGAGACCTTTGAGGATGAGAGAGATGGAATAATAAAAGGAAATGTAACACTCTCCATGAAAAAAAAGAAAGAAGTATGGATTGTGTATGTAAATGTCTATGATGTTTATCAATAAATAAGAGTTATGCTGACTATCTACTCTCCCATTCAAGGTATATGGATTTTTATTATTTATATGTTGTCTTTAATAGGCCCTTGAGGATATAGATAGATCACTTTGTTGTATTATTACAGGTCTGAGACAAGAAATGAGGTTACAATCAAGAAAGGAAAGAGATTTAGTGGTATTTGAGGATTATTGGTTTCGATGTAACTACTATGTGATATGCATGAAAGGGTTTTAAGCTCAGACAACTCTTAAGAGGATCATTTTTATGTTAACAAGGTAAATTAATCTCAATAAAGAGCACTCTCGGTCCTAATCCTGTAGTACTTTTGAGATAGTCAAGAAGTCCTAGGGTTTGGAGTTTGTTGAATGATTATTATGGTAGATCATTTGTGTGGATGAGTCACAAGGTTGGTAGAGAGTTTATTTTTATTATACAAAGTCATTTTCAAAACTAAATAGTCATTATCAAAAGCTTATGTAGTCATGTCATAATGTTTCCACCATAGTCTTCACATAAACCCTTATTTTTAACAAGTCATTAAGAGTAATGAGCAAATGGAATAGATGAAGTCTTTATGTGGACTCCTTGTCATTGGGAACTGGTAAATATTTGAAGGTGAATTTGACCATGTTTGATTGTTTGGAGAGATTGATAACCCTTTGAGTTGTAATATTCAGGACAAACCCTAAATAACTCTATCTTTGAACCCAAAATTATGTACTTTAGTATTTTATGACTATTTGGAGATGAGATCAAGGACAAAAAATGGTTTATAAGGTCAAGGTAACCTTAGACAGACCCTTCACAGGTGATATAATGCTTGGAAATGAGTATAAATTCATTTTAGCTCATTTTTACCCCTCTCAGTCATACATAGTCTACCAGTTGGGGTTTAGAATGGAAACATCAATATCTTTCATTATAACCATTAGAAATTCAAGAAAATTTGTAATCATATGAATTTTGTGATATACTAAAGGATTCATGATTCTTTGTACTGATATGGTATGGATATGTACACATTTAGTGACTAAGCAAGTGAAAGAAGGACTAGGAGGCCTAATTGGCAAGGTGAGTACAAAGGAAAGGGTATTTATACATTGAGTGAGGTTATGAAACCTATTGAGAAGTAGTAAGAATATAAAGGGTGTCTAAATAAGGGCTCAAACTCCTAGGAACCCAAGTGGAATGTTCTAACTAAGAAAATTTTCATAAAAAAGGCTACAAAGAGTGGAGCTTGGTTGAGAGCTTGAGAGGTGCAAGAGGTTGTAGAGGATAGTGAATGAGTGTGAGGTTCATGAAAGGTCTAAATACAGTGAGATATGGTTCAAAGGAGCTCAAAGAATAGGGTCATTCATCAATAAACTAGGGAGCCTAGTGAGGAGTTGTAGAGTTATTAAAGAGGGAAGTTCAAGGACATAGCAAGGTGCCTGTAAATTTGGAGATCAAAGATTGAATTTAGATCCATGAATGGGAAGATGAGATTGTTCTCATAATCCTATGCATTATTTTTGGTATCAGAACAAGGTAAGGTCTTGGTCTAATTTATGTTTTGAGTTATTAAAGATTGTTGATTTAAGATTGCTAAAGAATATTATTGAAGATTGCATGAAATTAAATTGTAAAGGTATTGTGATAAAAGAGTGTGGTGTAGGCATGACCTATTGATATCAACATAGAGAAATAAAATATAGGTGAATAAATAATCTATAACCCCCACTTCCAATGTGAAGGACTTGAGACTAGTCACAAGAGATCTAGAGAAGATAGAGAGGAAAGAGCATTGAATTTCAAGAGAGAGAAGAGAAAGACTCCAAGTGAGAGTCAAGAAATATAATATAAGTCCTAGACAAAGGACTAGAGAAAGATAAGGAGACCCAAGAGAAGTCCAAGAAGAGCAAGTAGGTAAGCTTGATAAATGATAGATCTAAGTGAGGACTAGAAAGTGAAGAAAAAGAGAGAAGATAGATGTTGAAAAAGAAGTGAAAGAGATAAGAAGATAGAGCTCATGGTGAAGCTCATGAAATATCAATAAAGCTAATGGTTTGGTTGTAATGTGAGAAAGAGAATTAAGTGGCCAATAGAGCTACCTATGAGATAAAAAAGGCATAAGATGAAAGTCTTGAGGAAAGAGAAGAGTAAATAGAGCATATCCCATAGAGGCATGAAGGATGAAGAGTTGCCAAGAGAGAAACATGAAAAACAAGTTGAGAAACGAGTGATCATTGAGGAAAACATGGAGAGATAAGTGCTAAGAGAAGCACTTGAGGGAGAAGACAAGAAAAAGAAGAGAATATCCAAGAAAGAGGCATTCATAGAGACTTATTGGTCTCTTGTCTTATATTCTAACATTGCATTTAACTTTGTTTATGTAGGTGTAAAGCAAAGTTGGATGAAGGTCAAGAATAAGACCTAAAGGCTTGTGACAAATGGGTCAAGTGAAGCACCCATCAAGATGAATGAAGATGATAAGGGAAGAGGATAGGGTCTAGAAGATAACATGATGAATATTGAATATTCTCAACATGCTAAGGATGAGATAGAAGAAGAATTACATGATGCTTTGACAAGGATTGCAGCTAAAGCAGGAGAGGAAGCTCATAAAGAAGAAATGATGGAAAATCATGAAGATATAAGAGAGTAAATAACCATGCAGTAGTCTTTCAATGAGGTAAATGAATGCTTAGGACTTAAATTTGATTTTTTATATAAGAAGAAAAATGATAATATACAGGTTGGAAAAATGAATATCAAAGTAAAACCCTCAAATATAGTATAAGAACATGGATATATAGTGCCTAAGTGGCTCAAAGAATCAGTTGATGAGATGAAGAAGGTAAACCTTAAGCAAGAGGTCATTCAAGCTAAGAATTTAAGTAGAAGATAAGAGCAAAAAAGGAGGAAAATAATAAATAGAAGGTTACATCAAGTTAAGATGACATGGTGTCAAGCAAAGAAGCATGAAGAAGGTGATACAAGAAGCCAATTTGAGTCCAATAATATGCAAGCCAAAATATGGGTCATGAAGAGCATGGAAAGGGTACAAAAATCTAGTATTTTAGGTACACTCTAAGAGAGCATGGGAAAAGAATAAAATTGCAAGGTCAAGAAGCCAATTGAAGCTATAGAACAAAACAAAGACAAAGGAATGATGATGTAGCTAAGTAATCAAATGAAGAAGCAATATAAAGAGTGTGAAAAGAGCATAAGCAAATAAAAAGGTAAGAAAGTTATTTATGATGAGTATGGCAATGCTCTCTTTTAATCAATTAATGAGGTCATAGAGAGAGAGTATAAAAAATTTAAAAGGATGTTTATAAGCACCAATGGATAGCTAGGTGAATGTTCTAATGCAAGCAAAGATGGATCATTGTTGAAGAATGAAAACTTCTTGAGAAATGAGGAAGCAATGGATTAATATACTGATGTAGAATAAAATTTGGAAGAAGATGAAGGACATCATCATCCTAAATTTGATGAAGATCATGGATAAGTAGATGATCTTACATTGAGAAAATAATTGGAGATATTGGAGAGGTTATTTAGTCCATTAAAAGGGTTTCATAAAAGTGAAGAGAAACATGAGAAGCTCATGAGTGAGCTTTAAGAAAAGTCAAATGATAAAAAGTTGAATGGCATAAGTGCTAAAAACCATGAAGAAACTATCAAAACTATTGAATAAGAAATAACAATCATTGATGATATGGATGAAGCAGGTATGGATTAGCAAGAAGAGGTTTCACCTCATAAGAAAATGAGTAAGAGAGAATGATCCACAAGATCTCATGATTTAAGCATGGCAAAGATAAACAAGTGAGTTCAAAACAACGTAAGAAAATTACATGTTTACATAATATTGTAACTGAGTTAAAAGAACAAAAACATGAGGAAGATAGTGGAACAAGTTTCCAAAAAGTGTCTCCAGGAGGTAATCTAGTTGAAGAAGACAAATAGGTTGATATGAAGACAAATACATTTGAAAAGAAGCTCAATGAAAGAATACAATCTCAAGGAGCTAGTGAAGAAGCAATTTAGCCTCATGAAAATTCATATAATGCATATGAATGATGATGTTTATACAAGTGCAGCTGAGGAAAATGGTGAATAAGAGTATGAAAACCATGACTTGACTAAAAATGAAATGGGAGAATGGATACTTATAGCTGAGAAAGAGTTGAGGAAAATAAGATGGAAGAAGAAAGCAAGAAACACAATGATGAAGACCAAGCAAGATAGAATTGATAAATGAAAATATGAGAAAATCATAGAGAAAGTGAGAAAGGAAAGACAAATAAAGAACAAGTGGAAGAAAAGAAAGAAAGTCATTTGTAACTCACTCAATTTTTCTCCTTCCTAGGGAGTATGATGCAGGAACATCTAGCCACTTAAACAAATTACAGTGATGAAGACTCTAATACATGCTAGGAGGTCCATTATATGTCCTAAGAGTCTGAGGAAGCCATGAGATGGTTTAGATTGTGTGTTGGGGGTTTTCCCTCCAAAATTATAATTTCAAATTTCAAATTATAAGACCCAAGCATTAAGGGATCATATGATTCTAATGAGATGTAAAATGGAAAGATAAGTTGTGAGGTAGTTTTAAAATGTCTTATGTAGTGACTACATGTAAGTATCATGTCAATATAAAAGGTGGTGGAAGAGTTTTGGTTGTAACCACCCAAATCCAACGTAAATGTTGCATGAAAATAGGATTTATGGCATGAGAGCATAAGTAGAAAGAAATGCATGAAAGAGGAAGAGAGAGTGCTAGATAATGAGGAGAGTAATAAAAGAATGAGAGATTTAAATATGAGAGAGATGGAACAAGAAAAGTAAATGTAACACTCTCCATGAAGGAAAAAGAAAGAAGTATGGATTGTGTATGTAAATGTCTATGATGTTTATCAATAAAGAAGATTATGTTGACTATATATTCACCCATGCAAGGTATATGGATTGTTATTATTTATAAGTTTTCTTGAATAGGCCCTTGAGGATATAGTTAGAGCACTTGTATTGTTGCAGGTCTGAGTCAAGAAATGAGGTTATAGTCAAGAAAGGAAAGAGATATAATGGTGTTTTAGGATTTTTGGTGTCTATGTAACTACTATGTGATATGCATGGAATGTTTTTAAGCTAAAAAAACTCTTAATAGGATCATTATTATGTTAAAAAGGTAAAGGGATCTCAAGAAATAACACTCTTGGTCCTAATCATATAGTAGTTTTGAGATAGTCAAGTAGTCTTAGGGTTTGGAGTTTGTTGAATGATTATTGTGGTAGATCATTTGTGTGGATGAGTCAAAAGCTTGGAAGAGATTTGATTTTTATTAGACAAATTCATTTTCAAAACTAAATATTCATTATCAAAATCTCATGCAGTCATGTCATCATGTTTCCACCTATAATATTGGCATAAATCTCTATTTTTAACAACTCATTAAGAGTAATGATCAAATGGAATAGATGAAGTCTTTATGTGGAATACTTGTCATTGGGAACTAATAAAGAGTTGAAGGTGAATTTAACCAGGTCTAATTTTTTAGAGAGATTGATAACCCTTTGAGTTTTAATAGCCAGAACAAGCCTTGAATAACTCTATTTTTGAACCCAGAATTGTGTACTTTAGTTTTTTTTTTACTATTTCAAGATGAGACCAAGGACAAAAAATGGTTTATAAGGTTGATAGAACCTTGGAAATTAATTTCAAAAGTGATAGAATTCTTGTAAATGAATACAAAGTCATTTTAGCTCATTTTTACCCCTATTGGCCATGCATAGGCCTACACAGTCTACTAGCTACGGTTTAGAATAGAAACATCAATATATTTCATTATAACCATTGAAAATTCAATAAACTTTATAATCATCTAAGCTTTTTGATATAATAATTGATTCATGAGTCTTTGTATTGGCATAGTATGAATATGTATGGATTTAGTGACTGAGCAAGTGAAAGGACTACGAGGTCTGATTGGCAAGGTGAGTACAAAGGAAAGGTTATTTATACATTGAGTGAGGTTATGAAACTTCTTGAAAAGTAGTAAGAAGATAAAGGGTGTCCAAATAAGGGCTCAAATTTCTAATAACCCTAGTGTAATGTTCTAACTAAGAAAGTTTGCATAAAAAAGGCTACAAAGAGTGGAGCTTGGTTGAGAGCTTGAGAGGATAGTGGATGAGTGTGAGGTTCATGAAATATCTAAAGATAGTGAGGCATGGTTTAAAGGATCTAAAAGAATAGGTTCATCCTGTTGGGTGAATATTTTGTCACCAGCTAATTGATGAGCAAAATAGGTCTCTTCAACCACAGCAAGGGAGATTGGTCGGCTAAATGTGCAGGTTTACTACATTAGAGGTGGACAAATCTCTCCTCTCATCAATGGGAGGTTCTCTATGAAATATGAGGAGCTATATACTATATATATAAGAATAAAATAACACTGAAAGGTAGGATTACACCATCCATCTCTCTTTTTTTAGAGATGATGTTCACAAACAAAAGAGAAAATCTTGGTGAAAACACTAAAGGCACTTCTCTTCTTCAAAAGTGATCTTACAAAAAATAGTAGGATTTCTTTCAGGTAGTGATAAGTAATTGGTAACAAAAAGGGACGTAGTAACCAGCAGATTGAGATGTAACACAAAGTCTTCACCTCGACTGCCCAAGAGTGAGATACAAAGGACAATGAGGGCAAAAAGTCATCTCAAGGTCCTTTACATAGAAAAAAGCTAAAAACACACACTGAAGACAACTGTGACAGCACAAAGTCTTTCCACAATTGTCTTCAAGACACCTTCTTGATTACTTCTACTAGTTCTACTTGTAAAATTGAATAAATAAGAATACATTTAGGAAACAGACATAAGAACAATCTCCTAAAATGACATAAGCTATAACAATACAAAGTCTGAAAGTAACTTGCTTTCTCATTCAAACAAAGGAATATGATGAACAATCTGAGCTCAAAGTCTCAGTAATTACCTCTCAATTTTGGCAGAGCTTCACTTTTATAATGGAAAAGTCTCTTTTGCATAAGACAAGAGATTACAATATATGGCAACCAAGAAAGGCTTGGCACTTTTTTCAATGGAACAGCTCATGCTGTAGTCAATGCCTTGAATGCATTTCAATTTTGTCAAGGGACCGTGCTTGGAATAGTACATTGGCCTTAATTATGGCATGCACATTCATCTCATCTATCTCTTCCAAAGTATAAGTTGTCTGGTCCTTTTCCTGATGTCTATGTAGCTGTCAACTTTACCTTTACTTCATGGAAGAAAAATAGGCTGCGTCCTTGGTTTTGGCATGCTCAGATGACTACTTGGTGAACTATTTCACCTATTGAAAATAACTCCCTTGTAGATATTTCTGATCTTTTTGTATTGTTCTCTCTTTCCTGTAGCAATTTAAGCTCTTGGGCTCTTTTTTTAGATGGTCACTTGGTTCATCCTTCAAGTTTCAAGCTATATTTAAAAACTAACATATATTCCATTACCTTAAATTTGACATCCGTGGGGCCATCAATGGTTTCTAGTTGTTTGAACCATATTGAACCATGAACCTTTAAACCTTTGAAAGTTCATTGGTTCAATAGTTCAACAATTTAGGTGGTCTTTATTAGTTCCTTTGTTCATTCACTTCTTTGATTTGTCTGGTTGAACCATCCCTTTAAACTGGTCTCTGGAATCATCCATATTCTTCTTTTACTTGGGGCTGTCTTTGAACCGTTGAACCTATGAGCCATTGAACTTTAAAATCTTTTCGTTCAAGGTTTAATCGATTCATTGGTTCATTCTTTGTTCCATTGCTTCCTTTATTTTTCTAAGTCTCTTTGAAGCCTTGAAATCCCTTCAACTCTATGTCCTTGGAATGCCCCAAAGGGAAGGTGTCCCTTTGGGCTTTGAGAAAAGGACCATTTTCTTGGTGCCGAGAGCCCTCCACAAGGGCACCTACCCTTAGGGGTCCTTCGATCGGCCTTCGGGTTAATTCCTTCGAGTAGCCTTGATCCTTCATTTCTTTCAGACAAAATGTCTGAATGAAATCTTCCTTCACCTTTGCCATTTTGTCATCGGGCTTTTGGTCGTTCCTTCAGGCAAAATGTCTGAAGGAATTCCTTCGAACAATTTGTTTGAAGGATTTTTCTTAGTCATTTTTCATAGGAAATCTTTCTAAATGAATTCTTTCAGTTCCTTTAGTTAGTAATTTCCTTAGACAAAAAGTCTGAAGGAAATATTCCCTTTCAGCCTTAGTCACTTTTTGATCTTTGAACCAATGTTCCCTACCCTCCGCAAGGGCACCTACCTTTAGTTCACTGCCCTCCACAAGGGCACTTGTTCCTTTAACTTTGGGGTAGTCCTTTAAACTGACTAATTAAACCAACTTTGGTTCAACAGTTCAACAGTTCAATCTTACATTTGAAGACTTCTTTTTGTCTAAGTCTTTTGATTTCTTCAAACCCATTGAACCCATTGAACCATTTTGGTTCAAGGTTCAATGATTCAATGGTTTAACAGTTCATTCCTTTGTTTTGCTAAGTCTTTTGAAAAAATTGAACTTACTGAAGTGGTTGAACTTTGAACCTTTGACAAAGCACTTAACTCTTTAAGCTTGCTGACAACGTTGAACTGTTGAACCTTGAACCTTTTTAGAAGTGGGGTTCAATGGTTCAATGGTTCAATCCTTCCTTTGAAGCTTACCAATGAATATTTTTGGTTGAACCAAGGTGTTGAATCAATCTTGAAATTTTCTAAGTGCTGGGAACTTGCTCCTTTGAGAGAGCTCACCTATTGAAGCCTTTGAACCTGTTGAACTTGCTAATCCCTTGACTGAAAAATCTTGAATAATGAAAAAATGTGAATGCTAAGAACAATTTTTTGAGAAGGGAAGAGATAATTTTGGCCTACAGAACCAAAATAGTTCATATGTTGTGCCAAAATTGAGTGACAGATTTTAAGAACAACAACTAGCTCCAGTTAGGGAACTTCCTTCAGTTGAAAACTTGGAATAGTTGAGGGGAGTAGAAATTAGAATCTCTAGTGCCTTTAAGTATGTCATTGGGATATGGATTCATGCTACCTAAAAAAAAGGTGCCAAAAATGAAAATGAACAACACAAAATAGAACTAAAGACTATACAGATATACATATGTACAGGTGAACTTATCTGATACTTCAAGAATTGAAGTGCTTCAGAAGCTGCCCATTGTGAGGCAGAGAAAAGGGTGTGCCATCTTGATACTTCAACAAAAAACTAAATTACCATTGAACTATTAGATAATAAAGGAGCCTCTCCACAGAGAATCAAATTTCCCATGCATTCCCTTTTGTTCTCTCCTCTTGTCCCACAACAGGACTTGATCTCCAATCTAGAAATCACAATTTTTTGCTTTCTGGTTGAAGAGATTCTTCACCAGACTTTGATGTGCAGTAATTCAATCCACCACCATAGTTCACTACTCATCTAGCTCAGTCAAGCACATGATCCTCTTATCAATAGAGCTTTCATATGTCTGATCTTCAACTGCCTTAGTCAATTTCAATGTTGGTAGTTCTAGGGTGTTTGGTATCTCAGCATTGAGACCATAAAGAATTTGGAAATGTGACAGACCAATTGCCCTCTTGGGTGTAATTATGTCTACCCATAAAGCATCACCCAATGCTTTATGCCATGTTTGTTGGTTATCATCTACCAGCTTCTTGATGATAGTCACCAAATTCTTGTTGTTTGATTTAGCTTGGCCATTCCCTTGTGAAAAATAATCAGAAGAGTGGAAAAGGGTAATCCCATAGTAGAAATAGAACTGAGTAATCTCTTGAGAAGAGAAACAAGCTGCGTTATCTGTGACAATCTTGGTTGGGACCTCAAACCTAAAAATGATGTTCTCTTTGAGAAAATTGCACACTACTTCTAAAGTAGCATGCTTGGTTAGAGTAGCTTCCACCCACTTGGTGAAGTAATATGTGGCTGTGAGGACATAATCATGTCCAGCACTTGAAGATGGGTTTACAACACCAATGAAATTGATTCTCCATTGCTGAAATGACTCTTCTATCACCACTAGATTAAGAGGTAGAGCAGCCAACTTAGGTCTTCCAATGAACTATTAGCATAGCTCACATCTTCGTACCCATTTGTATGCATCTTGAAATAGAGTAGGCTAGTAATACCTAGCTCATAAAATCTTATGGGAAGTTACAAGAGCAAAAAAATATCCTCCACAGGCCAAATTGTGGAAGGACTTCAAAAGTTAGTTTTACTTCTCTTTATCTACGCAACAAAGGAACACTCCATCAAGGCTCCTCCTATACATGATGTTGTCTCACAAGATAAAATTAGAAGCTTTTAACTTGACAATCCTCTTTTTTTAACGAGACAAGTGAGCAAGATACTCACCATAAGTAAGAAAATGAGCAATACTTGAATACCACTCATTCGTGGTGGAAACAAAGAGGACTGTTAGCGTGTCTTCAATTTTTTCTTCTTCATCCTCTATTTTTTCTGGTCTATTATCAGCAATCAATTGGCATAGACCCCTTCTCCATACTAGCTTCATTAGTTTGATGACTGGATCAAACTCTTGAATTTTAGCAATCTAATTCCCTCTTTTGGTTCCAAACTCTTGTTGAGTTAATATAGATTTAACTGTGGTATCAAGAAGTAGGGTAGTAGTGTGTGAATTTAGGATGTAAAAGTAGAAATGCTTCACTACCTTTACCACTGCATAGACATGCTTCTCTATATTTGAGTATTTTAGCTCATGAGCTTTGAGAGGACAGCTCATAAAAAAATGAGAGATTCCACACCTATTTGGTTCTATTGAACCAGAATTGCTAAAAGTGTATGTTCAGAAGCATAACTATATATGGTGAAATCTTTGATATAATTTGGACAAATCAAAATTTAGGCATGGGCAATAGCTATCTTGATGTCTTGAAATGCCAATTTGCCTTCTTTAATCTAGCTAAAGGTGATCTTTCTCTTCATCATGTTCACAATGTGGTGAGTCTTCTCAGTGAACTCAGGGATGAACCTTCATAAAAAATTCACTTTTCTGAAGAAAGAGTAAATTGTAGTCTTACTCATAGGCAGGGTAAGCTCATGGATGGACTTGACTCTATCTGAGTCAATCTTTATGCCTTCTCGAGACATAATATGTTTAAAAAGTTTCCCCTCTGTCACTCCAAAAATAGACTTCTTGGGATTTAGAGAAATGTCATTATGGCAGCGTCGTTCTAACACTTATTGCAAATAGCGCACATGGTCAGGGTGATGCTTGGAAAAGATGGTTAAATCATCTAGGTACACCATAATGAACTTACCTATTTCATCTTTGAAAGCAAGGTCCATTTCTCTCTGAAAAGTGACACCAACATTTATCAGGCCAAATGGCATTTTTTGATAGGCAAAGGTGCCCCAAGGTGTGGTGAATGCAGTCTTATGCTAGTCTGCTTCACCAACTTCAACTTGATTGTATCCTGATAACATCTCTAAACTAGTCACTATCTGAAGAACTTGATCCATGATGGGCAAAAGATAGTTATCCTTTAAGGATGACTGATTTAAATTTTTGAAATCCACACAAAGGCGACTTTCACCATTCTTCTTCCTCGCATGGATTGCAGAAAATCATCTTAAAATTAAGCATTTTTTATATTTCAAATAGAATAGTACCTGATATTTTTAGATTGTATTGTCTAGATTTTTGCTTGTAAGGCATTGAATCACTTTTGAGAGGAATGTCATGGTGAATTTCTTCAGGTCTGAGTGACTTCAGATCATCATATGAGTATGCTAAGATATCCATATACTGGTGGAGTAGAGCAGCAAATTTGAACTCTTTTTGAGTGCAGCATTTCTCAATGTTCACTATTTTTGAATTTTCTTTGATACCTAAATTTACTTGATCAAACTCCTAGGAGGAGCTTGAATTTGTTTGTTGTTGTTTGATGAATTTGTCATGCTTTTCAAACAGCTTCTCAAAGGAAACTAGGCCTTTTGATATTTTATTCCCTTTAAGTTGCAGGGATTTTTCAACTGTATTTGCACTTGATTCAAGGGTTGGTTCAAGCTTCTGAGGCTCACTACTTTCAAAATAAAGCTGTTCAAAGCTATTTTTTTGCTCTAAAAAGGCAATGATTTGGTTTTCAACATTGAACACTTGATAATGATTAGCATTATCAGGCACACTTGATCAAAAGACTAGTTTAATAGTGTACCTATCTCCTTTAAAATCAGGGTGAGGGATCGAAAGAGTTGTCAAAATGGCCAATGCATCAGCTCTATCATTAAACCTCCTGGGTATGGTAGAGATGTTGAAAGCATCAAAGCTTTCAATTTGATCTCAGACTAGATTACGGTAGTGGCGTAATCTCTTTTTTTTAGTTTGATACAGGTTCTTTACCTGACAAACCATCAGTTTAACATCTCCTTTGGCATGAAGGAGTTTGATGTCTTTGTCTCGATCAGCTTTCAATCTAAGCAATAGAGATTCATACTCAGCTGTGTTGTTGGTATTACTGAACTATAACTTGTATGAAGAAAAAAAAATCTCCTTGAGGAGATATCAATACAACCTCAGCTCCTAAATTGGTAGAGGAGCAGCTACCATTGAATTCTAAAATCTATACCTCATCAGACACTAATTTTTTCTTAGATTCTTCTTCATTTAGAGGGGGAGATTCTTTTACACTTGCACTGCACTCTATCTTATCTTCTGCTATTTTGTCTGAACTAATTTTTAGACTGTCATCTTTAAGAGCTTCATCAGATGCCTCATAAACTTCTTCCATGGATAAGAAGTAATTATCCATGCCTGAAGACTCAAACAAAATTTGAGCTTCAGGCATTGATGTTTGAGTAACCACGTATTTTGCTTCCTTCTCAGGAAGAAATCTTTACATAACATCTTTGACTAGAATCCTCACCTCAGATAGGTCCATGTTCAATTCTCCTCCAACATCCTTGCAAAAATTTTGCCCAAGAAAGATGCCATATGATGTTGGGATGTCGGCCACCAAGACAGTCATCTTGATTCTCTTGTTTGGGAATGCTGCAAATACAAATTAGGCATCTTTGATTTGTCCCAGTAGTGGCACTTGTTTGTTCTATATAGATAAACATCTCTCAAATGTCTTGGTTAGTGTGAGACCAAGAGATTCCACCACTTTGGCAGGCATGACATTATATAAAGCTCCAAAATCAATGATGCAATTGCTCAGCTTGTGATCGTTTATCAACAAGAAAACATAGAAAGACTCTATTTTCTCAAGGGCAACAGGAAGAGTAATGACAATATTTTTGGGAATATACATGTTTTTTGGGAGATCATGAGTTACCTTCTTAGCATCTTGTCTTGTAGGGATGGTTTGGTTCTTTAGACATTGAACCATCTTATCCAACTACTCAAGGTTGGACTACAAAAATTCAAATTCAGATGTTTGAATTATAGTTTTCTTTATATGGTCAATTATATCAAATATTTGAAATGAACTAGGAATAGAAGATGGGAGTTCATCCTTTTGGTTTTTAGGAGGAGGATTGGTCTGTGAATTTGAAGTAGAAGGTGTAGGGATGTTTGATGTACTTACCTTTCTTGCAATCACCAGGTCCTTTGGGTGGAAAGGCAGAGTAGTTATCCGCTTAGCAATTGAAATTATTGGTTGAGGTCACTCTTCTATCTTTTTTTATCAACTTGTTGGGATGACTAATTCTTGAATTAGGTGAATATATCATATGATCCATTAACTACTTTACCTTCACTTCTGGGTTCATCCTGGTAATTCAAGAAACCAATGTTAGAGTCGCTAGCTAATTTTTCTTCTTTCTCTGTGAAAAGATTAGCATCATCTTCTAGGTTCAACTCAGGCTGGAAGTAGAAATCTAATTCTACTTCAAGATATCCAACTATTGAGTTGGTTGGAGGTGCTTCAATGGTAAGGTTCCCCCGTGGGGGAGGAAGATGATTTGTTTACCCTTGATTCCTGGCAGCATTACCTTGATATGACTGGTTCTGAAATGTCCTCCTTGGCATATCCTTGTATGAAAAAGTAGATGACATTCTTTGCGCCATTTACTTTTTAAGAGCTAGCAATTCATTTGTCAGCTTCTACACCATTAGATCAGTGGTGGTTGTAGGTGAGTATTCAGAGGATGAAGAGGATTTACGTCTGTTAGGATCTCTCCTTATCTTCTCTGCCAAGATAAGATCATCTTTTACCTTAGTAGCCAAATCCTAAGCAGTAGCAAGGTCTATATGGCCAGTCTATCTCAGCAAAAAACTCACTTTAGGTAGTTATGAGTTGATGAAGAAGCATTTAAAGTTCTCAAGTGTTGGCTAAGCAATGGTAGGAATTTGGTTCCTCAGCTTATCAAATTTGGCAATGAAATCCCTCATAAGTTTATGAGGTTCCTTCTTCATATGTGTGAGCTGAGCCAGCAAGGCATGTGTATCTTCTACATGCTTGAATCTGGCTTTAAATTTAGCTTTAAGAGTGTCCTAATCAGTCACTGACCGAGCCTGTAGATGGTAGAACTAGTCTGCAGTAGTGCCTTGTAGTGTTCTCACAAATAGCCTGATAGCTACATCTTTGAATTCCACACCTATCACATCATAGGCTATGCTAAAGGCTACAATATATTTATCAAGATGAACTCTCTTATCACCAAAGAATTTGGAAAAAATCTTCTTTGAACTGCATGGTAGCTCATGTAGAGGTGGAGTAAGATTGAGTGGACCAAAAGAGTTACCCTAGTGGTCTTGAACTGCCATGATTTGATTATGGATAGTGGGGATGACAAATCTGGGTAGAGTATGTATAGGCAAAGCTCTACTAATAGTAGAAAAAAAAGCTCTACCTTGTGTTGGTGACTTGGTACGGGTATGAAGAACACTCTTGGATTGTTGAACTTGAAGTTGGGGAGGGAACAAATCAAAATTACCCTACTACACCAACTCAAAAATAGGGTCAACAACACTTTGGGCTCTCTAGTTTCTGGTATAACATGGAGTTGCTAGATTGTAGGATAAAAATAAGAAAATATTGGCCCTACTTCAGCTTGAAGCTTGAGGCTTCAAACTATGTGTTCTTCCCCAATGGAGTCACCAAAAAATTGTTGGGTGAATATTTTGTCACTAACTAACTGATGAGCAAAATAGGTCTCTTCAACCACAGCAAAGAAGATTGGTCAACTAAATGTGCAAGTTTACTACATCAAAGGTGGACAAATCTCTTCTCTCATCAAGGGGAGGTTCCCTATTAAATATGAGGAACTATATACTATATATATAAGTAGAAAATAACACTCAGAAGTAGGATTACACCATTCATCTCTCTTTTTTTAGAGATGATGTTCAAAAATAAAGGAAAAAATTTTGGTGAAAATACTAAAGGCACTTCTCTTCTTTCAGAAGTGATCTTATGGGAAACAAGAAGATTTTTTTCAGGTAGTGACAAGTAACTGGTAACAAAAGGGGATGTAGTAACTAGCAGATTGAGATGTAGCACAAAGTCTTCACCTCAACTGCCCAAAAGTGAGATATGAAGGACAATGAGGGCACAAAGCTATCCTAAGGTCTTTTACATAGAAAAAAGCTAAAAATACACACTGAAGACAACTGTGATAGCACAAAGTCTTTCCACAATTGGCTTTAGGACACCTTCCTGATTACTTCCACTAGTTCTGCTTGTAAAATTGAATAAATAAGAATACATTCAAGAAACAGACATAAGAACAATCTCCTAAAATGACAAGCTATAACAACACAAAGTTTGAAAGTAACTTGCTTTCTCATTCAAATAAAGGAATATGATGAACAATCTAAGCTCAAAGTTTCAGTAATTGCCTCTCAATTTTGGCAAAGCTTCACTTCTATAATGAAAAAGTCTCTTTTGCATAAGATAAGAGATTACAATATATGGAAGCCAAGAAAGGCTTGACATTTTTTTCAATGGAACGGCTCATGCTGCAGTCAATACCTTGAATGCATTTTAGTTCTGTCAAGGGACCATGCTTGGAATAGTGCATTGGCCTTAACTGTGGTGTGCCCATTCATCTCATCTATCTCCTCCAAAGTATAAGTTGTCTGGTCCTTTTTTGATGTCTATGCAGCTGTCCACTTTGCCTTTACTTCATGAAATAAAAATAGGCCACATCCTTGGTTTTAGTGTGCTCAGATGACTACTTGATGAATTATTTCACCTACTGAAAATAACTCCTTTGTAGATATTTTTGATCTTTTTATATTGCTCTCTCTTCTATGTAACAATTTGAGCTCTCGGGCTCTCTTTTCAACTGGTCTCTTGGTTCATCCTTCAAGTTTTGTACTATATTTAAAAACTAACAGATATTCCATTACCTTAAATTTGACATCTACGGGGTCGTCGATGGTTACTGGCTATTTGAAACATATTGAACCATGAACCTTTGAAAGTTCATCAGTTCAATAGTTCAATGGTTCAGGTGGTCTTTATTGGTTCCTTTGTTCATTCACTTTTTTGCTTTGTCTAGTTGAACCATCCCTTTGAATTGGTCTCTGGAATGATTCATGTTCTTCTTTTGCTTGGGGCTATCTTTGAACCATTGAAGCTGTGAACCATTAAACTTTGAACTCTTTTGGTTCAAGGTTCGATCAGTTCATTGGTTCATTCTTTGTTCCATTGCTTCCTTTATTTTTCTAAGTCCCTTTGAAGCCTTGAAATCCCTTTAGCTCTATGTCCTTGGAATGCCTCGAAGGGAAGGTGTCCCTTCGGGCTTTGAGAAAAGGACCATTTTCTTGGTGCTAAGAGCCCCTCGCAAGGGCACCTACCATTCGAGGTCCTTCAAGTGGCCTTCGGGTTATTTCCTTTGGGTAGCTTTGATCCTTCATTTCCTTTGGACAAAATTTCTGAAGGAATTCCTTTGGACATTTTGTCTGAAGGAAATCTTCCTTCACCTTTACCATTTTTTTGCCAGGCTTTTGGTCATTCCTTTAGGCAAAATGTCTAATGGAATTCCTTCAAATAATTTTTTTGAAGGATTTGCCTTAGTCATTTTTTCATAGAAAATCATTTCGAAGGAATTCTTTTAGTTCCTTTAGTTAGTAATTTCCTCAAATAAAAAGTCTGAAGGAAATCTTCCTTTTCGGCCTTAGTTGCTTTTTGATCTTTAAACGAATGTTCCCTACCCTCTGCAAGGGCACCTACCTTTAGTTCATTGCCTTCTACAAGGGCACTTGTTCCCTCAGCTTTGGGGCAGTCCTTTGAATTGATCAATTGAACTGACTGATTGAACCAACTTTGGTTCAACAGTTCAATCTTGCATTTGGAGCCTTCTTTTTGTCTAAGTCTTTTGATTTCTTCAAACCCATTGAACCCGTTAAACATGTTGAACCATTTTGGTTCAAGGTTTAACGATTCAATGGTTCAACGGTTCATTCCTTTGTTTTTCGCTAAGTCTTTTGAAAGAATTGAACTTACTGAAGTAGTTGAACTTTGAACCTTTGACAAAGCGCTTAACTCTTTAAGCTTGCCAATGGCATTGAACTGTTGAACCTTGAACCTTTTTAGAAGCAGGGTTCAATGGTTCAATCCTTCCTTTGAAGCTTGCCGATGAACATTTTTGGTTGAATTGAGACGTTGAACCAATCTTGAAATTGTCTAAGTGCTGGGAAATTGCTCCTTTAAGAGAGCTCACCTATTGAAGCCTTTAACCTTGTTGAACTTGTTAATCCCTTGACTGAAAAAGCTTGAATAATGAAAAAATTTGAATGCTAAGAACAATTTTTTGAGAAGGGAAGAGATAATTTTGGCCTCCAGGACCAAAATAGTTCATATGTTGTCCCAAAAATGAGTGACAGATTTTGGGAACAACACATTCATCAATAAACTAGGGAGCCTAGTGAGGAGTTTTAGAGATATTAAAGAGAGAAGCTTAAGGACATAATAAGGTGCCTACAAATTTGGAGAACATAGATCAAATTCAGATCCAGGAATGGGAAGATGAAGTTGTTCTCATAATCCTCTACATCACTAAGTAACCCTATAACTACATGAACTTATTTAGTATAAGGAGGAGAATAAACAAGGATAAATAACATATCTACAATAGTAATGAGCAAGGAAATATCTAATATTATAAGTAAATAAAGGAAACATATTAGGGATAGAGATACTTACCTTTAGGTGGACTTGTTGGAACCTCAATCTCCTCATTTGGTTTAAGTGGCACTTTCAAAAATATTTTATGGATTGAGTACCTAAAATGGAAATAAGAAGACCTAGATATCCTTAGCTAAGGAATTTAAATACTAGGACACCTCCTCAACACAACTCCCCTTATGGAGCTTCAAAGACCATAAACAAGACTAGACCTCCAAGATAAGACTCTAAAATCTATCTCTCTTTACTACTTAATATCATAAATATTGCAATTAAAATAGATGTGTGTTTATGGTTTGGGAATGAAATATGACTCCTATATATGGCTCCAATACCCGGAATTGACCCTGAACTCTAAGTTGACGGTATTGGCTAGGCCAATATAGTCAAAAATATGTTGACTAGCATGGTATTTTATTGGTCAATCCAATAAAATATGAATGAATAAATATAGACTCAAAACCTTGTATATTAAAAATTATATAAGACAATATCAAAATTGCATCAACTAGACCAATAAAATACATGGAGAAACAAGTATGATATAGACTATATTGGTGTGGCTCATATAGTATGAATATAGGTTGGATAGTAAGACAATAGAAATTAAGCAAAGAGGTAATATTTATAGAGACTTAAAAGAGGACAAACATATATTTCAAAATACCATGAGCCAATCCCACTCCATTCTTGGTGCACCCTTTAAGGCATGCATTTAACAAAATTGATGTGCAAAAAATCCCTTACAAGATAAACTACTAGTAAATTGATAAACTAAAAAATATCAAGTGTATACAACCCACACATTTTTCATGACAATTATGAAGGAAAATTACCGAACGAGTCAACTATATATACACATCAAGCCTAAGGTTAATCTTATCTAGCATTAGACTTTTACATTCAAGAATATATTTGCACATCCTTGAGGCACTACCCTAAAACATCCAATTTTGAAAACACCTCAGACTAACAGTCACTAAGCCAAGTCTAAACACCTAACATAAGGTCAAAGTTACATATTGTCAAGTGTCAAAATCTGAACATGTTACACACATACTAGTGGATCATTATTAAGCATACATCCACATATGTGAGAGAACTTTGTACTTTGAGCCCTGTTCAGAGTATTGGAACATATAAAATATTCAACCATATAATAAGGTGTGGTTGGGCTATCCAACCCATATTTATAACCCATTTTTATAGGCCAAACTAAGTGTTGAAAGTTGAGCTAAGGTTTCTAGGTAAATGAAAACATATATTAATATTTGCATTGGATAAAACATCTAAAATTACACAAGAAACATCTTGATAGACAAATACAATGCTATGTATTGGAACAAATTAGAAAAAATATTCAAAAATGTTTTAGCAAGTGCCCAAGCAATACCAGATTTGTCTAGACATATTTTTATGGTCATTCTCATGAGCCAAGTGACAATAGATCCATTTTAGGGCATTTCTAATGATTGTACATAGACATAGACTATAATGGAACATGAACAATCTAAGTACCCTATCCTCTTGATAATTTATATAGATAGTACCTACAATTAATCAATATCAATATTATTTCTACATTTATATCTATGTAATTTATGACATATCTTCTACAATCTATATATTCTAAGTTTTATCCTTTTTAGATAATTATATAAAACATAAGTTAAAATAAATATAGGATGTGAAATATACAAAAACATTAAATCTTAATAAATAGAATAATATCTTGTTTCAGATAAACTTTTTTCCATCACCTCTTCTCAGTCCTCCTTATGTTACAAATTCTCCATATACTAACGTACAGTCCTATGCATCCAAACTTGTCTATAAACAAACATCATCTAAGCATCCCATAACCATACTTCTTGATCTTGATGCATGTCCTACACCTTCCACCACCATACAAATTGGATTTTCTATATGTCCTACTTATCCACAACCTAATTGTTTCATATACCCATATGACTAACTATTGTGTTTCCTAATACCATATCCTATAATTCTATAATAAAATAACTAATTATACGGCTTATAAACATTGTACATCTTGATATGTGTCACTATGTGTGTGTAAATTTATATATGAAATGTGTCTAATCTAATACAATCACAAAGTAAACATGCATAACAATCACTCAATTATACTTTATAACTTGTAAATCATGTGCAACAATAAGTCATGTGTCTAAAAATAGAAGGTATCTAGAATAATTTAAAAAAACAAATAAAAATAAGAGCACATTAAGCATATGAAGCAAAGGGAACCTTACCCACTGTTTCTATCAGAATACATTGATTTAGCTCAAATATGCTCTCATCATTTATAAATCATGGTGTATTTTTAGAGACATGGTAAGAGGAGGAATAAATAATTATCAAATATAAAAAAAGGTAAAATAATCAAAAGGAAACATAAATACAGAATTAGAAGAAGAATAATCGTCAAAATGAAAATTTTAAAAATGTGAAAACTCCTTAAAGGGGGAAAGTTAAATTTGGAGAGACAAATGAAAGCATCACATGAGGATACGAAAGATAAAGTTAAATAATATCAAACAACTCTAGGAAATAATACATAGAAATTTATGACCCGCATGCAAGATTATGAAAAGAAATTGAAAGTAAATAAAGCAACATAATAAACATTAAATCAAACAATAGATAAGGAAAATTGAAAAATAATTTGAAAAAAATAAATAAGGAAAAGATAAATGAATCAATATTGGAAAATGTCAATCTAAATAATAAAATTAAGGGACAAATTTAATTATATAATTAACACATCAAACCGATACTATAATCAGAGCTTAGAGTAGATAAACTAATAGATTTTACAAGGGTGTCCACAAATCAAGACATGATAAATCATCTTCTAGGAGATTAGCCTCCAAAAATTCATCATTATGTGTGTTAGTCCATGTATAAGTATCACTTTCATATGCCATTGATTTCTCAGTGTCAATTGGTCTTGAAAAACTCTTTATTTAATTTTGAGAACATATACACTCTTTGGAATAGATTTAAAAAAAATCAAAATTTTCCTCGTTGGTTTGGATGCTAGCTTTTGTTTTTCATTTTTTGGCTTTGGTTTGGATAATAGCCTTTATTTGTCATTTTTTAGCTATGTAGATTATTAATTATGATAACATGTATTGTTATAGATGGCATTATTTTGTTATTCTTTTATCAGTATTTAGTTAGTGATGTAGTAAGACCCTTAACTATGTTGGTTATGATTGTTGGGTTAATAGACAACCATGGGACTTGGCCTTAAAATAACATTTTGTATGTCAGGGTATGGGCACTTATATCAGATCCCACCTATACTATGTGAATTATATTGAGACTTATATTATATGAATACATGCTACTATTATTTAGACCTCTACCATAGTATACTATGCAATTGATATTCTATTCACGATTTTATAATGTTGAGTCAAGTTAATTTGGTTCAAAAATATGTGTTGAGCATAATTTTGAAACATGAAGACATAATATATTATAATAGTACAAATAATTCACTAACAATAAAACGGTTGTGTATGGCCAATAATTCATACTGTTGACTCTGAACAAAGGCAAGACACAAACACACAGTCAAGGAGGGAACCTAGAATTTAAATGATCTACTCAATTGGTGAAGCAAATACAAATAAAATAAAACTATAATAAAAAAAATCTTAAAACCCTTACGCAAATTCAAATTACAAAGTGGACCCTAAATAAAAATCCAAGGCTAAAGTATAAGAAGAGTCATAGCTATAGCTAGAGCTAAAACTAGGAAAGGGTCCCTCCATAACTAGTGGACCGTACACCACTCACAATTTGGAGTGGGAAGATATTTTCATAGCCCCTTTTAGATGAAGGAAGTGTGAACCTTGCTAAGTAGTTCAGGGTAGAATATTTTATAAGGGAATCATATGAAAATTTGAGGAAGATTGAAATGTAAGTCAAAGTGCATTAAAAGGGACATAACAAAATGTAAGATAGTCTACATATTATTTTCTATTGAATGGTAAAACATAGAAATATGTCTAATAGTGATATGAAAGTAGATGAATGTTTGACACTAGCCTTATTAAGGGGGGGACTTGTAATTTAGAAACCATCCCAGACCCATGGTTACCCCATCAACTCCATCTCAAAAAATGAATAAGCTTCCAAAGTTCATTGGTGATGGATTAGAGGATCCCATATGACATGACAAAATATGTATCACCATCTAGACATCCAATGGGAATACAAATGCACATATGTGGTTAAGATGTTTTCCATCCACACTTCAGGGAATACTATTGACTGGTAAGTAGATGCACCAAGCTCAAAAAAAGTAATATGGAAAACGCTATGGAAATCCTTGGAAAAATAATTCAAAATATTGAGGGATGAAAATGAGATTGTTTTGGAGATCTATAATACCTAACAGGGTAAACATGAGAATGTTTGTGCCTATAAAAAAGACTCAATGAACTATTGGGAAATTTTTAAAAGTAAATTTTATATAGATTGAAGAAGTGATTATTCAATGAAGGGTTTGTAACCTTATTGTGGAGGTTGATGAAGGTGGTCCCATCCTCATCTTACAAAGATGCATAAAACTAAGTCATAGACATTGAAAGCAAGAAAAATATGTCATCACACTCAAAATAATGTGAATAAGATGATGATAACTCTAGTGATGAAAATGAACCTGGATCAATGTGAACCTTGAGAAAATACATGTTGTGAATGATAAAGGAACTAAATGGATATAATAAGAACAAAGGTGAGTATGCAACACAATTTTCAAGTTACAAGGCATTAAGTTAAGGACTACCCATCTAATGTTTAAAGTAAGAGAAACCAATTATTATTCATAAAGGATATCCATTGACACCACCAACCATGTTTCCAAGGATCTATCAAAGATAAAATAATAATTCAAATTCAATATAGATTCAAAAGGCATCCAATTATATAAAGTTGGGAGTGCAATGAGAAGGTTTATTTTGCATGATATTGCCCTAAAACTAGCATTGGACTTCTCTATATATAGTGTGGGAAAATGAATCATAACAATGGTAGTTTTCCAAAGCAAGCCTACATCAATATTATTGGTGTAGCCAAGGTAAATGAATTAATGGAAATTACCATAGCATAAGTGAATAAATCCAATTACCCTATTCCAAATACATAGAAGGAAAGTTTGGTCAAAGCAAGAGTGGAATTCTATAGGAACATGGTTTAAGAATAATTTCAATCAAATGAACATATAAGCATAGAAATGAGCATACTAGATTCTAATAAACATTTTAAATATTTGCAAACCATTATACCTATGTTGATAAGTAACTTATTGCAAAGCCTTCAAGAACTCAAAAATTCTCTCATTTCTACCATACAAGACATTAGACCAAACATGGAGCATACAATAGTGCACCTAATGTTGGGAGATGGGAAGAGTTAAAATTAAAATAAACAACTCGTAGTTGATCCCCCCTTCTTAGGTAACTATGTGATTGATCCTCTACTCATGATGATGAACCTAACTTGATAGCTAACAGTTGTGCATATGGATGTTATGGGTAGAATTTTAACAAAAGATATCATCAACAATGGTTCTAAAATAAATGATATTTGAGAGGATAATTATAAGAGTCTTTGGAACCTAACTATGTGGCCTCTAATATTACAACTAGTAGGAGAATGTCAACAAGGCATTATGATATTGGGTGTACTAATAGGAAAAAGGGTAATTATTGGAACCCAACCCTTTTACTAAATTTTTTAGTCATCTTGTTGAAGAATAAGGCCTATGATGCACTATTAGGGCAAGGTCGGTTGATAGAAAGTAAATAAGCTCTAACTAGAAAAAGAATCTAGTCTCCATAGAAAACAAAGGCCAAAATTATGTCACAGACTTGAAGAATCTAGTAGTCAATGAGGAATCAACCTTGTTAGATTAATCAAATTTATAATTCAAGTAAAAATGCTTAGTTTATGAGAACCAAAAGATAATGAAACAAAATACTAAATAAGCCATAGAGTACAATATTACTCTAAAGATAAAATAAACTCCCTACATAGTTTGTTCCATTAGAATATGGAAGACTAAAAATCATTCTAGTTGGATTGTAATTAAGTCAGGATTATGGAGATTTAAAAATTATAAAGCTTGAAGTGGGATGGGTAGAAGTAGATGTTGGTGATGCCAAGTCCTTATAAAAATTTAACACCATAGCTTGCTTATCCACCAGAGTTTAAATAATACATCATGGGTGAAAAGTTTGACCCAATTTTCATAGGTAGTAGACATTCAATCCAAAGAGCCAACATCAATGAACAAGACCATGGGGTCAAATGGGAAAATAATAATAAATGGTGAAGATCATCTCAATTATGAAGTATGGTTAGATAACATGGATATGATCAACTTGGATGAACATCATGTGATGGCACAATGGGAAATAAAATTCACATAGAAAATAAGGAAGTAAATTCACAATAAACATTAGAAAAATACACATTTTTAAGGAGTGTTAGTCCTTATATATACTAGGAGGTGTGAATTCTAACCTAATAAGTTTAAATTAATATTTCTCAGACCATTTAAAATTATATAAATATTCCATAATAAAGTGTCAAGCTAGAAAAAATGAATGGGATGGCAATAAAAGATATAGTAAATAGTTCAAAATTAAAATTCTATCGATCAAGGTTGAAGAACATCAACATCTTGGACATTGATATCAAGCTCCTATGTACCTAAAGTGAAGAAAATGGGGTTGGGGAAAGTACAAAAAAAATCATGAAAATAATGTAAAATAATATTAAAGTATGTAAAATTAAGTATCTCCCTCAAAATCAAAATTCGACCCCACTTGAAGTGGGACCCATGCAAACTATACATCTTGACAACCTATAAAAATGTTTTTTTATGTATTGTTGACATTGTATGTATTATTTATGGATTACATGATTATTCAAGTGCATTCCTTAAATTCCTTGAATATCATATTTCTAACAGTTACCCTTTCCTTAAATGTGCCCAAGATACCTCTGCAACTAAACACCCCTCACATGAATGCTCTATACATGTATGTCCCTCTATTGTATTTGTAAGTATACTACTATACATTGTTCCTTCCAAATGCTTATACATCATATGTTTGAACACATTTATTTATTTCACTCACTTTTATGTCCTTCTTATGTCATTCATACTCCCTATACCAACATATAGTATACTACATCCAAACTTGTGTATGAACAAACTTCATCTAAGAACCTCACACATGTATGTCCTAATCTTAACACACATCATGAACCATCCATCATTGTATGAACTAGATTATATGTACTTCCTACCCTATACACCATTGTATTATCTCCTCTACCCATATGATCTACTATCATGTTGCCTAATACTATATCATACGAATCGATAAAAAAGAACCAAATATATGACTTGATTATAACCTCTATTTTAAAACTTCTATTATCACTATCAAAACAAACTTTATATAGTAATAGTGATTTCTCAGGGGAAGGTGATATATTGAAAAATTCAGATATGTGTCACCCCTAAACCCCTATTTGACTTCCCAAGAAAAATGAAAACTAAAGTGGTTGAAAATAGTGTCAGTTGAAACATGTTTTTTCTTATCTCTAAAAATGTTTCCAACCCACTGGTAGCTCCACCATAATGCCTCCTCACTTCCCTCTTCATTTTAGTTTTTGTCATGGTGTTTATGACTTGTGTCAAAAGGGAGGTGACTTTTTTAAATGGATGGATAATAAAAACCATCAATTATGATAACATGTATTGTTATAGCTAGCTTTTTTTTGTGTCTTTTGTTAGAATTTTGTTAATGATGTAACAAAACCTTGAGTTATATTAGTTATGATGGTTGGATTATCAAATAACCTTTTAGTCTTGTCCTTCAAATAGTATATTTTATGTCAAGGTATGGTCACCTGTATCAAATCATCCATGTACTATGAAAACTATATTGAGAATTTATTTTATGAATACAAGTTTTTATAGTTCAAATACTTTTCTCTATGCTGGTATGCTATGAAATTACTATTTTGATTACATTATTATTGATAGTCTAATATCTCAATAAAAATTATCTATTTTACATGTTATTCTTGTGAAGTATATTTTTGTTCATTTTTTCTTTGGAACTTTTGGTCTCTAGAATTGTAGCTACTTGTCATTCATGTCCATATTTCATGCATTGATGCATAATTGAAATACATTTTTTTATGTGATGTATCCATGATCTACCAAGTAATATGTTATATAATTAATTACTATGAACTATGTGAAATGGGATTTTGAAATCCATTTGACCCAATTGGATAGGGAAAATGATATAACCTAAGGGTTGTTTTTGTATGCCATCATATCCTTCAATAATCATTTATGTATAAGCTATATCTTTTTCACAAAATTAAAAGCTATAAACTAACTCTTCGGTGCACAAATTTAAACTTGAACCTTTATCTTATATAATTTTATTTCTTTATTTTGAATTTATGAAAGCTCTAATGAACTAGGGACCATTATTTGAACTATCAATGTAGATTTCACTCTCAACAAACATAATTTGGATGGAGGCCTTTAGTTTCTTTATTTCTTCAACTATAGCATAAAACTATCACTTGGATGAGAGTCACAATCAAATGCTACATTATTTCAATTATTGTTTTTTCATCAATTGTATTGAAATTTTCCTTGTTGACATGTTCTTGGCAATGATTTGGGACAATATTTAAGAATATTTTCAGTTATATTTTTGGAGTAGATACAAATCAATTAACATCATTTTTTTATTCTTTAATTTGAATTTAATTTCTTTCAATGAGATCTTGGGTTTTATGCTTCAATGAAATGCATTTATTTGAGGAATGTCCTTTAGCTCTATGATAAGAACAAAATGCATTTGGATCATATCCCTAGGCAAAGGTCTTGAAGTATTTATTTCTCTTATTCTAGGTAAAAAAATCATGTTGCATTCAAGTGATTTCTTAATTAATTTTTGTGGAATCTCAATAAGCCTAAAAAATTTCCTTTTGAATTATTCGTAATATGGAAATGGCATTCTAAGATGGTTGTTCTATGACATTTATTAAAATATTTGAATCATTTTTGTTTGTAAATATGCTACCACTGCTTCTACTCTTAAAGCTTGACTTGTTTGAAAGAATGGAAATGTTGGAATAAAATACACTGGAAAAGTATATAATATGTTTGGCATCTATAATTTTAATTTCAAATACTATAATAAAGTGGAAACAATTGTGAAATTAATAATAAGAATTGAAAATAAATTTATTTTTATTAATGGGAAGACAAACTTTCAACAAAAAAGGTTTTTAATTTCAATATTTGGTGTCTTTTAAGTCATCTTAGTAATAATTGTTTTTAATCTAAGCACATAATGATTATAGTGTGTTCATTGGGTCCTTATCTAATTTAAACTAGTTTATGAAATGTGACATTCATACAAATGTTAGTTTTAAAATTAGCCAAGAAGTCATCCACAAATGTGATAAATCAATGCAATGATCCACATAGGAGGGCATATAACTATCTAAGAGCATAAATATTTGTGTTTCTACTAAAAATAATTGTCAATAACTTAACATTGAGAACAAAATATAAACAAGAAGCATGAAAGGATATAATATTATGAGATGGATATTCTTTTCAATTAAATAATTAACATTTTAGAGTAATAAAATAAACTGTAATAGAATGGAAATGAATTTTATAAGCCAAAGAATAAATAAAATGATACATTAGAAGTTACCGTGTTGACATTTTTTTCATCCCTTAGAAAATATTTTTTATTTTATTTTTCATGTTATGGAGGTTATATATCATGGTAGCCATTTCAGTATGTTTATATGGGGATGGATGTGAAGGACAAATAATAGTTGGAGAAGTAGTATAGGTGGTGGTGGATATGTGAGTTAAATAGTTACGTTATTATTGTTGGGAATGGTATTGTCTTGGTGGAATAATAAACATTTGGGGGATGATTTTCTCCTGAGAAAATGAAGGTTATAAAAAAAAAAAAAAAAAAAGGAAAGAAATTTTATAAGAAATTAGAATATATCGAGGATTTTGTGAAGAAATTGGAGGATTTTAAAAAGAAATCTTAATAGTTTTATAAGAAACTGGAGAAATTTAGAAATAAATTATAATATCTCCAGATGATTGAAATATGGATATAAGCAACTTATGTCAAATCATTCATTATTCCTATGATCGATAAGAAACTTCTTAAATTGGGAACTAAGGGGTTATTTTGAAGCATTTTGGGATGTACATGTTTGACAAATCTCAAATTGGGTCATTAGTTTAGGCATTCAAGATTAATTACAATAAAAATCATCAGCACAAGAGACTTTATTCACATTCACATCTTTTTCCAAAGAAAATGTAACATTGGAAACATTAGACACCTTCAATTTCATTTTATTTTTTCAATATTCACTTAGATCTAACAAAAATGTTTGCACAATATGGAGTTTTTTAAAATTAGTCAAGCACCTCTTTTAATTTGGATCTGAAATATATTTAATGTTGATGTCATAAATTAAAAATGAATAAACACACTTCAATTTTAGGAATTTTCAAAAATTGGAATGACCTAAGGTTTGAGATCTAATACATCAAGTGTAAAATAGAGCTAAAATTTTATATTTAGAAACATTCAATAACACAGACCCTAAAAGTTATGGGGTAATCGAGATTCAATGTAATATAAGGTAATACCATGAAAAACATAACCCTAAGATATCTAAGACAATGTGGGGTCATCAAAATGTAATGCAATAAATGAATTACATTTAATTAGGCATTTACAATACATGTATAACACAGTAATAATACCTAATAAATAAATAGAACAATAACACATTAAATAAAAAAGGGTATAAATGGAATATATTGATGTAGAATGTTGTTAAAGGCCTCTTGCATAACTCTAAACCCAAAAATGCATAATAGAAGTTGTGATGACTATTTCCTAGAAATGTGGATTTGATCTAAGAAGGTTATCATTAGAAGTTACCCTATTGACATTTTTTTCATCCTTAAAGAAAAAATATATATTTGATTTTGAATGCTATAGAGATAGATCATGGTAAACCTTTTGTCACGTTGCAACTGGGATGAATGTGAAGTAGAAGAACCAGGTGGAGAAGTAGTGTAGTTGGTGTTGGATATTGGAGGTAAAGAGAGATGAAATTATTGTTGTGAATATTATTGGCTTGGTAGAATATGACAATATTGGAGGGAAAATTAGTTTTGAGAAAATGGAGGATTTTGAATAATTTGAGACAAACTAGAAAATAGAGGATTTTGATAAATTTGTGAGCAAATTTGGATGATTTTTAAAATAAATTGGAGAATTTTGAGAAGAAATTGGAGGATCTTGAAATGATTAGGACATGGCTACAAGAAACTTCTTTCAAGTAATTTATTATTCATGAGATCCATAAAAATTTCTTAAACTGAGAAATAAGAGGTTCTTTTGAGGCATCTTGTAATGCGAATGGTTGACTACTTATAATCAAAATCATCTTCACAACACATACCATTCACATTCACATATTTTCCAAAGAAACTGTAATTTTGGAAACATTAGACATACCTTAGATTCCATTTTATTTTTTCTAGTTTTACTCAGTTATAGTAAGAGATTTTTGGACAATATGGAATTTTTTAATTTTTTCTATAAATTCTTCTAACTGGAATCTCAAATATATTCAAATTTTGTGTCATAAACCAAACATATAAAAACATGTCATACAAGCATAATGTGGTTTTAGGAATTTAAAAAAAATTGGATGGCCTATATTTTTTGAGGTCTTGAACATCAATCATAAAATAGAGCTAAAATTTTAGATCAAGAATCAATCAATGACATAAACCTTAGGAAATATGAGGCAAATGAGGATCAACACAATATGAGTGAATACCATGAATATATCTAGCTCTAGGAGGTGTAAGAAAATGTTGGTTCACCAAAATGTAATTCTATTAAATGAATGACATTTAGTTATACATATACAATACATGTATAATAAAATAATATGTTTTGTTAATGAATAAAATAATAATATAATAAATACAAAATGGTAGAAATGGCATATATTGATGTATAACATTTTTAAAGGCCTCTAGTAGAAATCTAATTCTAGAAACGCATAATGGGAGTTATGATGAGAGTATAAACACCTATATTTTGTACAAGATCCTTTTCCATAGTGTCTTATCCCCAATTTATCATATTTAGCCTACTTATGTATATTTTTGTATTTATAAGACTTTTCAAACCCCATGTCAATCCCTATTTAAAAAGAGCATCTAACACTTAGCAAAATCTATTTATTGGCATCATTTGACTAAATCTCATATATTATCATGCTCTTAAGTGAGATATGATCCTATGTTCATTACAATTTTTATTCAATCCTTACGTGAGTCTTCCTTGGGTAGACACATGCCCTACACGATTCTGTCCATTTGCCTTTGTGAGTCCTTTTGCCCATTGTCATTTATCTTGTACCTTTGACTTTTCTCTTTATCATTTTAAATGTTGGAAAACACACCCAACTTATCATAGAGTAACTTATATACACAAGTAATCTTAATCCACTTAAAACATCATCAAGGCAAGGCGGGGTAGGGCGTGGGGGGGGGGGCGCTGGGGCAGGGGAGCCAAACACTAATATTATTTATTCCTCCTAATTTAAGTTGAGATTCATTGAGTCATATCTTACATGCTTGTGATGGATTTGTTTACCTTGGTCTCTCATTACCCTCTTGTATTAAATGAAGGATTTAGCTTGTATTTAGATGCATCATCCTTTTAGGGAAGATGAGGTTCAAAACCTTTATTCAAACTATTACATTTACACCCACTCATAACTATTTGGAGGTTTGATTCTGGCATATGTGATACGTAGTTTGTAATGTCAGTTCATTAGTTGCTTAAATTCCTAAAACATTGTTTGTTTTGAGTGCCAAGCTAAATTAAAGAGGAATAATTAGTAATCTAGCACATTATTCCTACCAAATCATTAAAATGAATATACAAAAAGATCATAAAATAGGAGATAAACTAATGACAACAGAATTTGGTTTCACAACCCTGCATAATATAGACTTGGTAAAAAAGACATAAATCTGAAAATATGAATTTATCCAACATGAATATGACCAAGAAAAACTTGCACGAAGCATGATTTTGTTTAGGAGGATCCCAAGGTCAAATCAAAGTTCAAGTGTAGTAAACAATTAGCTTACCTATACATATTCTAGATCTAAACCCTCATATTTATGTTACAACAACAAGGTGTGATTATTTCTTATCCTTTGTACTTACTTTTCATAGTCTAGTTCATTTTTTTTTGTCTTGTTATTATTAGCCAATTGAGTAGATTTGATTTTTTTACTTCATAGCTATATTTTTTTTGATAAGTTCAATAGGAAAAAAGGGTCTTGAACCCTATACAAACTAGCCCCAAGGGAAAAAAGGCCTCAAATGAGCCTAGAACAATACATTACCAACACATTACGAGTAGATAAAAAATGAAATAACATAAAAACAAGAAAAATAACAAAACCATTATGGACTATCAATAGTCCCATATTTGGCCAAAAACTTGACCATATCTTTGTAATCACCAAGGCTTTGCACACCCACATCCTTGACGTTTTCATCAAAATCCTTAACAACAGCAAACATCGAAGTTGCATGGTAAAGAGCCTTAGCAAAAAAAATTGCCATTACCCTCCATTTCTTCTGCATTTTCTCCATCTTAGTTTTAAACTCCTTAAGTTCATTAGCAGTCCTAAAACACAACAAGTAACCACCTTTCTTCTTCTTTCCATGAGCTTCAATAGCAATCTCTTCCATCTCCTCTAAGTTATACTTCTTTATTTCAACAAAGTGACTTGCACCTTCCTCCTCATGAACAGATTCTGTAGGAGTTTGATTTTCTCCCTCCCCCATGGTATCCTCAAGAAACTCAGAGTCATAAAAAATTTCAATGCCTTTGGGGTGAGAGGATGGGATTCCAGTGATCCAGCTAGATCTTTGAACTCTAGTACCACCAGACTTCTCAACATCAATCTGATAATCACTCCCCTCATTTTTGGAACTAGGTTCCAAATCTTTGATGGGATCCTCATCCCTACCAAAATCCTCCTTTTTGATTTTAGCCTTTTTAGCCACTTTGCCCTCAATCTCCCCAATCTTCCATTCCCTTGTACAGAGCACCACCATATCCACCTCAACCTCTTGATTAGGGGTCACAAATTTTCCACTAGATTTCTTTAAAGATTTTTGCAGGTTTACTACATTCTTTAATCCTTAGGCCCCCCTTCAGGTTTCTAGAGGAACTTTTGGGAGTCTCAATGGATTTCCTATCTTTACCTTTAACAATAGGAGTCAGAGTTGATGGGTTATCCTCAAGCAGATAAACTTTAATAGTTTTTGGTGGGCACAGGGCCAAATGGAAGTGATACAATCTCAAAATGAGGCCTTGGTGAATGGGAATGAGAAGGTTATGGTTTTTTAGCATGGGATTCCTTGACCACTTTAATATAATTCTCCAAATATGTAAACAAAAAAAAGGGAAAATTGATTTCCATTTTATTCCTAAAATGATTGAGCAAGGTAAAGTGATAGTGATAAAATACCTTAAATTTGCCCTCGAGGATGAAATATTTCATAATCATGAGGTAGATTTGTCCCCACAGCTCCAACAACTTCTCCATATCAAACCCCCCATGAAGTTTCACAACAGATTATCCTTTGAAAAAATCACCATATTCTTTGGGTCTGACACCTTACTATGTCGACCATGATTTCTACCTTTTATGGGGAGCCCCATGGCTTGCCCAATCACTTCCTCTAAAACCTCAAAACCAATGCCCCCCCAATGAACCTATCTAGAATCCTCCTCCCAAAACTCCACAAACTGGCAAGACAAATTCTCATCATGACCATTCATCACCTTAAGGAATGGAACCACATCTCCCTCCTGAATAATGTGCCAGACCGTAGGGTCCTAGTGAAATTCCTTAGGGGAGGTCAGCTCAACCTTAATAATGTAGCCACCCATTTTCAACTCTTGAAAATCATGCAGCCAGAGAAAAATATCATAAAAAATAGACTATTTAACAATATAAATAGGCCCTTCTATATACTTCACATGGTTCCAAGGCCACAAAAAACCAACAATGATGGCATAATAATTAAGGAGATTAGCATTACATTTTCCACCTTGATTATCATTCTTTAAAAATACCCCTACTCGCCATCTCAAGCACAAATGATGATCACTTATGATGGGGATTGTGGGAAATTGATTATTCCCATGCCAAACTATCTTTTGATTATCGTACTCTACCAACCTTTGCCATCTCATTATCTTTTTTGGCTGATAGATCTTGTTATTAACTAATTCAGTGGTTTTTTGCCTCTTTATCATCCTTTCAAGCCCAGATGTCATCCAACCTATCCTTCTACCATTGTCTTGCCTACTCATCATCCTAATAAGCCATTCATTTATTCGAGCCTTTCTCCTTACTCTTCCATTCCCTATTGACAACCTAGTCAGCTCCCTTTTTTTTTTTAACCTTATTCCTGCTCCAATAAAATTGAAAAATTAAAACCATATTCCAGCCATACTAAGTTTGAAATCCAAAAATTCCACACTCTTAAAAAAACTTAATGCCTTGCCAAAAATAGTCAACTGTACTAAACAAAAGTATGCTAATGATAAGGATCCCATAATATCTAATTCATGTATGTGCTTCCATCCTTATTAATAAGAATCTAAATCTCCAGAGGCAGCCTAGACATAAGCCTCCAATATCGCCAGACATTATTATTACTTCCCATGTTTTCCATAACATCTACAATAGTATTACCTTCCCTATATATATGAGAAATCTTATATTCCTTCATAGGATTGAGAAGCAGCCAAATATCACCAATAATATTTGATAGACTCCAACCTAGACCTGTTGATCCTAAGGAAGCATTCACTATAAGCTTAGAATCCCCTTCCACATGAAGGTGTCAAATATTTAGATAAATAGCTAGTTTGATACCCCACAACATGGTTAATGCTTCGACCTCATTATTACTTTTAATGCCAATTCCCCCTATATAAGTAGCCATAAACATTCCCAAATCTAGTCTAATTATACCTCCTCCACTAGCCACCCCTAGATTACCTTTGGCTACCCCATCAAAATTGAGCTTGAATCAATCTTTTTGAGGCACAGTCCATTTAGTTTTAGTCCTTGCTATCTTTTTGGAGTTATCAATTTGACAAATATTTGGATTAACATTCCATTGCTTCAATAGTTTCTTATTTTCCTCTCCCAGTGGGTTATCAATAGCTTTGAATTTACAAGAATTAATATTCTTTTTTAGCAATTTGGAGAAGGTGTGGAACACCTCCTAGGGGGTTTTATACTTTTCCCTAAAAATTATATTATTTCTCTCTTTCCACACATTCCAAGCAAGCTGAGGGGGAATTTGTATCCACAATTATTTGATAATCAAGGATGTAGGTCAGAAGGGGAGTCTCCAATCTCCAACCAAGGCCATCATCTTTTCACCAAAAACCCAACATGAGTTTAATCTCTACAAAATAAGACTCCAAACCCCCAAGTAAATTTACAATGCAGAAAGAGGTGGGTGATAGCTTCTTCCTCATTTACACAAAGAATACACCTATTCAGAATTTGAAAAACTCTCTTGTTTAGATTATCAAGCATAAGGATTTTGTTATGAATTAGGGCCCACCAAAAAAAGTTGATTTTAGGTAAGATTTTAGGCAGCCAAACTTTTCCCCACATACTGTCTTCTCCATGTTCTATTAGTAGACTATAAGCACTTTTCACACTAAACAGACCTTTGTCATCCTTATCCCAAATCATCTTGTCTTGTTTAGGAAAGAGCGGTAGTCTATAATCCATCAAATCCTTCTGTAGCTAAAGATCCATCTCTTTATCCTCATCTTGATCAATTACACAATCCAAAATACTCTTCCAACTCCTAATACTCCCCTATCTACTAATATAATTGGCCACTTTATCACTGAAGAATCTGTAGGCTCTTTCCATTAATCTACCATAACCCAAATCTTTGAGGGGCTGGTCTTTCAACCAATAATCCTCTCAAAAATTGACACTCCTACCATCTCCAATCTTCCATTTAATACCTCTTTAAAGGAGACCCCAAGTTTTGAGAGTTCCATTCCAAATGACAGAACCTTTGGGAAGTCCAACATTAGTTATAATTTTACAACTTGAATCCCCAATAAGATACTTGGCATTCATGATATCACCCCGATCCTTATTTCCTTAAATCAAATTCAATCCTATCTTTTCCATGAGGGCCTTATTCATGAGATGAATTCTTCTCAAGCCCAAAGCCCCCTGACTTTTAGGGGTACAAACCTTCTCCCATCCTACTAATGCCATCCTCCTCTTTTCCTCTACTCTAGACTAGAGAAATTTTTTCTGAATCTACTCAATCTTCTCAGCCACATATCTTGGGTTTTTGAAGAGATTTAGGAAGTAGTTAGGCAAACCTTGAAGGGAAGATTTGAGAAGTTGAAATTTCCCTACTTGACTTAGTAAATCTCCTTTCCAATCAGCCAGCTTCCTCTATATTCTCTTGATAATCATATACCAAAAGTCAGAAGTGACTTTAGTGATCGTGAGCAAAAGACCAAGGTAGGTAGCAGGAAACCTTACACTAGAACAACCCAAAGCTCTAGTAATTTTTTTTTACAAATCCTCCTGAGTGTTTATAAAATAGATGTAGCTTTTCTCAAATTTAATGCTCTACCCATAGGCTTCTTCATAAACATTGAGAAGTCTTTTCCATCTTCTAGCCTCAACCACTGAAGCCATAACAAACAAAATAGTGTCATCAATAAAATGTTGAATGACTGATGGTTGGATAGTAGAAGCAAGCTTAATACCCCTTAGACATCCCTACATCAACTAGTTACAAGCATTTCTACCTAGCACATCTTTCATGAAAATGAATAGATAACGAGAAAGAGGGTATCCCTGTTTGAGTCCTCTCCCTGAGGTAAAAAAACCTTTGCGAGAACCATTGATCAACACTAAGAATCTAACTACGTAAATGCACTCCTTTACAAAGTTAATCACATGGTCTTGAAAACCAAATTTTTTGAGAACCTTAAGCAAGAACTCCTAACTAACCATATCATATGCTTTTTAAATATCCAATTTAAATATCATACCTAAAGTTTTGCTTTTAGAAATAGAATGAATGATCTCATGAGTAGTGATAGCCGCATCAAGCATTTGCCTACCCAAAACAAAATCTTTTTAGATAAAAGCAATGAGCTTATCCAAGAGTGGTTGTAACCAATGGACCAATATCTTCATGAAAATTTTGTACACCATACTGCAGACACTGATTGGTCTGAAGTCTGTCACGGAGGTAGATTCCATCTTCTTCAGAATCAAGGCTATAAAAGTGTTGTTCAACTACTGCAAGAGTCTTACCATTTGAAATAAATCCTTGGATACATTAGTAACATCCTTAGCTACATTAGTAACATCCTTCCCAATAACATCCCAAATTTTTTAGAATAAAATCGGGGGGAACCCATCCAAGCCTGGAGATTTAAACGCTCCCATAGTGAAGATAGTCATTCTTACTTCCTCCTCTATAATTGGTTTAGTCAAAAAGTTGTTATCTTCATCAGACAAAATAGTAGGAATGGAATTCAAAAGAGACTCATAATCTCTTGTTAGAACATTGGCATGATCAACAGCTAGAAGAGACTCAAAATAGTTGGAAGCTAATCTCTCAATTTCCTTATCATCCTCCACCACATTCTCATTCTCATCCTTAATTCTAAAAATAGATTTTATTTTCTTGTGCCTCAAAGTAGACTGGTGGAAAAAAGACGTGTTCCTATCCCCCTCCTTTAACCACTAAATCCTAGATTTTTATTTCCAATAAATTTCTTCCTCCTTCAATGTCACTATCCAATCTTTAGAAAGAGATTTATCAAGAGCCTGAAGTTCCTATGATAAATCTCCCTGATACATTCTAGATTGAACTTCTATAAGTTGACCCATACTGTTCTTCTTCTTGATCAGAACATTCCCAAAAGTATATTTGTTCTAACCCTTAACTTTATTTCTAACACTAGTTAACTTTTGAGCCAATCTATACATAGTTGGTCCTTGAATAGGGATATTCCACCATCTGGTTAAACAATCTTTAAAATCTAGATGGAATTCCACATCATTTCAAATATAAAGGGGAATGGTTCTTTATCATTCCTCGCTTGCCAATTAAACATTAAAGGGTTGTGATTAGAACCCACCCGATGAAGAGCAACTAGATTAACAAGGTTAGCTATGGTCTAATTGGAAGATATTAAGAATCTATCTAGCTTAGCTTGTATAATACTACTTCTTTGCCTTCTATTAGACAAGGTAAAAGATTGGCCCTCTAGGTCAATATCCATAAGTCTAGTATTACCCAAGAACTCTGCCAGATCTGCCATGCTATTAGAGTAATATGTCTAAACCCCCATTTTTTTAGATGGAAGAGGGGGGAGTTTAGATCCCCTACCACCATCCAATTGGTTCTCTTATCACTTTTAATCTTATCCGATAGGTTAACCCAAACCTTCTTTCTTCCAATGCATGTATTTGGGGCATAGACATTGACAAAGGACCACTGGATAAGGATAAATTGAAAATAAATTTCTATATAATGCCTAGAGCAGGACACCACCCTCCCTTGAAAATTTTGGTTCCATAAGGTGGCAATACCTCCTGAAGCTCCTTGAGCTTCACTAATGGAAAAATTTGTATTAGGCCAGATATTTTTAATCACTAGTTTGAAATTCTCGTCAATCATCTTAACTTCTTGAAGTAACAGAATATCTACTTTATTATCAAAAATGCAGTTCCTAACAAGCAACTATTTATGAGGGCTATTAATCCCTCTGATATTCCATGAGACAATATTCATTTTTTGGTTCATCTAAGGGGAACCACCAATGTGGTATGCTTTCCCCTAGCAATTTATTTTTCCATCTCTCTCTACCTTGTTTACATGAGTGAAGATCTTCCCCTACTATTGTCTCCACCCACATCTACAGTATTTCTTTTGTTTCCCTTCCCTTTCTTCTTCATAGTAGACCAACACTCCAAATCCTCCGTACTCTTACTAATGCCTGCACCTAGGGACAGGGATAATGTTTTATCCAAAGTGTTATCTCCCAATTTAAAACTTCCCATTTTTACTTTAGGACTATGTACATCCTAAGCAATTACCATCTAATTTTTCTTAATCATTTGAGACTCAGAAGGCTAGACTAGTTTTGTTGAACACACCTATCTACTGAGAGGGGGGTGAATAAGTAGATCTCAAAAACTAGTTCCTTAAAATTTTGAAGATGAATCTTAAACATATGCAAGATTAAAAAACAAATAAAATATATCACATTAATAAAATCAAAGCTCATAACACTAGATTTATACATGGAAACTCAAAGGAAAAAACCACGGTGAGAATGCTGCTAGAAGCTACTATTTTAATTGAGCCTCACAAAATTTGTCACACTGACTGAACCTCACTAGTTACATTCTAGGACACCAATATTAAGGAGACACCCATCCCTTATTCTGAGCACCAACTCATAATGACCTCATTGTTCATATATTTAAGGGCAACAACCCTAAGGAGACACCAATCCCCTAACTGAGCACTAACTTAGCCTTATTGATTGCACCAACCAAATAATTATGTGGAGTTACAACTCCATCTAATGAAAAATAGATTCATAATATAATTTGGGTTTGCTCTTTGTTTCAAGTTTGATCTATAATCGCTCATGCTCTTTACAATACTTTTATGTGTATTCTTCCTCTCAGTCTCTCTTTTTGTGTCTAGATTCTTCTATTTCACACTCTGCCTAACTCCCTTTCTACCCCCTTTTTGAGTCTGAATATGTCAAATTGACACTGCATAATACTTTTTTGTGTCTCAACTTTTCTATTTGACACAATATTTGGCTCTCATTTTTGATCATTTCATCAAAAAAAACTTAGATGACTCTTTTTACTATATACATTCTACATTCATTGCTTGACTCTTCTCCTTCCAAACAAATAACTATTTTTCTTTTTTTCTGTCTCTTGGAATTCTTCCACGCTCTCTTTGACTTCAACATTCACAATATATGAATGATTCATTGACTCACCTTTGAGTCATTAACCATCAAACACTTTAATTCCTTTGGATCCATTCACTCAATTGGATCTTCTTAGTACTATCAAGTGCAAACCATTCGATTTCCCAACTAGCTCAAACTTTACCGTTAGTAATCTACCTTTCAGGAGTTCAGCATAACATCCTTTGGTACTAATGAAAGTTCCCTACACTTCTTTCAAATTATCCTTCAGAGACTTTCTAATGGTCCTTCAGAGCTTCTCAAGGTGACCTTCAGAACCTTTTGTTGTAGCCTTTTTGTCTAAGGGGCCTCGGGATAATTTCCCTGACAAAATGCCAAGTGTTCTTTTTCCTTCAACTTTTTCTTTTGGCATTTTTGCAATGTACCTTTGGGGATTTTCAGAATGCCCTTAAAAAAAATTGCAAGATACCCTTCAGCACCTTTGTTTCAAACCTTTTACTTTTGGAAAATTTTCTCAATGAGATGTCAAATGCCCTTCGAGAACTTTTAATTGCCCTTCAATTCTTTGCTCATATCTTTTGGGACTTTTGATTGGGGTACATACCATTTGAAACTTGTAAAAATTTACCCTTCAAAAACTTTGTTTGGGTCAATTACCATTTGACACTTTTGTAAATCTCCCTTCGGAACTTTTGTTCGAGACCCATTTCCTTTAAGACTTTGGTTCAAAACAATTTTTCTAACAAAATGCCATTTTAAAAGACTTGAACAAATTCCCAAAAGAATTCATTGAAGCACTCTTTTCAAAATAAATTCCTGGTACATTCTTTCTGAAAGAAATCCCAAATTAAAAAATTGACTAAGTGTGGAGACCAAATATTTTCCTGAAGCACTCTTTCTGAACAAATGTAAATTGTAAAAATGACTAAGTGTTTAAACATTGTTCAAATGCCTAGGAGCCCTACTTTGCAACTGCATAACTTTTACTTCTCTCATCCTCAATACATGAAACTTGGTCCACCAAGGCTAGGCACAAACCTGAGTAGCCTGGTGTGATTATTTCCTTTAGATGTTGCCATGTATGCAAATGTTGTCACCAACAACCTATGTACTTAGCCATATCCAAACAAAATTGGAAAGGCATTGATATGACTGTTCTTGGAATTCAAGGTACACACACAACTCCATGAGGTCTCGATAACTTGACCATTCATCTCAACACCTTTGTCATTAATGAATACACATACATCTTTTGTCATCAATCACAACCATGACACAAATCTATTCTTGAGACTCTTATCTCAACCATGACTCTCAGATTGCCAAAAATCTCTCACTTTGTCATTGATGGCAAAAACATCCTTTACAAAGTAACACAATCTCTATTTTTCACCTATGTCTTGCTCTTTTCTCCCCCTTTGACATTTATGACAAAGCATCTCTACCAAAAAGTCAACTAGTTCCATCTAAAGTGCACTTCTTCAAGTATTACATTGTTTTGATCTTCAGACCTATCAGATAAGAAAAATTTATGAGAAGCTCCCCTTTAGGCCCTGAAACAATTACCTAAACTCTTCTTATTCCAAGAGTTAGTGATGTTACTTTTATACTCCCCCTGGATACATGCCTGATCACTAGAAACTAGTGATGTGATGTAATAGCTACCACTCCCAACCATTGTCTCAGATATTCAAATTGGTCCTTAGGCAAAGGTTTAGTGAATATCTCTGTAATTTGATCTTTTGTTGGAACATATTCCATTGTGACCTCTTGATCACCAACCTTCTTTCTTAGAAAGTGATACTTGATTGATATGTGCTTTGTTCTAGAGTGCATCACTAGATTCTTGGATATATTTATAGCACTTGAATTGTCACACAGAATGTGAATTGGTCCTTTGAACTCCACTTCAATGTCTTTTAGTGACTGCTTCATCCAAAACACTTGAGTGCAACATGCCACTGCTGCAACATATTCTACTTCTGTTGTAGATAGTGTAATTGACTCTTATTTTTTACTCAACCATGAAACAAGTCTGTTACCAAGGAAGAATGCACCACCACTAGTACTTCTATCATCTATGCTTCCTACCCAATCAACATCTGTGTATGTTGTCAAAGTGAAATCATCACTTGAAGGATACTATAAGCCATAGTCTACGATGCTTTTGATATATCTAAAGATTATCTTTACTACATTTACATGTGTTTCTTTTGGAGTAGCTTGAAATCTAGCAACCATGCATATAGCCTACATGATGTCTGGTCTTGATGCAGTGAGACATAACAAACTACCAATCCTAGACCTATACATTGTATGATTCACTTCAAGAGATTCATCACCTTTGCTCAATTTACATCCAGTTATCATGGGAGTGCTAATTGGTTTGCTTTTTCTTCATATCAAGTTTCTTGAGCATCTCCTTAGCATACTTGGTTTGGGATATGAATATCCCTTATTTGGATTGTGCAACCTGTAGACTTAGAAAAAATGAAAGTTCTCCCAGCATGGACATTTCAAACTCTTTTTGCATTTTATTTGTAAACTCTTTGCACATATTGTTACTACTAACACAAAAAATGATGTCATCAACATAGACAAATATGATCAACATATGTCTATTTTCAGACTTAACATACAAGTTATTGTTTGCACATCCTTTGATAAATCCTTGTTGTTGAAAATATTGATCCAGCCTTGAATACCATGATCTAGGTGCCTATTTTAGACTATACAGTGCTTTCTTCAGTTTGCACACATAGTCTTCCTTATCTGTCAGCTAAAAACTTTTAGGTTGTTCAGTTAGACTTCTTCTTCCGAGGTTTCATTTAGGAAAGCTGACTTAACATCCGTCTAATAGACTTTGAACTTATTAAAGATTGAGAATGCTAAAAACATTATGATGGCTTCCAATCTTGCCACTAGGGAAAATGTCTCCTCAAAGCCTGTTCCTTCTATTTGAGCATATCCTTTGCAAATAGGTTTAGCTTTGTTTCACACAATAGCTCCATATTTATTCAACTTATTTTTAAAGACCCATTTTGTGCCTATGACATTCTTGTCTTTTGATTTTGGAACTAGTTGTCAGGTTTTGTTCTTTTCTATTTGACTTAGTTCCTCATCCATGGCATTTTGCCAATTTTCTTTTTTGCTAGCCTTAGCATAGCTTTTGGGATCAATTAAAGATAGTAAAGTAAAATTTACCTATTCTTTGATCATTACAACCCTTCTCTTAATTTGGATTCCTTCATTCATGTTGTTAATGATCTATTCCTTAGAATGATCCTTTTGAACAAACCTTAAGGGTGCCTTTTTAGTCCTCTTTATCTCTTCTTCATTATCTAATATTTCATCCTTAGCTTCTTCGTGCATTTCCTCAATTTTGATCTCCTTTAAAAGTTTAGTTTCATCCTTGAGGATCTATTCAACTTTAACATGGATGTTCTCCACTTGCTTATGTAGTCTTTTGTTGTAGCAGACATAGGCTTTGTTATGAGTGGAATAACCAAGGAATATTCCTTCATCACATCTCGACTCAAAACTGCCTAGTTTTTTCTCTTTCATTTGAATGTAGCATTTGTTTCCAAACACTTTGATGTACTTGGCTAAAGTAGGCTTCCCATACCATAGTTCATATGGAGTCTTGTCACTATTTAATCTCAATTAAACTCTAGTTAAGATGTATACTGATGTTTGGATTACTTCTCTCCAATAACCATCTGACAAGTTGGCTTCTTTCAACATTGTTCTAGCCATCCCCTTGATAGTCCTATTCTTCCTCTCAACAACTCCATTTTATTGTTGAGTTCTTACATCAGAGTATTATCTCTTAATTCCATGCTTTTTACAGAAGTATATAAATTCATTTGAAGTGAATTCACCACCTTTGTCAGATCTAAGGTGCTTGATCTTTCTACCAATTTCATTTTCAACCATGGCTCTAAAAATCTTGAATCTCTCAAAGGCTTGAGACTTGTCCTTTTAGAAGGTTACCCATGTCATTTTAGTGTAGTCATCTACAAACAACATAAAATAATACACTCCTTTGGAACTTCTTAACTTGGTTGGTCCACAAAGATCAGTATGAACTATCTATAGAGACTTTGTAGTTACATACTCTTTAGTTTGAAATGAGACATTGGTCTGTTTACCAAGTTGACATTCTCTACAAGTTGTGTTTGCAGGCTTAGTTATCTTAGACGTGTCTTACACACTTGTTAGAACTTACTTTGATTAAATTGTCAAAGTTAACATGACCCATTCTTTTGTGCCATAACCAGCTCTCATCAATCTTTTATATGAGAAAATTTGTATCATTTACCTCAATCAGATTATATATGTTACTCTCAATCCTTTTTCCTTGTGCAACAATTTTTCTAGACCTTCTTAGTTCACAACCTTTAGCATCAAATATGACTTTATAAAAAATGTCACACATCTGACTGACACTCAGCAGATTATGTTTTAGCCCTTTAACATAAAAGATATCATGTGTAGGGAGCTTGCCATCAATATGCAAGGTTCATTTGCCTTTGATTTTGACTACATTATTATCTCCCAAACTAATAGTCCCTTTTTTGCATTTGCTCAATTTGGTGAACTTACTCTTGTCACTAGTCATATGCTTTGAGCATCCACTATCTATGACCCATAGATTTTGCTCTGTAGCATGTAACATAGTTTGAGCAATCATAGACTAATTCTTCTTTTTCCACATCTCCTTTGGCTTCTTTATTGTACTTTTCTTTGTTATGTCACTAATTTGTGAGTGTCTGTTCACTTTAGGAGTCTCAACCCTTTTAGCATTGTTAGATTTTGATTTAACGATTTGTTCTACAATGCTTTGTTATATGCCCAAAATTATTACAGTTGTAGCATAAAACATCTATATCTAATAGAGGGGCAAATGAATTTCTACTTAAGAATCTTATCCTTCTTTTAGGTACAACTTTACAATAAATTACTCTATGGCCAAAATGATTATAGCTATAACAATAACCATAAAATGATGAAGAATGCTTGGTTATCATTCTCCTTTGAGGATATAAAGGAGGTCTCATGAGCTCTATTTTATTCACGTTCCTTATTGTTATATTGTTTTTTGTAGCAGCAACCTTAGACTTTATAAGAACAGAGTCATTGATTTTATTCTTCTCTTTGGGAATGTAGTTTTTTTTCTTTTCTGATTTCTGACTCTACTATTGCTTTGAAGTTTTCATATAGATTCCTAGTTGTGCTCAACATGAGACTCTTGCCTTTCCTATACCCAAGACCTAATCTTTCCTTGGAGGGCCTTTGTGAGCTGATCAATCCATCTAGTAGGACAGATTCTCCTTTTAGTTTTAGGTCTTTATCAATTTGTTCTTTGGCCTTTTTGAGCTTTACTCTTAGATCCATGATTTCTTCTTTCATCTTCAAGCATTCTAAGGACTTCAATTGTAGGTCATTTTTGACCACATCATCTATCCTCTTTGCCTCCTCAACTTGGGTCTTCAAGCTCACTATCCTCTGATCTGATTCCTCATTTCTTTGTCAATTTCTCAAACTCCTTTTGACTAAGCTTCTTTAGTTTAGAATTTCTTTTCTAAGCTTATCAATTTTTTTAAAGCACAGATGAGTTTGCATTCAAGATTTACTTCTCCTTCATCTTCATCTAAGTCCTCTTCATTCTGGCATAAAGAAGTTGATTTAAATGTCATGAATAGGACTTCATTTTGTTTGGCCATAAAATCACTATCATGCTCATCACTTGAGCTACTGCTGTCATCCATCGAGTCACTAGCTTTCTTTGAATACAACCCCTTTTTGTTCTTAAAGAAGCTTTTCTTCTTCTTAGGATAACAGGATTTTTCTTTTTGATTTTTCTCAGCTGAATCAGAGTCACCTTTCTTTTTATGTGGACATTTAGTAGCAAAGTGACTTATCTTTCCACAATTAAAGCATTTGAAGGGTAACTTGCCTTTGTATTTACTTGAGCCCTTCAAATTTTTGATGAAATTGGCCTCTACATCATCAACCTCCCCAGATTCACAATTAGGAGCTTGTTCTTCTTCTGCCTACTTAGAAACCTTGAAAGTAGCTTCTCTCTTGGATGAGTTTGCATCTCCCAACCTCATCTCATATGTAGTGAAGGTTCCATGTAGCTCATCTACTATGAGCTTTTTCAAATCTCTTGCCTCTTCAATTTCAAAGATTTTAGAATCATACTTTGATGTTAGAGATCTCAAAACCTTCTTGACAATGGTTGACTCTTCCATTGTCTCTCCAAGCCCTCTGATTGCATTTACAATCACATCTACCCTGAGGAGGTAGTCTACAATCTTCTTTTCCTCACTCATCTTGAGGCTCTCAAACTGTCCCTTATGTTTTTGGAGCTTGGCTTGTTTTAATCTATCATTTCCTTCATATATTCTCTTCAATTTGACCCATATGTCCTTTGCACTTTGACAATACATGACTTTGACAAACTCATTGTTTGACAATCCATAAAGAATAACATTCTTTGCTTTGTCATTGTTTTCACATGCCTTCTTCACTGCTTGATCAGTAGGAAAAATAACAAGGGTTGTGTATCCATTCTCAATGGTTATCCAGACATCAAACCCCAAGGGGGTCAAATACGCTTCCATCCTTATGATCCAAAAGGCATAGTTAGAACCATCAAACAAAGGTGCCTTATTTGATGAAGTTTCTTCATGATTGGCCATTTTGTATTCAAAATCCAAGATCTACCTGAGTTGATTAAGATTCTCTCTAAGAACCCTATGCTCTGATACCAATTGTTGAACACACCTATCTATTGAGAATGGGGGTGAATCAGTAGATCTCTAAAACTAGTTCCTTAAAACTTTTAAGATGAATCTTAAACATATGCAAGCTTACATAACAAATGAAATATATCACATGCACAAAAGAAAAGCTCATAACACTAGATTTATACGTGGAAACCCAAAGGGAAAAACCATAGTGAGAATGTTGCTAGAAGCTACTATTCTAATCCATCCTCATAAAATTTATCACACTGACCGAACCTCATTGGTTACATTCTAGGACACCAATCCTAAGGAGACACCCATCCCCTATTTTGAGCACTAACTCATAATGACCTTATTGTTCATATATTTAAGGGTAATAACCCTAAGGAGATACCAATCCCAAAAATGAGCACCAACTCAGCCTTACTAATGGCACTAAGCAAACTGTTATGTGGAGCTACAACTCCATCTGATGAAAAACTAATTCATAACAGAATCTAGGTCTATTCCTTGTTGCAAGTTTGATCAGCAACACTCATGATTTGCATAATACTTGTATGTACAATATTCCTCTTAGTCTCTCTTTTTGTGTCTAGATTCTTCTATTTGACACTCTACATAACTCCCTTTTTGCCCCCTTTTTTGTGTCTAAATATGTCTAATTGACACTGCATAATACTTTTTTGTGTCTTAGTTTTTCTATTTGACACAATATTTGGCTCTCATTTTTTATCATTTCATCAAAAAAACTTATATGGGTCTCTTTATTTTATACATTCTACATTCATTACTAAACTCTTCTCCTTCCAAGAAAATAACTATTTGTCTTCTTTTTTCTGTCTCTTGGAATTCTACCATGCTCTCTTTGATTTCAGCATTCACAATAAATGAATGATTCTAATATTATCCATTTTTTGTTTACAGATCATTAAAATAACTGACTGTTGATTTCCTTCAACCGTCATGCTAGATTCTTGTAACTAACTTTGTCAAATCTTCAAATGTTTTTTGACTTTAAAATGTGTATGTCAAATCTTAAGACTCTATCTCCTGCAAGCCATTGGATCTTCTTATATGCAGGATCTTTACTTAACAAACTGGTTAACTATCGAGCTCCTTGCATCATCTCATTGCCTCTTGTGTCTTTGGATTACTTTCACTCCATCGATGTCCTCGAAGATGCTCGATCCATAACTGACCATTGTGTCACTAAACAGTTATCACTTTGTTCCATCTGGGTCTTTATGCTTCATTATATCTTTCCTATCCAAGATCTTGAATACCGTCTGATCTTAGTAGATGCACGATCCTCAACTAAGTTAGTTATTAACCTTCAGCATGTAGACCTCATCTCGCTTCTTTCAATGATAATAGAATGCTTTCACTCTATCGATCTCTTTAGTCTTGCTCAATATTTAACTCACCTTTGAGTCATTAACCATCAATCACTTTAATGCCTTTGGATCCATTCACTCAATTGGATCTTCTTTGTACTATCAAGTACAAACCATTCAATCTCCCAACTAGCTCAAACTTTACCTTTAGTAATCTACCTTTTAGGAGTTCAACATAACATCCTTTGGCACTAATGAAAGTTCCCTATAGTTCTTTTGAATTATCTTTGAGAGACTTTGTAATGGTCCTTCAAAGCTTCTCAAGGTGCCCTTCGAAACCTTTTGTTGTGACCTTTTTATCTAAGGGGCTTCGGGATAATTTCCCTAAAAAAATGCCAAGTGCTCTTTTTCCTTTGACTTTTTCTCTTGGCATTTTTGCAATGTACATTTTAGGGCTTTTCAAAATTCCCTTTAGAAACTTTTCAAGATACCCTACACCTTTGTTTTGGACCTTTTACTTCTAGATAATTTTCTTGATGAAATGTCAAGTACCCTTCAGGAACTTTGAATTGCCCTTCTATTCTTTGCTCATATCTTTCGAGACTTTTGATTGGGACACATACCCTTCATAACTTGTGAAAATGTACCCTTTGAAAACTTTTTTTAGGTCACTTACCCTTCAACACTTTTGTAAATCTCCCTTCAAAACTTTTTTTCGGGACCCATTTCCTTCGGGACCCATTTCTTTCGGGACTTTTGTTCAGGACAATTTTTTTGATAAAATGCCCTTCAAAATGACTTAAACAAATTCCCAAAAGAATTCATTGAAGCACTCTTTCTAAAATAAATCCTTGATACATTCTTTTCAAAATAAATCCTAAATTGTAAAATCGACTAAGTGTGGAGACCAAACATTTTCTCGAAGCACTCTTTTTTAACAAATTCAAATTTGTAAAAATGAATAAAGTGTTCAAAAATTGTTCAAATACTTGGGATCCCTAATTTTCACCTATAGAACTTTGGCTTCTCCCATCCGTAAGACATGAAACTTGGTCCACCAAGACTAGGCACAAACCTGAGTAGCCTAGTGTGATTATTTCCTTTAGATGTTGCCATGTATGCAAATGTTTTCATCAACAACTTGTGTACTTAGCCATATCCAAACAAAATTGGAAAGGCATTCATATGATTGTACTTGAAATTCAAGGTACACACATATCTCTATGAGGTCTTGACAACTTGACCATTCATCTCGACACTTTTGTCATTAATGATTGCACATACGTCTTTTGCCATCAATGACAACCATGACACAAATCTCTTCTTGAGACTCTTATCTCAACCATGACTCTTATATTGCCAACAAGTTCACCCTCCTCCCTTTCTTCGATTTTGCCATTCAAGTCTTCTGCCTAATTGTTAATGCTTTCCTTAATCATTTTATCCTCTAAGGCTTGATCCTCCTCACTAGAGATCATTCCCTGAACCTCTCTTGAAGGTATAATATCCTCCTTCTCCTTTAACTTCTGATGTGTCTCATCCATCAATACCACCATCTCAGGATTCTTCTCCAGAGAGACTGTAGGGGAATCCATAATTTTGAGGATATCTTCCTTGAAGGGATAGTCTTTTGAAGTCCCTTCTAAATCCTTCCTCATTTCATTCTAAAATGGGGTACATTTTTGGGCCCTGCACTAGGTGAATACATGACCTAATTTCATGGAATTTTGACAGAAAACACTAGAATTATTATAAAGAATACTCTGATTCCACTTCCCATATTTAGATTCTAGAATGATGGAGGTGGGAAGAATTTTTAGAATATCTACATAAACATAGAATCGATCATAAACTAACCTTGCTTTTGTCTTAGTAACCTTGTCAACATCACATAATCTCCAAAGGAGTTACCAATCTAGGTGAATATTTCTTCATCCTAATACTCTAGTGGGAGTCTCAAGAGCCTGACCCAAATAGGAGCCGATTGGTTAAGATCCACTTTAGGATCAAAACCAAGTTTCCATTTTCACAGAGATAGAGAATGCTTCTTATATAGCCATGGGCCTCTAGCCAAGATCGATAGTAAATCCTTTTGGGAATTAAAATTAAATAGGAATAATCCACCCGCCATAGCACTTGCTGAGACACTTCCCTTTAGAATCCACTTGATATCCACCCATCTTCTCACCAAGTCAATATTGGGTCTGAAAGTGAAGAATTTCCCAACAAGTGTGTCTTACATAGACGAAACTACCCTATATTGTTAGATATATTCATTGCAATTATTTATTATTTATTTTACATAAAACCAAAATTAGGATAAAAATAAATGGTGAACACTAACTCATTTGAACATCCAACCTAGGGTTTTAATCTCATACCTTCTAGGATTTCATGGATGATTTTCTAATTTTGAAATTTGATTCTAACATTTACATTTCTTTCCCTATGTCATGACTAAAACCTTACAGAACGCTTCATCACTTTATGCTTCTGGATTGTATCCACATTCCAAAAAATTATGGGTACACATTGAACATTGAAATACATATATACTTAGATATCTCTTAGGGATTTATTACTAGTGTTTTATGCTTATGTAGGATGGATCATTATCATGTTAATGTTGTAACAACCCGAATGGGGAAGGCATGATATGTTGATGTCCCTCCTAGTTTTTAAAATGGGGTAAACTAAAATACCTCTAATATGAACCAGTACTATAGGATTTGGATTAACAAACCTTATGACCTAATACAACAGTTGCAAAAACACACAAGCTAATATTTTTATTCTTGAATTACTTAACAAATCAATAGTTTACAAAGACATATTAAGCAATGATTTGTGTGATACCACCTTACCATCCAATACTATAACACTATTCATTTTGATTCTCTGGTAAAAAAATTCTAATACAAAAAACAACTCATCTCTTTTGATTCATAGAATTTTGCATCTAGTAAGGTCATTGATTAAAACCTTCCACTATCCATTAGAGTTAGAATAGATTTCACAACAATTAAGAGGGTCCTTTTGAATAATAGTGTAAGATAAAACATATGTATTGAAGATTTTCTTAATGCATTAGGCCTTAGTTGTGGATCTCTCTAATTATCATCCATGATCATTAAAGGTTTTGATAATTAGTCACAAATCCCCTTAAGAACTGTTGAGTTGAATATTGGGCTTAGACTTAAAAATTTACCCACAATATTTCAACTAATATATAATGATGTTAGCTAAAACATCTTTCTTGGAAGACCTTATATCCATAAAACAAATGTTATTTCCTCTACATTACACTAGTGCTTAAATTTTTCATGAGGGGTGTATTCACATTGATTTTGCTGACAATGTGCCTTTCAAATATTACAAATAAGTGCAACCCAAGGAAGTGATTCTTCCACACCAAAATATGTATGCATGAGATATGATTAACCTACAACTATCCTATCTCAATAGGCTCAGACTCCAAGAAAGATGATCAAATAGATCATGTGATACTTAGTGGTTTTAGGTAATGACCAGTTAAATACACAAATATAGGAGAGGGTTATCTATGCCACTAATTCCAAGAGGAAAGGGTCAGAATCTTAAGCCTATGACACAAGGAAATAGCTCTCCCTTGACCTCTATGAAGGTAAATTATTGCAAGTAAGAAACATAAGAAATTATGCAAATAAAGTAAACTAAACTAAGGGGGAAAATGGTTAGAATAATAGTAATTAGTAAGGTGCCATGGTCAACCGAATGAGAGTTTAGGCAGCCTAAAATGGAATATGGAAAATCTAAGTAATCCTATTACCACACCAGAATTAGGTGTAGAAATAACTTAAACAAGGATACACACACATTCATTTACTAAGCAATAAGAAACATCTATCTACTAAGTAAATAAAGGAAAGTGTATAGGTTTAGACATACTTACCTTGGAGTAGACTTGTTGAGCATAATTCCCCCCTTGGCTTAAGTGGATATTTACAAGATATGTTGTGGGTTGAAGACTTCAAATGGTTGGATAAGGAGTGAGGAAAATCCTAATGACTCCTCCCATTGAATCTCCAAAAATTACCACAAGATAATATTTCTTCAAGATAAGGTTCTAGACAACAAACTCCTCCAAATATGACTTAGGGAAGAAGTAAAAGTGAAATCATAGTGAATAGAGTGTATATGATTTTTTTGGAATGAAATATGACCATATATATATATGTGTGTGTGTGTGTGTGTGTGTGTATGTATATATATGTATATATATATATATATATATATATATATATATATATATATATATATATATATATATATATATATATATATATATATATATATATATATATATATATATATATATATATATATATATATATATATCCAATGCCCAAAAGTAACCCTAAATACTAAGCCAATGGTATTGTCTAGGTCAATATGGTTTAATGGGATGTTCACTGACACATAATGGTATCAATTTGGATGATGCAGTATAATTGTATCAGCCAAGCTAATACAATAAAGAGATGGTATCAGTCCAGCTGATATCGTAGGATATAAGGAAATTATCACAACAAAAGAAAATATGGTAGATGTGTTGAAGCATGCATTACATATATAAAATAAACATTTAAGTATAATTTGACATTTAGATATGGACATCTAGTTTATGTCCATAAATAAATGTCAACTTATACTTTAAGTTATATATGTGTGTGTTATAATGCAAATTCTAGGTTTTGCAAGGTCCTACTAGATTTCAAACATAGCCATGTTTTAAGGTCGTATGATTTTAGGATGACATCATAAGAGGTAAATGGATAGACACTCTAAGGAAACCAAACTAATAGTATGAATAGTACAATAATGATATAGTGAAAACATCTCTCACAAATCACCATAAGCTTTCCCACCCCTTTCCCAGTGCATCCTTTAAGAAATGCACTTAGGGAGATCAATACTCAACAAGTCATTACAAGAGAAAGTGCCAGTAAGTGTTAAAGATGTAAAATATTGTGTATATAAAACACACCTCAATAAAACATTTTATCCCCTCAAAACTCTATTTATATGAACCAATCACATATCATATGGATAAACCTAAAAAATAGCATTGAAATTATAAAAGAGAGTGATTACAAGCATGACAGTGTAGATAAATACTTAGCAAAACTAAACTTTACACCTAATAGTATCATGACAACATGCACACATTAAACATGGACCAGTTATATGATGTTCCTCAAAATCATAAACAACACACAGATAATTTTGGTTTAGATCTCACGTAATCAAAAAAAGATTAATATCCTAACTCATAGCACCTTGGAACAATGGGAGAAAGTATATACGTATACCAAAACCATGGGGTATACAGGTCATGGGTTAGGAAAAAATTAGCAGGTAATTATTCTCTAATAATTCCTACTCCTCATGAATTCATATTAGGCCTTGATGTAGTATATATGTCCTCACGTACCATAGCACTTCAACACATAAGACTTTGCTTTTCAAATAAATAAAGTCTAATATTTTTCTCCAAAGTGAAGTATTTCATTCACATCCTTAGAACTTGTACATCCCTACTTAATCAATTAAAATTCTTCATATGAGATTCCTACACTTTATAATTTTTCCAATGATGAAGCTTTATAAGAATATGTGGGGTCTTATGTTAATATACCATCTTTCCATCATAAAGAAATATGTCCCCATAAGCTCTATCATCATGTTTATTATGTCAAGTGGGAGACTTCTCCCATAGAAGAGGGCATGCCATTGGACAACCCCAACTCATTACCCATTACTCCTTACATTTAAGACCACTCCACATTGCTTAACAAAGAAACAATTGGATTCATCTTTGGAACCAAAGAAGATCCTAACACAATTTTGATACATATCTACCTCTAATCATGCTTTAATAAAATTATTATCATAATACAATGATGAACATAAAGAACATGCAATGAAATACATCAGCAATACCTTAATTTATTAGAATAAGAAATATAAATTAATGGAAAACCTTTGTTTGGATATTGTGTTCACAAAACATAATCTTTGACATTAAATGCTTGATATTAAGATCCATTTTATTGCAAAGATATATTATTTGAGGTACATCATGTCTAATCCCTATCTATCTGAACAAATGGCTAAATGAGTCATGTTACTCATGGAATTTGATCTAAAGTTTATACCTCAAAAATATGTGAAAGGGAAGTTATCACATATCAACTCATTGTGGTTCCCTTACTAGACTATACTTTGACGATTGATGCTTTATGAGATGAGTTTTTTTATGTATACTAATGAGAACAAAACTAGGACCATGTATTTTGATCCATAAACTAGGTGGATATTCTACATTAAGCTTCACTAACACGGATCCAGTACTCTTAACCCAACACGTGATTGAACCAGGTATTGTTCTAGACTAAATTGCTTGTAAAATCAAGCTATGAAGTGTTGGAATGAAATGTACATAATTTTGAAACATAAATTTGAACAAATATGACATAAAACTCATTAAGAACACAATATTTATCCTAGATAAACCTATTATGGGAAAAAAATGTAATTGGGTGAGACAATTGCAATCTCCTTTCCACTATGTGGTTCAAAACATGTACAAGTTACTTCTAAAGCTTGGCCTTCATGGATAGAATTGTCACAACTCCCTATCCAAAACTTGCACATAGGATTGCTTTTCACCTTTAAAACACTTATCATAACAAAACCAACATTGAAAAACCACTAAATAGCTAAGAAAAACTAAATATAATATGAACCAAGACCTAAACTTGTTATCTTGTAATGTGAATCCATTTTCAAGACTCTTCTAATGTCTTTTGCCTTCTAATATACATGTATTTATGCCCTCTCACTTTGAAATTTATAAAAAATCACAAACAATATATAATTTGGAATTATAAATTTTAAAACCATTCGTCTTCGATATATTTGGTTCAAGGAGAAACCATCAATTTTTAAAGATCATAGATTACACATACATTGACTGGGAACCATTGATAATTTTACTACCATTGGTCGAAGTTGCTTATGTGTAGGTTTTCAAGAAGATTCTATTCATAGAGTGAAGATTCAAAAAATGTATCCAAAATATCTCAAAATCTTTGTCAAGCCAAAATCATGCTCAGAAACAACTAACAAGTTTAAATTTTGATAGAGGTTTCTTATATTCCTCTAACTAACTAGTTGCAAGCTAGTGAAAATAATTTTCAAATACTCGGTACATAAAAAAGAAGAAGATTTGGTTCAAATGGTCTTAAATAGAATTAAGGGACCATATGCCCTCAATATTTAATACATTGGTTGTAGTTTATAGGTGCTTAACTTTATGAAAAATTGTTAATAATAAAAAGTGCTCTAAAACCCTTAATAAACCCTAATGACTCAGTTTTAGATAGTATGTATTTTTTTGTTATTTACTGCAAACAAAAATTTGTATGAGATATTATGAGGATAAATGATCTTATTAAATATTTTTCAATAAAAAATTTAAGAAAAATAATGGATAAATGCAAATGTATAGGATACAGGATACAAAGTTTCAAACAAGCAAGAGAGACAGTCAGAAAAGACACTTTTGGAGTGATTTAAGAGATTATTTGAGTGTATCCAATGGTTGAAATGATTAGATGAGATTTTATAGGTCTTAATTAAAAAATAATTAGGTCTTTAGATCTCATAAAACTCAATAAAATGACAAAACTCGGACCTATAGGCATTCCAAAATGAAATTGTGCAAGCTAGAAAACATTAAAAAGTGAATATTCTGAGTTTTATTAAATGAAATCTCTTGAAATTTGACATGGAAGTTTCTTTTGATGTCCTTGAATGTTTTCAAATAGTTTCATGTTCTTAATGTATTTTAGTAAATTATTTTTTTGACTTATATAAACTATGCCAAAATTTTTACTATATCACCTTTGAAGCAATAAAGAACTAATTTTTTCTCTATTTTTAGGTTGTTCATAAAGTGTATATCTCATGTTCATTTATGTAACTTAATGAATGACTAATTTTTTTATGTTTATGTTTAAATTATTCATCTTTATGCAGTAAATAAGAACTCTTACAAGTTATATCAAGTGTCTAATTCTGATTTCTACCTAATCTGAAAGTGAATTCAACTATTATTCATTCTTTCCAAACTACTGTGAGTGTTAGAGAAGATATTTGTGTGAAATATTAATGCAAGAGTCATTGTCTGAGAATGAAGTGAATGTGTGTAAGTCATTTAAATTCTAAATTGTGTTAAGTATCTACATAATTTACTTTCACATTGGTACATCACCCCAAAATTTCAATTTTATATTCAATATTAGCTTTAGTGTTGATCTTTTTACCATTTTCCTAGTCAAAAAATTATCAAAATAGAGAGTTTAGATAAAGTGGGTGAGTGTACTAAATGGAACTAGCTTTTCATTAGGATATTCTCTCCATTATAAAGTCACCCACACCTTGGATAGTTTTCATTATATCAATATGAGTGAGAACAAACACACGTTCTTGCAAGGGTGCACTTCTAAGTGATAACAGTTTCTAACATGTTCAATGGGACCATAGCTCAAAAAATTGCTAAAAATTAATAAATTTTTTAACAATTTGTATTAAATATATTATTTAAGTACTCAACATTTGGTGACTATAAATTATATACAACTGGTTTAAGCAGTCCAAATACCTAAAAACATCAATTGATGTGTATTTCAATCCTCAATTTTGTGAAAATATAGTTTTTGTGCCTTCATATTCTTCATATCAAGATGATAATATTTATAGATTCACCTCAAGTAGTACTAAACCAATAAGATATTAGTATTCTCAAGATATTTACCCCTCTCCCATCTCTACTCATGTTCTTTCCAATCAACTTGAAAAAAAATGTGTAAGAAATTAGACTTGACTTTGAGAAAAAATGTATGGAGAGTGATAGGGAAGATGAATACAATAGTCATCAAGAAGAACTTGTCTATCAGGGATATGTAAATCATCAAGAGATTGAATCATTGAAGACATACAATTAGGCTACAAGAAAATAAATACAATAGCTACCCATGAGAGTACAAAGAATTGAATCAAAAGCCCCATGTTAAAAACAAGGAGAATTAAAACCCTTTGAATCTTCAAAAGAGTCTACTTGTTTCAAAATTCCAAGTTTTGAGACTCCCAATCTTATGAAAGAGCCTATTCTTGTGAAAACATCCCCCATTCTTCCTCAAGCTCCTCAATCAAGGAAGTTTCAAAGTTTCTCATATACTCCTATGCCAATCCAAAATCAAGAGATGAATTTTTTTGTAAAAGCCCAACCAAAAAAAATTTCAAGTTTATTAAGCCTCCCATATAATCCTCAAGTTGAATTTTTCCATGTAGATCAAGGCATATCAAAATATGCGAGGTTGATTATTAAGTGAAAATAAAAATATGAAGCATCCCTAAAATAAGCTTCTTTCTCTTCTTTCAAATAAATATTGAATTAAACTATTACTTTCAAATCTCAAAGCCTTCTTAATGCATCTTCAATTCCAAATCCCATTCAAGAGTAACCCATAATGCCTTATATTCCTATGCCACCAAATGAAACCTCTTTCCCTTCCACCATCTCTCATTTTAAAGGACTTGTTGTATGGAGGGTAAAAGAATAACATCTAGGTGAAGAGGAGATATTGTCAAGAGATGATAATAAAGAGTTGTGTTGGTCAAATGAGTTTAAATTTGGCATAGAAGAAGATCACGTTGTATCTATTGAGGATCAAAATCAAATATAAGCTACAAGTGAAGATCAAGAAGGTCAATATGACTTATGGAAGTAGCTAGTGAGATTACAATAGCGGTTTCACAAGGCAACAACCTTATACATGAACTAAATAAATAAGAAGCTACAAATGAGGATCAAAAAGGTTTTAATGAAGAGTTTTAACAATTTTCAGTGGTTGACAATCAAAATTACATCTCTCAAGATGTCATAGAAAGCTAAGAACCCTATTTTAGTGAGTCATTATAGGCTGAAGTTGTAGTTATTCCTATGAATCAGAATGTGGTTACATTAAAAAGTTTTCTTAGTTTTAAAGAGAAAAATGAAGTGAGCATTGAACCACATGGTGAGTTTATTTATATTGGACATATGCTTGCTTCATTTTATTGACTTGAAGACAAGCTAAAGAGGTTGATAAGTAGAAAAAGAATTGATCCAACCATAATGACACTCAAACAACAACTTAATCCTCATATTTATCAACCACGTGGAGAGGACCTAAGAGGTTTTTACTTTGATCAAGGGGTATTTTAAGTGTTGTACATAGTAGTTTTATATTTTCACCTTTGTCCAAGTGTTTTAATGTATATTTCTAGTTGGTAGTTGTATTAGTTTTCACTTTCTTCTAAGTGCTATCTTGCACATTTTTAATTGGTTGTTGTTCTAATCTTCAATTACCTAAGTGTTTATGCGCATATGTTGTAGTTGATTGAAGGAATTTATAGTTTTATATTTATTAATATTTTCATAACTTCATATCTCAATGGATATATCTATTTGTCTTGAGTTTTTAATAGGGAAACATTCCAACAAAGTCAACAAGAATGTTGATAATTTTACCACCATTAGTTGAAGTTGTTTATGTGTAGGTTTTTAAGAAGACTCCATTAATGGAGTGAAGATTTAAAAAATATCACTAAAATATCTTAAAATATTTATCAAGCCAAAATCATGCTCATGAACAACTCACAAGTTCAAAATTTGATAGAGGTTTCTTTTATTCTTTGAACTAGCTAGTTATAAGCTAATGAAGGCAATTTTCAAATACTTGGTATATAAAGAAGTAGAAGAGTTGGTTAAAATGGTCTTAAGAGGAGTTAGGTATCCCTATTACCTCAATATTATATGCATTGGTTTCAAGTTATAGGTACTTAATTTTATAAACAATTGTTAAGATGAAAAGGTGCTTTAAAACTCCTCTTAAACTCTAATGACTTAATTTTAAAACAATGTGTTTGCATTTTTAAGCTCTTTGTTACAAACAAAAAGTTTTGTGAGATATTATGGGGCATAAATTAATTTATTAAACCTTTTTCAAACAAAATTTTAAATCAAATAATATATAAATGCAAAGGTATAAGTTACAGGGTTTCAAGCAAGCAAGAGTAGTCAGAAAAGACATTTTTTTAAGTGATTTAAAAGATTGTTTGAGTATATCAAATGGTTGGAATGATTAGATAGTCTCTTCTAGGTACCAATAAAAAAATAATGAGGTCTTGAGGCCTCATAAAATATAATAAAATATCAAAACTCAATCAAACTTATAGGGATTCAAAAATAAAATTATGCAAGCTAAGAAACAATAAAAAAATGCATATTTTGAGTTTTATTAAATGTTATCTCTTAAAATTTGACATAAAAGTCTATTTTTATGTCCATAAATGTTTATAATTAGTTTCATGTATATAATTTACCTGAGTATATTATGTTTTTTCCTTACAAAAACTCTACCAAAAATTTATACATTACTTTTGAAGCAATAAAAAGCTGAATTTTTCTCCATTTTCAAGTTGTTCATGAAATGTGTGTTTTGTGTTTATTGATGTAACTTAATGAATGATTTTTTTATTATGTTTGTATCTGATTTTCACCTTTATGCAACAAATAATTTTTTTTATAAATCATATAAAGTGTCTAAGTCTAATTTTTACCTAATTCGGAAGTGAATTCAACCATTATTCATTCTTTCCAAGTTAGTGTGTGCTTGTCAAGACTTGGGTATGAAACAATCATGAAATTGTAATTGTATGAAGATGAAGTGAATGTGTGAAAGTTATTTATCTTTTAAAGTGTTTCAACTATCATAATTGCCCTTAACATTGGTACATCACCCTCAATTTTTAGTTTTTTGTTCGATTTTAGCTTTAGTATTACTCTTTTTACCTTTTTTTAGTCAAGAAAAATACATTATTAGAGAGTTTAAAGATAAGTGGGTGAGTGTACCAAATGGAACCATATTTTCATCTAAATATTCTCTACAATACAAGGTCACCCACACCATTATCTTAAACAAACCACTCATTTTCAAGAGCACAAAAAACACTCTTTATCACTATGAACATCATCTCCACACTAACTTTGCCACTATAACATATCTGAATTAATTTTTTTGTACATGAAGTGTTTTACAAGCCTAAATGAATTAAAAAAATTAGATATAGTGTAAATATATAGTATATGTGACTAGTACATTAGGATTCAATTTTGGATCATGCCTCCCCAATTTGAGGCTTTTAAGTTTTTGAAGGCTTCAAGAACTAAATAAGTGGAAAAATATTTTCCCATCTTCTTTGAAATATTGTTTGGCCTTTTTGGGTAGTTGACCCTTTAATCCAATCAGTGAACTCCCTTGCACTCCTCTTCATGTTGGTCTTTCCTTATTTTTAAATACAACATCTTCTTCCAATTCCAAAATAATTATTTATAGTGAGAAAATGAGTTAAGGGTGGTAACAACCCCTCATCTTCATTGTCTAGCATAGATGGCTCAAAAAGATGGAAATTATCAATGTTGAAAATAAAATAAATATTCATATAAGGAGGAAAATCAATTCTAATTTTTTCCCCCACTTGTTCCTTAATTTCAAATGGACCATACCAAAGAGACTTAAGCTTCTTAGTCTTACCTTGGAATCTTTCTTACTTAAGTACAACCATATTTTTTCTCCAACAAGGAAACTTTGCTCAAAACTATGGATATCATGTCTTCCATTGAACTTGCCTTGTGACTCCTTTAATCTCTCTTGCACTAGAAAGTAAATGTTTTTAATCCTCTCAATGAACCTTTTAGCTTTGTGGACTTCTGAATCCACTTTCACATTTCTTTTGTATGGTTGTCTCAAAACAATGTCAAAGGTACATGGATGTAAGTAGACAAAAAAAGTTTCAAAAGGAGTTTTGATAGTAAAAAAATGCACTGCCCTATTATAAGAATGTTGAATATACACCAAATTTTCATCCCAAAACTTGGGATGCTTTCTATTATACCCTCTCAAGAGTTATACCAATGTCTTATTCACAAATTTTATTTACCCGTCAATTTGTGGGTGAAAAGTTGTAGACCATTTTAGCTTGGTATATATCTTCTCCCACAGTGTAGTTCAAAACTTACCAACACATATTGAGTTCCAAACTAAAATAATATAAAGAGAAAAACCACGGTGAACCCACTCATTAGCAAAAAAAAACCTAGCTGCATTCAAACCTTTAAAGGTCTTCTTACAATAATTAAGAACATACACCTTACTAAACTAGTCTACAACCATAAAAATATAGTCATGTCCCTTCCTTGACATACACAAGCCACCTACAAATCCATGGAAATGTTTTCCCATGCCCTAGAAATAAATAATAATGACATATACAAACCCAATTTCTTATTACTAGGCTTGATTGTACCACATAACACACATCCCCTTATGACCTTAGCAAAGTGAAACAATATATTAGGCCAATAACCATACCTCTGCAAATGAGTAACATATTTTGTAAAAACAAAATGTTTTACAAATTTTGAAGTATGAGCTTCTCTCATTTGATGAACTCCTTCCTCCTTAAGCACACAAAACTTACCCAACTTGTAGAGTAACCCATATTAAAGGTAATAATCCTTCTTGGGCTCAAATAATGCAACATGGGATCTATTTGCTAGAAAAAATGGATCTCCAATATTTGTATCATGTTCATATCCCTCTACATTAGACCAACACATAAAAGGATATAAAAAAGTTATGGTGTCTTTCGCTGAAAGCAAAGGAAATCTAGATAACATATCAACTAGTTTTTTAGTCACACAATTCATATATTTGATAATCAAGTGAAATTGTTTCAAAAACCCCATCCACCTATAATGTCTAGTTTGTTAAAGTTTGATTTGAGCTTACAAATATTGGAGAGTTTGGTGATTTTTAGGGGAAAAAGTTTCCCTACCCATAAGATAATGTTTTCCTTTATTGACCACTTAAACAAGATCATATAATTCTCTATCATATGTACAATAATTCAGAATTGCACAATGAAATAACTATGAATGGTAATATATGATCTTACCTCCTTGTAGTAGAGCAACCCCCATAACATAGTTATTAGCATTCATTTTCACCTCAAACGGTAGCTTCAAGATAGGAAAATTTAATATTAGAGCATGGATAATCTTGTGTTTGAACATATCACATGAATTTTGTTACTTCTTGTCATGGCATGAAAAGGTGTGGCTATCGAAGAGAAATTTTTTATGAATTTCATCAAATATTGAACTGTGCCAACAAAACTCCTTGTTTCAGTCACATGAAAAATATTTGGCTATTTCATGATAGCTTCTACCTTTGTTGGATGAATCCTCAATTTCTCCAACCAAATGCCCTTAGAAGACAAGTGACTATTGAACAAACTCACATTTATTCTCATTCAACACTAACTTGTTATCCTTCAAAACTTGCAAAAATTAGCATAAATGATCAATATGATTATCAAATGTTATAATGAAAATAAGAATATCATCCAAATACACAATGACAAAGGAATCAATATATGGTCTCATTACCTCATTCATTAACGGTGTGAAGGTATCCAGTGTATTGCATACCTAAAAAGTATAACCAATTATTCATACAACCCTTGCCTTGTCTTGAATGTTGTCTTCTTTAATTATTACGTGGTGATACCTAGATTTCAAATCAGGCTTAGTAAAATACTTGGTATGCTTATGTTTAGCTAGAAGAATCCATGGAAGATGGTACCTATTTTTTTTGGTTATTTTGTTAAGTAATCTATAATCAACACATATTCTCCATGAGCTATCTTTATTATGTATTAAAAAAATAGGATAACCACATGGAGAATACTATGATAGATTATACATTGATTAATCAAAGACTGCAATTGTTGTTTTACATCATTGGCATCCTTAAAGGATTGTCTATACAACTCAAGATTTCGAAGTTGATTATTTGGTAGCAACTCAATTTCATGATCAATCGACATTATTGGTCACAACCTCATGGCCTCATGGAAAATCTCCTTGAATTGTTGCACCAACTCTCCCATACAATTTTGTTCTTTGTTAGTAGATATGCTACAAGAACTCTTATGTTTAGCCATTTATTTATCTCAACCATCTCTCAAAATAAGCAAAACAAACTTGTCATTTGTATTAATAAGCTTTGTATCTTGAGAGGCACTTACCAAAGATATTTTAGAGTCATCTTTTTAGGCTAAAGTGATGTGACATTTTCCATCCTTCACCAAACAATATTGGTTAGCTCTCTTCACGAAGATATCATCTTGAAAATAGAATTAAGGACTACCAAACACAACACCACACACAACAAGAGGTACCACATCCTCTATAACTTCATCAATGAAATAAACATTAATACCAAATTTAACTTTACATCGATTGGTCATATTGATGTCTAAACCGTTATTCACCCAATCCAAAGAATATGGGCTTTCATGACTATAAGTCTCTATTTTTAATTTTTCTACTAACTCATTACTTATCAAATTTGCTTGTGAACAAGTATCAAAAATACCATCCACTTTTGTTTTCTTCATCTAAATTTTAATATGTAAAAGATTAAAAAGATCAATCTATTAAATGCTACTACTAGCCAAACATACATCTCTATTGATAGAGGTACAACATGGTGTCATCCACATCGGAGCTGTAACCAATATTCTCACTTTGGAGAGAAGTCATAGCCTTCTTGTTGTTATTGAACAAATGCAACTCCACATGTAACATCCATCATTGATCCTCATAACAATCATCAACATTACAATGCCCACAATGCATTTTAGTATTATTTCTAGAAACGAAAGTAACATTATGTTTACCTTTATCTTTGCCCTTCCCATTTTAATTTGAACCAAACTGTTGTTTTGGAGTGATTTTATAAGAAAATATACCCTTCTTGTTCATCTATAAATAATGAGCCTAAGAACAAGCCTCATCTACATCTGTAGGTTTGGCTAAGAGCACTAGTCTCCTCAAATGGCTATGGATTCCACCCACATACTTCATCAAGATTTCACAATTTGTTATATCTCTATTCATTTGGACAACCTTCTTGTAGAACTCACTTGGCTACTCCTACAAATTTTGGCCTTGCATTTGTCTAAGATATTTTTAATACAAAAACTTCTCTTCCTCATAACAAATAGAATAGAACTGCTTCTTGATTAATATTTTAAATCATCTCACTTAGTGATAGGAGGAAGTTTATTAATAATAAAAGTTTGGTCATAACTCTCAAACCAAATTAAAGCATGATTTGCTAAGATTAACCTTATGAAAGAAAAATTCTAACTCTCATTAACATGATGCAAATTGAAATATAACTCTAATTGAGTTAGCTAATGGTATATTTTCTATGCTTTCTTAGCTCCATCATATAACTGAATCTCTATCTTCACCTCAGTTTTGAATAGAGGTAGAGCTTGATTGGTATAAATTGGTTCCTCCATCTTCTCATGCTTTAGAGTGTCATCTTTAGTTATTTTTGGTGCCTCCATAGAAACACCAAGCTTCTCCATGAGAATCTCCATGATGAACTCCAATTAGTCAAAGCTTGCTCATAGAAAGAAAGATGTTAGCCACTCCCTCTTCAAGTTTGTGAAATATCTCTTTTTTTTTGCAGACTTTTGTTGAGGTGTGGAGCTAAAAGCTTCACCAGATGAGTGGATGCTGAAGTTGTTGGATTTACACAGTCGTTGACGATGGCAAGGAGACGACCAGTAGCTGTCGACGTTGGTTATAATCGACTGACGTCGGTCATGTGCAGGCAAACAGGGACTGACGTCGGTCACCTGTGCGTCTAAAAAGTCTATTTTCATGGATGAACAGAATGTTTGCATGATTAAATTAGCTGTTAGTTGTAAGTCCGCGTTTCTATTTTTGGTAGGATTATTTTAAGCCTTTGATTAGGAGGTGTATCTAATGGTTGTGAATGCATTGCTCATGATCCCTAATTCTTTATAATAGGGATAGATCTTCATAGCTTGTGTATATGTGTAAGAAATAATAGTACAAGACATATTGTATATGTGTGTATCAATCCAGGTTGTTGGAATTGATTGTAAACTCTTGAGGGAAAGAGATCTGTACATTTGAGAGGTGTGAGAAGAAAGTGTGATCTTCTTCATTGTATTTCCTTATGGAAGAGTTTAATACAAGTTTTCAGGGTGGTTTCTTATATCTCTTATTCTTTGCTATTTCTGATTCTAGTTGCTTTCAATTCTGGTTTAATTCCGTGTTTAATTGCTTACATAAAAGTAATCAAGTTTGTTGGTTGATCCCCAACAACTTCTTCTTCATGACATGGGCCATACTTCTTATCTCTTGCTTCCACTTCCTTGTGTAAATATCTTCTTCAAAGGGAACTAGGACACTTTGACCATTAATATAACTTTATAGACTAGTAGGTATTACTTTCAATGTAATCATTGTATGCCCCTAAATTTTTCATGTTGTAACATTTCTCAAAAAAATGATGATGATGATGAAATAATCACCACAAAAACATGTTCATATTTGGTTCTCTCCCTTTCTCTAACCTTTTACTTCTTTTCTAGCATTTGCAAAATTTAATTTTTCATTTTGAGTATTCCATCCTCATATTTTAAAAATGTTCTTGCCTTCTAAAAACCACAATGGTTGTTCACAGAGTCACTATGGCAGTTTCATAACCACACCTACATAAGACGATGATTTTATCACTATGATAACATTTTTAAGATCCATTCACAAGACTTGAATTTTTACGTATTTTTCAAAATTTTGATTATATTTTTTATTGTATTCTCTTGAATTTGCCTTGTTGATTTCCCAATTCATCATTATTCTTGATTTTGTAATTCTCCATCACCTCCAAGTTAACTTGACCAAGCTCCCAAACAAGCTTCAATTAACTCCTAGTCACAACTTCTTTCTCATTACAAGTATTTCACTTTTATTATAATTTGAAATCTGAATTTTGCATTATTAATTGAAGATTACAAGTTTTCACAAAGCCATAACTAGCATGCTGTTGTTTTGAAAAACTTAACCTTAGTTTGTAGTCATTTGGAGAAATGAGTTTTTAAGTTTTTAACCAGTACATTATTTTTTATGATTAATCAGGGACAACTCAGTTGCTTTCTTACATTGTGTTTATGCTCCTATTTTTCATCATCCTGCTTGTTATAGAGTTTTGAGGTCATTATTGAACAAACTGGCTACATGAAGATTCTACATTTGCATTGACTCTTTATCTCTCTTCTACACTTAATATTAGCATTTGTCAGGTTGGAGAATGTATTTTATTCTTTGTTTAATTAATTATTTTATTCATTAGAGTAGTTTTCATATTTGATAAAATAATTTTTCACTTTAAAAAGATACATAAATTTTCAAAAAGAAACCATCATCTCTATTCTTTTCTTTCATTGAGAACAGTAGTTTCATTTTCTTAGTTGTATCCAAGCATCACAAATCTTAAAAGAAAACAATCTTTGCATTAGACCTAGGATAGGATAGGTGAATTATATCATTAGATACATCCAAATAGAACCATTTGATCTTCATTTTTCACAACACACAGTCACAAACATCAACAAACTTAACTACACCAAAAATTAGAAGAACCGAGAAGAAAATTTTACATTATAGAATTATTTTTTTGTCATTGCATGGTAGAGAAAATCGTATAAAATTATAAATTAAAATTTTATACTTGAGTTAAAATCATTTATATATCATACAAAATAATCAAAAACCCCATAAACTTGAATGCTAGTTTACATATAAACTAGATCTTGAAAACATAGATGTTGCACTACATAGCACAAATTGTAATTTTAGATCTTATTTTTCATTTGTATATTTGAATATTTATTGAATATTAGCTCTCTATTTTATTTTCATTGAAAATAAAATGACAGGAGTATTCATTCAGTGTATATAAGTGAAACTTTGCATTCAAAAATCAAAGGAAAACGTCAAAATCAGCAAAGTACATATTTTATTTTATTTTCAATTTTAGTAGCATTGTATTCTCAAAATATCTAGAAAAATAATCAAAAAGAAAAAGAAATTTCATTTCATTTATTTATTTTACTTTTACCAATAGCGTAGTTTCCTTTTAAATTACAAAAACCATGCCAAAAACACAAGAACAAACTTGCATCAAAGCGAACACAAGTATAAACCTTGCTTCCAACTTTCCAAAATAGAAAGTAAATTTATACAAACAAAATAAAAATAAGATATATGCTTCAACATTCCAAACCAACGTTGTTTCAACTCTTGGATGAGGCTCTTATCTCCATAGGGTAGGGATATTCCCTAGAATACCATCTCTCATTCTAGTTAGTAACCTTAAAAATGATATTGGTTCTAAACTTAAGACTTCATTTTTTTCATTTCACTCCTCTCCCAAACCTCATAATGAGCCAACTCAATGCTCTTGATGAGCAATTTCTCTGCATAAAAGGCCCAATAATGAGACCTATCTACATCGTAAAATGTCAAGTTAACAATCTTCTGGGCTAATCCTCCTCCTCCCTTTTCTTTATCCTTAGGTCCAACTTTGTCCTATCCCATTCACTTTTTGGATGACATTGACCAACCACAATAAACTTGATATAACCGACCAAATACCAAGTGTGTCACAACCCAATTTTACCTAGTTTCCCAAGCCTAGTATTGACCAAAAACTCCATTACCATGTTTTCATCCATTTTGAGAGTTCTTGGAATTCCATCTTTTCCCAATTCACTACTCTAAACAGATAGTAAGATGTTGATGATCTATTTTAGTATTTCCATGTGCATCCATTTCCACCTTTCATTTAAAACCATGTTCTTATACCTTATCCCAACCAACTAGCTCTTTAGCCTTTCCCAATCAAACCTGTCAACCACATCAACCCAAGACCAATTCCACAGACCATTCATTCCACTATCAATTTATCAATAGTCTCAACTAGACCTTGAGAAGTTGAGTACACGAATGTTAGCGTGTCACTTTGTGACTGTTTAGTCACAAACACACAAAAGGATTAAATTGATATTAACTCAACTCTGATACCAACATCATTTGTAACCCAGGTGGATATTCCACACTAGGCTTCACCAACATGAATTTGGTACTCTTAACCCAATAAGTGATTGAAACATATACTATTCTAGACTAAATTTCTTGTAAAATTGAGCTATGAGTGTTGGAATGAAATGTATGTAATTTTGAAACATAAACGAGAATCAAAGATAACACAAAACATATTAGTAACACAATATTTATCATGGATAAACTTGATGTGGAAAATATCCAATTGGGTGAGGCTAATGCACTCCCCTTTCCACTATGTGATCCAAAAAATGTACAAGCTACTGCAAAAACTTGGCCTTCATGGATATAACTTTCACTACTCCCTATCTAAAAATTGCACACATGATTGTTTTGCACATTTCAAAGACTACTCACAACAAAACCAACACTGAAAAACCTCTAAAAAACTAAAGAACAACTAAAGATAACATGAACCAAGACTCAAACTTGCTATCTTGCAAAGTGAATCCAATTTCAACACTCTTCTAATGTCTTCTACCTTCTATAATATTTGTATTTATCTCATCTCACTTTGGAGTCTGTCAAGAAGCTCAAACAAATCATCATTGGGAAGTGGAATTGTTTTTAACCATTCCTCTTCAGGGTCTTTATCTCATGGCAAAATTATTGGTGTTTGCAAACTGGTGATTGTGCAACTATCGAGACGATTTTACATTTATCAACTATGAACACTCGGGGTTATGCAACCACCATGTGCATATAGTAGAGGTTTTGTTATCTTAAACAAACCTTTTATTTTCAAAAGCAACAAACCATTGAGTTTATCACTATGAACATGTTTGGATCACCCTCACACTGACTTTGCCACATGTATATGAATTGATGTTTTGCATATGAAGTGTCTTACAAGTGTGATTGAATTGCATAAATTGGGTATAGCAAAAACATCTAGTATACATGACTAGCACATTAGGATCCAATTTTGGATCATATTTTGATGGGTCAAAATGTGCCTCACATGTTGTGGTGGGTATTATATTCATAACCCTCTAAGGGTAGACTATGCCATTATCATATTGTTTGAGATTTCAACATACCAACAATATAGCAAAATATGAGGCTTTGGTTATAACTTTACATGCCATGCATTCCCTTAAGATAAAATCAATAAAGATTTATGAGTATTCCCAACTTGTCATAAACCAAGTTACATATACGTATCAAACCAAAGAATAAAAACTATTACCCTATCAATATTTTGTTTTTAGCCTCATTACTTACTTCGAGGAATTTGAGATTGACAATACTCATATAAAGAATCACTACCATGTTGACACTATGGTTGGTGTTGCATCATTTATTCTCATTGGCATTATAGATGATCAAGCCATACTCACATTAAACAACTTCAACAATCAATAATTTCACTACCAACATTAGACATGCTAGAGGTATTCACTAGAGATGGTGAAGTAAGTGCTCTAGAATGGATATAGTGACATTTTCAAATTCTTAGTTAACGATAAATTTTTTCACTAAAAATGAAAAGTGAAAATTGAGAAGAGGTATTAAACATTATGTTATCATTGGTGAAGCTCTTTTCAAGAGGTCCTTTGAAGGTTAATTATTAAGATGTTTGGGCATGAAAAAACTAAAAGTATCTTACAAAATGTGCTTGATAGAGAATGTGATGGTCACTTTAGCAGAAAAAAGACATCATACAAACTATTATGAATGGGTTATTATTGACCTTCCATGGAACAATAATGCAAATAATATGCAAAACTTTGTGAACAATTTCAATGACATATTAATTTAACATGTTACATCTCAAGAATTACAACCCATTGTTTCACCTTGATCGTTTTCACTTTGGTGTTTTGATTAAGTTAGTAAACTAAATCCTACTTCATATAAAAGACATAAATTCATCATCACAGTTACTGAACATTTTACTAAATAGGTTGAAGTCATTCCTTTAAAGCCTCAAACAAGAGAAGACATGTGTAGGTCCCTTATGACACACATCATATCAAAATTTAGCATCCCCTCTATGATTATAACTAAAAATGGTTCGTATTTCAAAAATAAGATTGTCAAGAAGTTTTATGCGAAATATAAGATTTGACATTCATTTTACACACCATATTACCCATAGTTAAGTTTCCAATCGGAGGCTACAAACAAAATAATCATAACATTTTAAGTAAAACCATTGTTAAACATGGTGAAGACTAGAACAACCAAATCATATACGACCCATGGGATTGTTGCACTAGTGTCTTCACACCTATGGGTGCAACCACCTGTTCCTTAGTATATGGTATAAAGGTAGTGCTCCCGCTTGAGCTTGAAATTAATTCCCTATGCGTCTCACTTAAAGGAATTATCAATGATGAGAAATACAAACAAAAACTTCTATATCAATTTGAAATGCTTCATGAGGCAAGAATACATGTTCTAGAACATCTTTGAGTTTATTGAAATCGCATAAAGAAATAATTATAAATAAGATAAGATAAGATAAGATAAAGTCATGAGAGTTTCACACTAGGGATCTAGTACTTAAAAAACAAAAAAAATAAAATAAAATAAAATAGATAACATAAAGGAAAATTCAAACCAAATCAATTATGTCCCTTCACCATTACAGATAAGCTTGGTACAAGAGCCTATCACCTCTCAGCTTTAAAGGGAAAACAATTGAAGAATCCAATTAACATCATGCACATACAATGATTCTACATGAGTCTTGACTTTGTCTATGGGTGAATCATACCCACATGTTATTCATTGACATATCATGCACATGAATTCTATCATACACCTTTTGCTTATGAGTCTACATTGCTTATTCATATTATATATCTTATGCATACATTGACACATGCTTGTTTATCACTCATGATACATTCATTGTCATATCTTTCTAACTATTGATTTATCATACAGTGAGGGGAATGTTGTTTTCCCCATGCATGTCTTCATCCTCACTATATAATATATATTTTCATTAATGGGCCTTTCCACATCGTCATCTATATCATATGATCATGACACATTCTTATTATCTTATAATTTGGAGACACATCATGTGTGCCTTACACTATTACATAGATGGAACATAATGCCCTACACAATTATCTACACATTGGCACATAGTGTTCATCATACTCAAAATGAACTTAATTGGATCATTAATTCACAAAAATGGATGTAAACATAAATATCTAGAGAGAAACAACACTAAGCCTCTCCAAGTGTTAAACCTCCATAACCATGCAATAAAAACATAATTCATAATATAATCCTCAAGTACTAACCACTACCTCTTGTATATACCCTACTTAGGTTATGGTTATTCCATAAGCTGGCCCTACTAACAACATGAAAACATAGAGAATTTTGATATGGCAAGGTAAATAATTATGTTAACCACAAAGGGGCCAGACCTATCCCTATACACACTATCAGTTAATGGTGTAACATGCCCCTTCCATTCAAAAAAACATTGTCCTCAACATTGACTAACTTTGGGTTCTTCTACATGAATGCTTCATCCTTCCATGTTACATCCTTGCTAGTCAAATTCTTCCACTTGATCAAATACTCCTTAATCTCTTTTGTTCATAATCTCTTAGTACATGTTTGAAGGATATACTTAGGTTCTAGACCTTCCCTCCTCATCCAACTTTGGTAACTCAGTTTGGGAAGATACACTCTACCCAATTACCTTCTTCAAGAAGGATACATGAAATATCAAAGGTATGTAGGAAGACTAAGGTAACTCTAGCTTTTATGTGACACTACCAATTTTCTACGAGATCTGATGAGGCTAGTAATACTTAGGAGAAATTTTGTTATCATTTTTTTTATTTCTTCAAAGACATTTTCTTATATGGTTTAAGGCACACAAAGACCCAATATCCCACTTAATTTTTTTTGTTGTAGTCCTCATCTGCTTACTACCTCATACAGTTATGTGACCTTCCTAAGTTCTCTCTTAGAGTAGATAACACCTCATGTTGGTGTTGAATGTGCTCTTCAACAACTTTAACCTATTGGGACAAAGTGCACAAGTAAAATGATATGAAAACTACATATTGATTTATTAAAATAAACCATATTAAGATGCTCTGATTTTTTTACATTGGTGCCATCAAAATTTTAATAATTTTGCATGCATGATTCAAAAGGTCCAACAATATTAACTAACTTACCTCATAATATTACTAACATAATTAATTAACTACTAAAATTTATCTACATGAAAAGGGGGTGTCTCAAGAGATAAGCATGCCTCATACAATCAAGTAACAAAATAATATACAAGCATGATAAAATTTAGATAATATGACCCAAGAAAACCCTTTAATCTAAAGGGGTCTAGAAAATGATCCAAAGCAAAATGACATTGAAGTCATCTAATAGTCTCTATCACTCATACAAATTGGTACACTATAGATCTTCTTACTGATCAACCTACATTTCTTGGCAAAGCACGTGATCCACAAATTATGACATGAATGATAAACATCATGTTGGGCATGTTCATCCCCTCTAACCATCCATATTTTCATATTATAAGCACCATCATGGGAATGTTCAATTACATCAATATGTGTCTTGGATTAATATTTTACCTTTGTATGGCACATCTATCTTGATGTCCAATAATTTTAAGCTCCATTTACTTAACACTATCGATGCTACCAACTCTTATCATCTTGTACAATCATTGACGACTAATCGAAGATCAATACAATATCTCCCCCTATCAGGCGAGAGGTGAAAAGTCATTGCATTGAAAAACATCATCAACAAATTTGTCTTGCTCTTCATCAATGATATCAAAGAACACGATAACCAAGATTTGATAGAAGAAATATCAAAATACTATCCAAAAATGCTAATATAGCATAACTCAATTTTAGAGTTAGCATTGAACTTAATATGGGTGGGTCGATGGCTTTGTCACATTGTTATATCACTAGGGACCTAAAAATACCTAGATGTAACATGGTAATGGTCATCTCAAATATCACAAGCTATAGTAAACTATGTACACTCATGATTTCCAAACACAAACTTTCCATTTTTAACTTTGAAGGAAAATAAGGTGTCAAATACCACCAAAAATGCATTTGTTGTACATTAAAATTGACTTATGTCTCCAATTTAATACATGTTCACAAAAATCACAAGGGAAGACTCCAAAACAAAATAATGGCTTCTCCAATGGATTCAGACATTCCAAAACCTAGGGAATGAGTGGTTGCACGATTATGGTTGGGCAAAATATGAACTAGACAAAAAAAAATCCATATATCATAGGTTGAATACATGAAAACTAATGACATTTTTAAATTATTTTGGCACTCAAGGGGATTCAACCTCTTGACCTCTAGGATGGTCAAAGTATTACAAAAATTGTTCTCACCAATTTATTTATGTAACAACTTGAAGTATAAAATGAACGACTCAATATAAAGCTACTTGCATTTTAATTGTTTTCATTCAAATGGAAAAAACAACTAGAAAAAATTGACCATGTGACCTCTTTCCCTTTACTATCTTAAGTTAATCCTTCAAACCAACTCACCTATGTCAATAATTGAATATTTATCTCAACAAACTAATATACATGCTTTGTTTGTGAATGTGTAACAAATAAAAAATGAACATGAAGCAACAATGAAAATAAATCATCTGGTATTTTACCCTATAGTGAAATATGATTTTCAATGTAGATATGGGGCCCACACTTGGTATGATAAATGGGCACAGACAAAAAACAACTTTTTATTAAATTTTATCATAATTTTTATTCACAGGTAGTTGTTTAACCCTACTTTTTGATGTGGGAGATAAGCTTAAGAATATAGAAATAATTCAAGCACAAGGGTGATAAACTAATATATAACAAGTCAATTAATTGCAAATTTAGATAAATGGATATTTTGAATTATAATAATGAGATATGTTAAATATATAAAGTACTAAATTTGAAAGATGTTCCATTAATTTTAATACCAAAGAGAAATGATACTTAGTTTTTATTGTGTGTAAACATATCTAGATTAGAAACACACGGGAAGTATACAAGATCAATATTCTAGATCACTTGTTTGATTTAAAAAATTATACTTGCACCTATGGATGTTGCCATCAAATCTAAACACTACCATCGACACTAGTGTCTAACTGTGACGAAGTTGTCTAGTATGAAATAATGACCAAATCTCAACATGACTAACTTCATTGCTCTAGGATTTTTTTCACCTTTTTGCTAATGTATTTAGATCTAAGATACATGTTGTCACTCTTTTTCAATTGATCAAATCCTATCTCTTCACCCTTCTTCACCATTAGAATGAGTTTTTTAAAAACAAGTTATTGAACTCACGATATCGAGCTGACTCCAAAGATCGTTTTGTTAATGAATATTGTCTACATAGCCAATACTCCAAGGAGGACCTCAGACTTATGTAGTTATCCCATGTGTGTGATAATATGTGTGCACAAGGGTGCAACATACTATATGAAGATTCATATAGTGATCTAGATTGTAGTTTGACAAATATTTTGCATGGGTTGTTCTTTGAATGCTTTGGACCTATAATATGATTGCTCATATGCTTGATATACAAATAAGAATGAATATGATAGAATAGCTTGGTTTTACAGTTGATTGATTGAGTTTTAATAAGTGTTTACTTGATATTTTCTAGATGGGAAATCAAAAGGCTTAGACTTATATTTATACCACACATTTTAAAAATATCTCATGGTAGGGTTCAATAAGACAAATACACTGACCCATAAGTTTCAAAACATTTTTAATTTAGATGACTTTTGGCAACTGGACATTGGATAAAGATCTAGACACTACCATTGGAGCTAGTGTCCTTTTATGTTTGATAATATCTATAAGGCTAGAAAACATGTTTAGATTTAAAAATGATAGTGAATAGTGTTTATTAGGTTTTAAATTTTATGTGTAGTGCAAGAGACCTAGGTCATCAAAATGATATGGATCAGACTATGAGATAAGCATTTAGGCACATTAAGACGACGAATCTAAGCCTTTTAGTAGTAGAGAGGTCTAGAACTCAAGGGTAGAGCCCTAATTGATATGTGTCAAATGAATAAGACTGAGATACTATAGATATTTAGTTTTAGTATCTACGTTTGCCCCACCCTTAATCTAAGAATGCATAAAGATGAAATTACTAGTTTAAAAGAAATAAATGTGTACATGAGTGTGTATAACACACTTTACTTTTACTTGAGCCCACTTCGAGTGTTATTTTGGTATATGACATGTAACCAAGAGCATGTTACAATATAAATCAGAGTATATAATCTAAAATTTAAAATAATTGAAATGCTTGAAAAGAAAGAGAGCAAGGAATGAGTACACCTATGTGTCCATGCAACCATGTTCTCTCTTGATGCATTGACTTTGTAAATATGTTTCCTTATGAAGCATTAGGTTGAAAAAGGTTCAAAATTGAATCTTAAATATTTGAAGAGGGAGATTGGAAGTTATTATGCCCCTGATCTGGTGGAAGGATGAGTTGTGATATGACCACTAAGATCATTATATATCAATCACACATCTCAAATGTGAATATATATAATATGGTGAAGGTGGGTGATTTAGTCAATTCATCTTATAAATATGGTGAGGTTGAATGATTTAATCACTTCAACCTATAAAATGAACCAACAACTGTAGTAGAAAAAACTCAATAACAATACATCTTGGTGTAAATGGTGCGTCTTGGTGAATAGTATAATTGGTAAATTTTACAATTTTTGGTGCTATATCATGGCATATGCACCTCTAAAATTGAATGATTTAATCACTCCAACTTATAAATCTAGTGAGGTTGAATGATTTAATCACTTCAACCTATAAAATGAACCAAAATCTATAGCAAAAAAGACTCGATAATAATACATCTTGTGTAAACAATGCATCTCAATGAATAGTATAATTAATATATTTTCTAATTTTTGATGCAATAACATGACATATGCAACTCAAATATGTCTCAGTTGGAGTATATGTGTCATAAATTTGAAAAAACTTTGTTTCAAATCTATATAAAATTGATGCAATGTATAGGATTCTGACCCAAGTGTATATATGAATCATAGAACTATAATACAATTTGTGCAAATGTGGAGGTCATATTATTATGACATGCCTCCATTAAAATCTGGCGACACTAAATGATAAGTGTAGAGGTCATGTTTTTATAACATGCCCCCACTAAAATATAGAAAGTGTAAAAAATGTGGAGGCCATGTTTCTATGACATGCCCCCAGTGATATACCCCACTTTTGAAGTGAGGGAAATAGAATTTGGAAAGTACCTTACCTCTTAAAGATAATGTAACTATATAATCTGTGTATTAATCATGTAGTATATAGAGATAACATGTCCAAGTAGATATATCAATGAAGTTTGTGATACTGATAACATCAAGTCCTAAGATAAATGATATAGATCATGGCAATGTCTAGAGAGTAACAATACAAGTTCAATAAATAATTAAGAACACATACAATAGGAGTCAATTTAATGAAAATGAATGGTCCAAAGAGACTAAAAATAAGGGGCATATTCAAGTGTCACACAATCAAAATGAATGACATGTTCAAATGTCCAATCAGCATAGAATGACATATTCAAATCTCAAAACATACAATGAAACAAGGGTCAACAGGGAAAGAACATATTCAAATGTTCCACAAGCAAGACAATAGCAAGCAACAAAATACACTTAAGTAAAAAATAAATAAAGCATAAACATATCATACTAGTCCTTGTATATGTGTTAATAAACTTGTTGGCCATTTTTGGTCCAACAGGCCAAAAATCGGTCCCCTTCTTTCCCTACTGTTCTAAGCCAGTTTTCATTTTTTGATTTTGCACAAGTCTGGGCATTTTTACAGACTTTGCAAGCGTGCCTTTTGGTAGTTGAAGAACCAGTTCAAAGAGTGCAAGCTTCTACAAAAGTTTCTTCAGACCATTGAACCTTTCAGTTCAGTTGGTTTAGTTCATTTCGGTTCAAGTGCTCATTTCAAAGGCTTGGTTCAATGCCTTGGTTTAACGGCGAAGTTCAACAACTGGTTCAATCACTTGGTTCACATAGTGGGTTCATCAGTTCGGTTAATTGCCTCGGTTCAAACATTCAGTTCAATGCCTTGGTTCAACAACCGTTGAACCATTGAATCAGTTTAATAGAAATGGTTCAAAGTGTTGGTTCAACGATCGGTTCAATAGGTTGTTTCAAAGGGACGGTTCAATAAGAAGATTCAAGAAGGTCTCCCAAAGAACAAGTGCCCTTGCGGAGGGCATTTCTTGACCCAAGTGCCCTTGCGAAGGGCAGGGAACATTTTCAAAGGGACCAAAGAGAAGGCAGAAAGGGTTGGAATTCCTTCGAAAAATGCAAAAGGCAAGTCAAAAATTTTTTGAAGAAATTTTCGTGTTCTTGCCTTGAATTTTTTTGAAAGAATTCCAACTTGCCTTTTGCATTTTTCAAAGGAATTCCAACCCTTTCTGCCTTCTCTTTGGTGCCTTTGAAAATGTTCCCTGCCCTCCGCAAGGGCACTTGGGTCAGGAAATGCCCTCCGCAAGGGCACTTGTTCTTCAGGAGACCTTCTTGAATCTTCTTATTGAACCGTCCCTTTGAAACAACCCGTTGAACCAACACTTTGAACCAATAGACCAAAGAAATTCTTCGGAAGAAAATCTCGCGAAAATAAAAGGCAAAGGCATAAATTGATTTCTTTTGGACTTTTTGTTCGAAGGAATTCCTTTGGACAAAAAGCCTGAAGAAATTCGAAAAAAGGCCGTGGGAGAAAAAACTCAAAGAAATTCTGAAGGTCAAGCAAAGGGAAGCAGCGATCAAAAGAATTCTTGCGGAATTTTTGTCTGCGGGAAAATTGGCCAAGACAAAAGCTCGACTGGAGCAAAAAAGGCTGAAACAAAAGAAAAGAACCAAATGATTTGCCAAGGATGGTGACGTCTCTAAAGCCATCAATTTCAGGGAAATATATTAGCCATTAGTTTTCAAATAGTGATGGGCCCACGAACGTCAATTTTACAAGGAAATAGTCGTTTGACCTTTAAATTCTTGAGCGCGAACCAGGAAAAAGCCCAAGCAGTGAAACGTGCCATATGTCCCTTGTGAAAAATTTGGTAGAGCATGACAAGTGTCTACATCCAAGTTCTAAAGCTCCTTTCAATAGGTTTCCTTTAGAGTTCTGCGGAGGGTGCTAAGTGGCAACTGCGAAAGGTTTTGACATGTTTTTCTAAGAGCAGCAGAACATGCCATGTGTCCCTTGCAAAGCTCGGTGGAAGCTGACAAGTGTCAACATCCACAGTCTCTCCCTTTTATTCAGTAAACACTATGGTCGACGCCGAACGTATTGCTAAAGAAAGTGGAAGTCACCAAGTGTCATCATCTGTGTGAATCCGAATGAGTCCCGAATGTTTCCATAATGTTTTTAAAGCTCAGCAGAAGCCACCACGTGTCATCTTCCACTCAAAAGGTGCCTAAGGCTTCTATAATTTAAGTGGATGCTGCCACATGTCCTTGCTTGTTTCACAGCGGAACACACCATGTGTCACTTATTGTAATCAGTGGAAAGCGGCCAAAGCAAGCGAGAAAGGCACAAATGAATTACTAAGGAGGACGATGGACCCGAAGATGTCAAATTTGTGGCAATGAAGTAGCTGTTGATCTTCACAGACTTAAGTGCAAACTCAAAGGAATTTAAAGGCTTAAGGCTAGAAGAAAGACAAAGCTAGGAAGGGGCAAAAGAACCAAGTGCAGAAATGGACAAAATAGTCCAAGTGGCAAAGGAAGGTGTCGACGCAAGGAGTTACTCTAGTGGTTGACACAGTATCTATGAATTGATCATCAAGAGGCATGAATGGCGAATGACATGACCCATTTTCTTCACTTTGCATTGATGAGTAGACAAGCCGCGTAATTGCCTTGAAGGAGTGGTCTTATTTGCAAACTAACGACGTGGCCCATAATTTTGCATATGATGTTTAAGCGGCTTCCTCTTCCTAATGATCAGAACACACATGGGTCACTTGTAAAAAGGGTGTCAAAAGGCCTCTTTTCTTCCTCTATATATTGTAGACTTCTCATTTTTGAGGGGGCATCTTTCACATTGTAAGGCGAAGCCCTGGAAATTTTCACCTGGAATCAATAAAATGCATTTCTACCTCTATTCTGGTTAGATATCTCTAAGTGTGTCTGAGTGTTACTCTTGTGTTCAGTCATTGCTTCTTAATGCTTTTACAGAGTTGAAACCAATGCATCTGGTATCTAAAAGGCACCATTCCTGCAAGTGACAAAAAGAGTTGTACTTGAAGCGCAGAGGTAGAAGGAGGTTACTAGACAGTGTGCTTTTCCTATAGTGCCTATGGTAAGTCCCTTTTTCTGTGTTCCATTAAAGCCTCCCTGTTAAGCTTCCTGCAGTCTGGTCCTTTTACCACTTAAAGTGTATGTATGTGTTTTTATGATTCAAAGTGTGAGTGTAAGTAGGTCGAAATTATTTGGTGCATCACCCTCTTAGATTAGGTTTTGTTTTCCTGTAATCCTTCTCCCTTTTCATCCCTCCCCATTATATATATATATATATATATATATATATATATATATATATATAAACACTTATTGGAATAACTCATATGCATCAAAGGGAGCTAGCCCTTATCTAGAGATTCTCCCCCCAATTTTGCCTTGCCCACAGGCAAGAGGAGAGTTTCCATTGTTGCGTGTGGAAGGCAGGAGCTCAGCCTCCTGTCCAGGGTGCAATCCACTGCGTCAAAAAAAATGTTATGTAACATAGCATATCAAGTACATTGTGAAAAATATGAGCATGGATATAGACATGTGTAAGCATTAACATGTACGCTCAAATATGATAATGTAGGAATGATCATAAAGGATATGTAACATGTATTAATCATGATCAAATAAGTAGATGTCCCCAACATACTATATGACGTAGGTATAAAATAGGTCTAACATTTATAAGTGCATATATCATGTGTCTGGGTATGCTTGTATCCCACTCAAAAGATGCATGAAACATATATGTATATAAAAAGAAATGATATGATATCTACTAACATAAAGCAAATAACATATATGTCAAATAGTTAATAAAACATGGGAATGTTGAATATTTTTTATTTTTAAATTATTTGAACGTTTTTATATTTTTGGAATATTTAGGAAATCAAAGGCTAGCCTATTATCCCATCCAATGGATGTTCATAGGTAGCTCCAAACTCAAAATATGGTACATCAAATTGGTGGTATTGCCAAGGAGCATGCATATGTGTCATATTTGAATCTATAAAATTTGTGGTGCTCTGTATATGTATAATAGAACTTTGTAGTCATGAAGAAACAATAGGAGTAGGGATTCATGGAACCCATCATTTAATGCTCTATGGTTTTTTTGGAGTAGCTAAAATTGGAGCATGTTTAGTTGTTCTAAGTAACTAAGTATGTTGTGTAGGAGTATATGAGAATTTCTTTGAATTTGTTTTATATCTCTAGTGCAAAGGCCTTGTTGACCAATTTTTGGTCCTGCAGGCTAAATTGGGCACCCCCCCTCCTTTTCCTTGCAAGAGTCTTTCGATATAGGTTCTGGCTAGTTTATCCCTCATCTGCCTTATGCAAATTTTCTTTGTCAGGGCATTTTCAATGAAAAAACTAAGGGTTTTCCTCTTTTGCTTGCCAAGTGCTTTTCAGGTCTGACAAGTGACTTTCCTTGTAAAAATTCATAAGTAAAGCCACTTGCAAACCTCGATTTGGTCTTGGTAGATCAAATCAGGTTTTCTAAATGGCTTTACTCATTTGTCTTATAAGCAAGAGTCGACGTAAAACTCATTTTGGTCTCAAATGCTTCACAAGGCAAGAAAATTACTTCAGAGGGCTTTTTATCAGTAAAATGGACCAAGTTCAAAAGGTCAAACGGTCGTTTGCAAAAAATTTGAAGGGTAACTTTGGCCTTGAATTGCCCTTGCGGAGGGTAGCAAGTTGAAGCAAAGGGGCAAGGCAGAAAGCCTGAAAGGAACTTGCCCTTTAGAAAAGGTGATAGGCCAAAAGAGAATTCCTTCAGAATTTTTGTTTGAAGGAAATCCAAGGAGGAAAACTCAAGGAAGAATTCTTTTAGACAAAATATCCGAAAGAATTTCTACGGACATTTTGTCCGAAGAAATTTGATAGTCGAAGAAAGTCTAAATTTTTTTGGAAGACCAAAAGTCTGAAGGGTAGGTGTCCTTGCGGGGGCACTTGGCTTTGAAAGAGGACCTTTTCAATTTTTTTAAAGGGTCACTTTCCCTTCGGAAAAGTTCATTTGCAAAATGTCGAAGGAATTGTCCTAGTGGGTGATGGGCCCATGAACATCAAATTCAAGGCCGTAAGCTAGCCGTTGGGTTTAAAATATCAGGTGACAGGCCCCCAAATGTTAAATTCAAGGTAGTAAGCTAGCTATTGGGAAATAGTCAAAGTAGAGTTCCTTCAGACATTTTGTCCGAAGGAAAAAAGAAATGGAAGCCTGAAGGCTCGTCAAAGGAAGGTCAAAAAGTAACAAGCCCAAAGGAGAATTCTTTCGGACATTTTGTCTAAAGGAATTCAAACCTTGAGAGCCCAAAGAGTGAATGAGAAAATAAGTGAAGAAGGGAGCTTGGAGAATAATAAGCACCGAGAGCCCAAATTTCAAGGAAAAAAGGGGGAAGACAAGGCGGGTAACCCAGAACATGGCCACACGCACATAAGACAAAAGCTCAAAATGCTCCAGATGGTGTAACAAGTCAAAGCGCAGACCTAAGGATGAACTAAACCAAGGTAGATGGCATAGGAGTCGTCAATAAGAGAAGTAAATGCACTTAGGTGAAATAGTCTCCATTGAAAATCATTGAAAGGATTGGTCACGAACATTGAAAGGAGCGGTCTGTGTTTCTTGTTTTACCATTAATGAATAGCCAGTTGCGCTCAGCATTGAAGAGAGCATGACCCAATTAACATATCTTGGGGATGGTCTTGTCAATTGCTAAGATAAGTAACCCATGCTCTTGCAGGCCCGAACATCAAGGGCAATGACTTAAGCACCTACAACATGGCTTTTCCATATGCAATTAAGAAGAGACGACAACAACATGGGCTTGTGGTTGCTATAGGAGTGTTTAATACAGCATGGATTTCTTTCCCTTGACTGGTCAATGATCTATTTTCCAAGCGCTCTATATAATTGTAACTTCTCATTTTGAAAAAGATCTCTCAGCATTTGTATGGCAAAGCCTTGAAGAATTTACCTTCAATCAAAAGAAGTATTTTACCTCCATTTGAGCTCGCACTTTTGCATGTCTATGGTCTTCTCTTATGTTTAGTCATTTCTTTTAATGCTTTCATAAGTTTATATCAACATATCTAGTGTATTGTGAATTCTTCTCTACAGGTCAACAAGAAGTGTCCAACTCAGAGTATAGGCACAGGTGAATAGATTGTACAATAGTGTGTCTTAGAACACCTCTGGTGGTTTCTTCCTCCTTGTATCTCCATAGGATCCCCTGTTGAAACACTGATGTAGGAAATGTTCTCATTCGAATGAAGTGTATGTTTGCTTCTCTCTGGTGTAAAGTGTAGATCAAGGCTAAGTAGATCAATCAATTTGGTGCATCACCACATTGGTTAGGTTCTATTTTTTAGTATCTCTCTCTCTTTTCACCCCCCCATTGTTAGCAATATAAAATCTAAGACTTCAAGGTGCATCAAGGGGAGCTAGCCCCTAATCTAGAGATTCATCCCTCAAGTTTGCCACCCACAGCAAGAGGAATGTTTCCATTGTGTTGTGTGGAGGAAGGGAGCTAAGTATCCTTTTAGAGGGTGCAATTCAAAGTGTCAACATGCCTCTCAAGTATGTGTTGCCTAGAAAAGGGGATTGCATGTTGTTTACCCTTTCATGGAGGATTAACCTTAATAGGTTTGATAATAAACTATCTTGGAATAAATTTCTCTTGTTCAAGTGGATGTTCATATGAAACTTTGAAAATTGTGACTACCCTATTGGTGTGAATGTATTTAATACACACATGCATTGTGGAAGGTAATGTGTAGAGTTTATGTATCCAAAGTCATCCCAATGAGATATCAAAAACTCTAGTATATGGTATAACTTAAAATGTGGTAACCACATGTGATGGACCAACCTATAAAAGTAAATCAATCACACTAATAATGTGTTGTGATGTCCCATCGATTGCTCTGACAAATTTTGTCGAAGGGTATAAATCATCATGTGTATATCCCAAATGTTTAAGTAATGTCATAGTACATGTGTTTTTACTAGCACCATTTTTAATTATAACACTATGCATAGATTGATAGTCAATGTATTATTGAATAATTTATGAATAAAGGTCTAAGTCATCATCTACTTTTTCATTGTTATCAAATGTAATAGGTATTTCAATCATATGAGATATTGTATGTGTATAAGTGTCAATAATCTCATTTAATAGGTGCCCAGAATGTGATGGAGGAGGATGTGCATTGTATGCCATTTGAACTTCTGGATCTTCCTTAGAATGATCTTGTAAAGGATTGTTAAAAAAAATATTGTGGTGATCACCATGTTGTAAACCTTGATCCTTTGAAGTATCATCAAAGATAAAATTTTGGTCATCAATAATGTCTTGGATATTATGTTTCAAGGTCTAGTATTTGTTTGTAGAATGCCTAGTCACAATATGCATTAACATCATATTCTTTGGGTAGACATTGATACATTTCAACCTCTATGGGACGAGGGAGAGATATGAGATGACACTCCACAAGCTTGTGAATTAAAGATGTTGAAGACTCAGGTAATCGTTTAAATTGTCTCTTAGGTGCATTGGATAAAATGAGTTGGTTAGTTTGTTGTGACACATTGTTAATTATTGTGGTTGTTTCCTTTTTAGGTTCTGTAGGTTTCATCTTGTAACTTAGTTTGATATGAAACTTGGTATCAAATGTAGTTGGTGTGTTTGCTACATACTTAAACTTGTTCAATGAAATAAGTTTCATTTCACAATCTCAAATAGTATGGCATAAGTCATCAAAATATTTGAACTATTTGAAAACAATGGACTCATGTAATTGGGCAAGCAAATTTTGCTTGAATATGTCTTGAAGTTCTTTATCTATCATTGGATTTGTCATTTTGGCTAACATTGGTTTATATGTCATATATTTATCAATAGGTTCATTGGTTTCTTGGTAGATCCTTGCAATTTGATCATATGACATCTTTTTAGTGATGTTAATAGAGAAATGTGTTATAGATTGATCTACTAGAGGTTTGAATGCTATCACTGACTGGGTTAGTGAATCATAAAGCCATCACAAAGCATAGTCTTTTAGGCTCTTTGGAAATAATTTGATCAAAATTTTATCATTGGAGGCATAATCAAGACATGTTGCATAGAAAGATCGGAGATGTTGTTCAGGATCACCCTTCCCATCATAAAATGTGAATTTGGGTGCAAAAAAACTAGTTGTCAAAGGGTGTAAAGAGATTTCTAGTGCACGAGGATTATGTAACACATGTTGTGAATAATAACATGAGGTGATTTCATATAATTTTGCTCAATTTTGGTAATCTTAGCTTGCAAAAGTTTTATAGTTTTTACAAGATCTTGCACATTTTGATTACTAAGGTTTGAAGTTTGAGAAGTCACCAAAAGGGATGCAAACATGGTTTGAGTTAATATAACCATTGAAATTGATAATTGGGTTGAAGTGTTAATGGTTTTCATGGATGATGTATCAATAATGTGATTTGTCTTGGGGAACAACGGTGTAAACACATAACCCATACCCCTACTAGATGTAGAAAATGATGATGTGCACAAGGAGAGAGAAACAAGAATGTGGGGATGTCCCATGACTCTAATAGCATGATCAATAGATACACATGGTTTTTCATATATGTATTTTTTTTTTAAAGTTTCCAATATGGTTTTGAGGATCTCATCAAAATACTTAAGATTTTTGTTAGGTTGTGGAGCTAAAAGCTTCACTATTGCAGACATGGAGGAGGTTGTTGAGAGGTTGCTAAGTTGCAGGGCAACCGACGTCAGTCTGATCAGCCGACGTCAGTCATATACAGTGGGTAAGGCAATCGACATCAGTCAGGTATCAGTCGACGTCGGTCATCTCCAGCCTGACAGGGACCGATGTCGGTCGCTTGTGCAGTTTTGAAACTGTCAGTTGCACGAACAGTTTGTTAACGAATCGAGTGTTTGCATGTTAAGAGCCAATTTTAGACTTGAAGCTGCAGATCTAATTATTGTAATTGGATGTCTAATTATTGTTTGCATGAGATCTATTTAAGAGACTCATAGGCTGTATTGTAAGGTGTTCTAGATTGAGTTGAGCAAAGTTAGCTCCTTTTGTGTGTGAAGTGAGTAAGGGTGTTCCTCCTAGTTCCACAGCAGTGCCAAGTGTGGGTGCTGGTTTTGGAGAATTAGAAGGGTTCTTCAGGTGTGTAGGATCTTGGTAGGCAGGTGTACAAGGCCACATTTGGAGATCTACATGGTTAAGTAAGATCATTGATCTGCAGGTGTATGTGTGTGCATGATCCAGGTTTGCAGGTGTGTAGAACCAGATTGATTTGCAGGTGTGCAAGATCAAGGAGGACAGTAACACAACAGGGAGCAAGATCAGGTAGGATCTACTTGGAGTACGGTGTGTACTCAGTTGGAGAGCAAGAGAGGAAGACAAGGCAGTTCCTTCCATAAGTAAGATCATTTGGGTTGCAGGTTGTTGCAGTTTAGGGGAGATCTACTTAGAGTGCATGGAGCACTGGTGTACTGGCAGTAGTGGATACTGACTGGTTGGAGGTGAACACCAACTATGTGGTTGAGTTGTGTGTTGGGACCATAAGAGAGAGAGCTTTGAGGAAATAAGTACTGTACACTTGAGGTGTGGGAAGCCTCTGAGAGGTGTGGAAAAGTGGCATCTTCTTTATTGTATTCTTTTCTGGATGAGTATTAATACAAGTTGTGTATTGTCTCTCATATTCTATGTTGTTTTTGGTTTCTAGTTACTTGTTACTTCTAGTTTAATTCCGCATCTTAAGTTGCTTTTATGTGGTAATTAATGGTGCTTCCACGGGTTCCTAATAGTTGGTATCAGAGCTAAGGTTGCAGGGAGCAGGTTTGTGTTTGGTTACAGGTCACTCTCAAGGGTTTTTGATTGAGTGGGAGTATAGCAATCACAGAAGAAAGTAAGCTACGAATGGAGAAACTGAATAGCACGAATGGTCACTTACGATGTTATGGAAAGAAAGAGCAGGAAAAGAAAGATTGTTGGTTGGTTACAGATCAGCATGAAGAAACTGAAGAAGCAGATGTTGCAGGTGTTGTTGCACAGGATGCTCTAGGATGTTTCTTGGATAAAGTTGAATCTTGGTTAATAGATTATGTTGCCTCTTTCCATGCAGCCCCAAGTAGAGGGGTTGGTGAGCCTTGTCATAGTATTGGCAAAGGGGAAGTGTTGCTGAAATTGCAAGCGGCCAACACATGGGTGTTGAACGAGGTCATGCAAGTCCCAGTCTTGAGGATGCAACTAATTGCTTCAGGAAAGTTGGGTGATGAGAGATGCACAAGAACTCTCATAGTGGATGCACTTGAATTAGCATGTGGTAAGAAAGCAAGTACTCTTTATCTACTTGCTTGTATTACTGTTTCCACTTTTGTTGCATAGGTGTGGCTTTGTAGGCTTGGTCACATACGTGAGAAGGGAATGGATGTTCTTAAGTCAAAAGGGAAGAGTTCAATTTTGGAGAGCATAAACCAATATTTCTGTACACAGTGGGATGCTACAAGAAAGGAGTGTGTTTATTGCAGGAAAAGGAAGACTGATGTATTTGACAAACTTAAGAACTGGAAAGCCTTGGTGTTCTTGGAGGAGATGATAGATAGAGACTAGTGGATGGGACTGGATACTTTTGAGCAGGGTAGTTTGGACATGGGATTGATTCAAAGGAGCTCGCAGGTAAAAAGTCATCACTCACAGGCATACACAAGTACCAGCGTCGGTCAAGGGTAACCGACATCAAACAAATAGGTGCCGACGTTGGTCATGTGCAGACCAGAGAAGTCGGTGGTGTCGGGCAGGTGGAGACTGACGTTGGTAGGATAATCAGCGTCGGTGACCTGGACAGTCACATGGAATCGACGTCGATTGGATGCAGACTGTGTAGTGACCAAGGTCAGTCACTGAGATAGATTTTGGGCGGACAGCAAGCGGTCAAGGAGTCTCAAACGCCCATGGGGAGGATTGAAAGTGTAAGTAAGCCTCAAATTCATTGTTCCTCTTCTTTATACTAGTTGCTGATTGCAAAGCAGGAAGGATCCAGGAAACAGTGGGAGTATGGCATGAATAGGGTGCAGGACCAAATGGGAGATTTGGTAGGGTTGCCAACCGGTATGAAAGCACTGAGACGAATGGATACCTTGGTTAAAGAATAGAGAGAATGGACACGTGAGATGGAAGGCCAGGTCATATGGTCTTGAGGAAGCTGCAGGACAGTGGTACAGGTTTTGACAGGTGGATGACAAAGTAGGGCTTTAGTCAATGTCAGTGTAACCATTGTGTTTGTCTTACTAGGTGGATGATGGTTGTAACATTATCTTGTTACTGTATGTTGATGGTTTGCTAGCAGGTTTGTACATACAGGGTTTTGCTGAGCTAAGGGTAAGATTAGTTTAGTGGTTTGCCATGAAGGATTTGGAGCAGCAAAATTCTTTGGCATGAGAGACATGGAAGATCACAGGTTGATTTTGTCTCCAGTGGGAGCTGATGTGAATCAGGTGTTGGTGAGGTTTAGGATACAGAATCAGAGCACACCAAGGGCTGGACAATTTAGTGTCCAAAATCACATGAGGTCTGGTATAGACCTAAGTTTTCCCAAGCAGTGGGTGCTGTCAGAAAGTTTGGAGCCGATCCGGGAAAGAAGCACTGGAGGGTAGTTCAGTGGGTTCTCAGGTATTTGAGAGGGACCAGCAGCAGGTCGACATGCTATGCAGGGTCAAGTTCTTTTCTACATGTGTTTGTAGATGCGGATGCGGCAGGTTACTTGGATGACAGGAGGTGCACCACATGTTGTGTGGTGGGTGGTCTTCAGGATTGAGCTTGAAGAGGGATACAAGCCAAGAAATAGATTAGATGGGGTACAGGTACATGTACAGTGCAATTGTTTATCTCTAAGTGGGAGATTTTTAGGTTGTGGAGCTAAAAGCTTCACTATTGCAAACATGGAAGAGGTTTTTGAGAGGTTGCTAAGTTGCAGGGAAACCAACGTCAGTCTGATCAGTTGACGTCGGTCATATACAGTGGGAAAGGCAACCGACATCGGTCAGGTATCAGCTGACATCACTCATCTCCAGCCTGAAAGGGACCGACATCGGTCACCTGTGCGGTTCTGAAACTGTCGATTGCATGAACAGTTTGTTAACGAACTGAGTGTTTGCATGTTAAGAGCCAATTTTAGACTTGAAGCTGTGGATCTAATTATTGTAATTGGATGTCTAATTATTGTTTGCATGAGATCTATTTAAGAGACTCATAGGCTGTATTGTAAGGTGTTCTAGTTTGAGTTGAGCAAAGTTAGCTCCTTCTGTGTGTGAAGTGAGCAAGGGTGTTCTTCCTAGTTCCACAACAGTGCCAAGTGTGGGTGCTAGTTTTGGATAATTAGAAGGGTTCTTTAGATGTGTAGGATCTTGGTCGGCAGGTGTGCAACACCACATTTGGAGATCTACATGGGTAAGTAAGATCATTGATCTGCAGGTGTATGTGTGTGCATGATCCAGGTTTGCAGGTGTGCAGAACTAGATTGATTTGTAGGTGTGCAAGATCAGGGAGGACAGCAACACAACAGGGATCAGGATCAAGCAAGATCTACTTGGAGTACAGTGTGTACTCAGTTGGAGAGCAAGAGAGGAAGGCAAGGCAGTTCCTTCCATAAGTAAGATCATTTGGGTTGCAGGTTATTGCAGTTTAGGGGAGATCTACTTGGAGTGCATGGAGCACTTGTGGAGTGCGTGGAGCACTGGTGTACTGGCAGTAGTGGATACTGACTGGTTGGAGGTGAACACCAACTCTGTGGTTGAGTTGTGTGTTGGGACCGTAAGAGAGAGAGCTTTGAGGAAAGAAGTACTGTATACTTGAGGTGTGGGAAGCCTCTGAGAGGTGTGGAGAAGAAGTGGCATCTTCTTTATTGTATTCTTTTCTGGATTAGTATTAATACAAGTTGTGTATTGTCTCTCATATTCTGTGTTGTTTTTGGTTTCTAGTTATTTGTTACTTCTGGTTTAATTCCGCATCTTAAGTTGCTTGTATGTGGTAATCAATGGTGCTTCCACGGGTTCCTAACAATTTTGATGAATACACTCTTGAAACAAATCAATAGCTTGCACTTGCACTTTATTTATTTGTTCATGTTCAATATTTGTATTAGATTTATTGTGTTCATGATTAGAATCATCTTCTGTGATAACATCTTTAGCATTTTGTTAATTTTCATTATTGGCACTCTCATTAGGCATAGGATTTGATACTTCATTGGTTTGAGATATCTTAGGTGGTAAAAAAGGGAGCTTGAAGTGTTCTATAGAAACACCACCTAATCTAGGGCTATGTCTAGGTTACATATAGATAATAGAATAGATTTGAAAAAAATAATAAAAAACTTGACATTGAATACCCTATGGCAAGCTAGGATTTGCATAAAGAGACACAGAGGTCGGGTTCACCAAATGTTTAATCTTAAATTTTTAATGTGAGGAATATGGTTAAGAAAATAGAAATAGTTCAAACGTAACAGTGATAAACTAGTCTATAATAGACCAACTCATTGTAGACTCAGATAAATGAATAGTCTGAACTATAATATTAAGATATGTTAAATATAGAAAGTATTAAATTTGAAAGATGTTCAATTGATTGCAATACCAAAGAGAAATGATATTTCGCTAGGTTTCACTATGTAAGCAAATCTAGACTAGAAACATGCAAGAAGTATGCAAGATCAATATTATAGATAAATTGTTAGATTATAAAAATCATACTTATATAGTTGTTGACACTACCATTGACGCTAGTGTCTAAATGTAATACAGTTATCCAGTATGGAATAATGACTGGATCTCAATGCAACCAACTTTGTTATTTTGGGTTTTCTATTACCTTTCTACTAATGTATTCAAATCTGAGATACAAATTGTCAATCTCTATCAATTGATAAAACCCTAGCTCTTCACCCTTCATCCTTAGAATGAATTTATTAAAAATGGGTTAGTGGGCTCACAATGTTGATCTGAACCCAAAGACCCCTTTATCAATGGGTGTTGCTTAAATTGCAAACACTCCAAGGAGGGCCTCAGACTTATGTATTTCTCCCCTCAATGTGGGAATATGTGTCCACAAGGGTGAAATATACTATATGAAGATACATGCAATGATTTAGCTTGTAATTTGACAAATATCGTTCATGAGTTATGTTGATCTCAAATTGTGACCCTCAATAGAAACAATTATTGGATTAGATGTTCTGATGAGTCAGAGGGAGATAAAAACACATGGGATGAGATGTCCCCATCGATTTTAGGACCTTGGTGGTGGTTCAAGGGTCGAGTGGCTCCTAGTATAAATTTTTGCTATGAGAGCAACAACTATTACCACTAGGGGTTCAATTGATATGAACATTCATTTTCATTTACTTGCTTGCTAATTAATTACCTAAATTTTATTGCCTATTCAATTCAACTTGTGAAACAATAAGTTATGCTTCATTACAATTCCTATCACAACCTAAACTAGATCAAGACATCATCCAAAAAAGAGTAAAAATGAGAGAGAGGGTAGGGCTTAAAAAAGAGGGTGTCTTTTGATCTAAATGAGCTTTTTGGTACTACAGAATTAAAAAGCATGCCTGACTACATTTATACCGATGTGTGCCTAGTCTATCTATTGCACAAACATGATCCACTCAGTGGACAAGCTTCTAAGGACAAGTGTGAAAGCCATTTATTCATTGAATCCATTCTAAAGAGAGCTACAGATAGTTTTTAACTATTGCACACAACGATTGAGATAAACCTAAATAAAATATGAAAGAACTCAATAAACTAGTTTTAATAGCTACTGCATAACATAACTATGATAATCATTTGCAAATAGAAATATTAATAATCCTAGTACTAGTTAACCAACTAAATTAGAATACTGAAGACAATAAATGAACAAAACATAATAAAATATGAATGCATCATCCTAAAATCATTATGTAACAATCGATATCCCTTTGCAAGCAATTAAGGTCAAAGGTGTGGGAGAAAGGCTGATGTAATCCATGCCAATTCCAATAGCATTTTGATGCCTCAAATGCTGACCTTGGATGTGTATTGAAAGTGAAAACACAAGGAAAGGCAGGTGCAATATTGACACAATCCCAACAATGTTTCAACCCTAAAAATCTTGACCTTGGAGATGCATCCCCCTTAAATGGGCAATTTAGGGAACTCACAGCCTTGTCTTATAGCTCAACCCACATATGATGTACTTACAAATATTTAATGATGACTAGGGAATGTGGTTGATATTCTAATAGACTTGTCAGCTTGACCATGATGATCATTCAGAGTTGTTGCAGTGATGTGCAGAGATGATCCCCACCCAGCCTACTCATCTCTTTTTGAATCAAACTGAACACACTATCTAATCCCATGCTCCTACTATTTTGATGAGTGAGATGACCTATAAATTTGATATGCTTAGATTGCTGATAGGGATGCCAACATGTCATTTGATTGGCCCCATCAGGCCACACATTGGCTAGGGATTTATCTCCGAGTCCCCAAGCTCTATCTTTATATTATGTATAGTTTAATGGGCCAAACGACTATCAATTTTAAGGTCGTTATGCTCTACCATGTGGGAGGATTCCATCTAGTTGATGATTCAGGGTTGACATTTCAATGATGTGCAGATGACCATCAATTTCCTACTTGGGACCCTGTTGACATCATTGGGAGCCATGTGGTGGCTTATGGTGAGATGGGATCTCCCAAGCTCTGAAAGATCTGACACCTCTAACAAGTGGACATGTGGTGACCTTTGATTGGTCCTGATCCACCCAGGCTCTAACAAGTCAAATGCCCCCAGGAGACTAGAAGGTCTGACAACTTCCATGTGTCTCTTCCTCATTTGTTAGGGTCTCCCAAAATTTGACAAGTCTAATACTCCCAAGAGACTGGTAGATGTCTCTTCCTCATTCATCAGGTCTTTCAGGGCTCTAACAAGTCTAACATCCTTGGGAGACTGGTAGGTCTGACAACTTCCACATGTCTCTTCCTCATTCATCGAGCTCTCTCAAGGTTCAATATGCTTTAATTTTTCCCCCTGACAACCATTTATTCTTCCTGAGCTCCTTTCTCCTCGCTCTATTGGCTTTAAGCTAGCGGAGTAGTGGGATGTCAACATGTGACACAATATTGCTAATTCAGAAGCTTGGGACTACATGAACTGCCCCAAGACTGTCGAGTAGCGAGATGATGTCATGTGGTGACATCCCACTAACTCGGAGCCTCAAAAGGTTTGTTGAACTATACGAATTGCCCTGAGATTGTGGAGTAGTGGGATGATGCCATGTGGCATAATCTCGCTAACATTGAGGCCCAGAGGGTTTGTCAAATTACTTAAGTCTCGTAGAGCGGCAAAAAGATGTCACATAAGTCTAAGAACATTTTTGAATAATTTGCTAAGTGATGAATGGCTTTTGTGAATGAGTGCACAGGATGGTGACATGTGGATGGTTGGAGGGATCTCTTGGAGCACTTCACACTTAGAAATTCATTAAACTCAGGGAAGCTTGCAGAAGACTTTGAGCTCTAGGAATATCCTGGGATCGAGAGATAGGATCCAAGAAACTAAGTTTGAGGCACAAAAACCTATCTATAAGCCCGAGAAATTGAGTTTTAAGTCTCAGGAATTGATTTGAAGGGCCAGGAACCACCTGTGCACAAACACAAAGGGCTCAAACAACCTCAAAGGGGATTAGTTTGATTAGTCCATTAAAACCAAATTGAAAGCAAGCTGAGTAGATCTCAAATGGAGTTTTTACTGCTTCAAAAAAAGTATAAATTCATTAAAATCAAACATTTAAAGTGCTCATTTAGACTCAATATGTTGAACAAGATGCACAAAAAAGGTCCCCATTTGAAATATGAGAATGGGGCATGTTGGGACACAACAAATGGCGACTTTCATGGGAAAAATATTGTAAAATCATTTAGAACCTAGAATCTATGGTTTAAAGCATTCTAAAAGTTAGACCACAAACCTTCACACCTAAACACAAATATAAAATATAAGCAATCCTTTAGCCGAAATCAAAAAGACGAAGGAACTGAAGTCTTTTTCAACATATGGTATACTAAGTTTCAATCCAACTTTAGACCATCAACATGTGCAAAGTGATTTATTCATTATAGCTCTTGAATTTACATAAAATAATTCAGACCTACCTATACAAAAAGAAATTTTGAGAGGGAAAAGATTTGGTAATTTGGCTCGGGGGGATGGCATGGGCATTGTTCTACTGCTAGCCAGGTGTTTATAGCCCGGACATAAATGTCTCTGGTCCCACTCAAGGCCTTGCTCCATTGCTAGTCAAGCTAGAAAACCTGTGGTAGAGATTGCCTAAATCACCCTTTCAAAAAAAAAATTAGACTTTGTATTTTTATCCTGTTTCCTTAAAAAAAATTCTTGAAAGGAATTTTTCAATTATGTCCATTGAGGGTTGCGGACCAAGCCATGGATATAATGATAGAAAATTCAGATCATTAGGACAAATTCAAACAAAATCAGTGCTTTTATTTTTTTTAAATGTTTAATTGAGTGCAATTGATGGCTTTAGACAAGAAAAAAAACCTTTCTAAAATTTATATATTCTATATAGAATCACAGGCCTTCAAAATTTAGAAAATGTATAAAAGAAAACCAAAGCAACCTATGCAATTTTTTAAGTATGACTCTCTACTTTCTAACTTTTAAGGCTCAAACAACCATCCCAATTATGCATCCACTATTTTAGGCTCCCTATCCCATTAACACAAGGAAAGGGGAATCCACAAGGTTCAACTCTTCTACTCAATGCTTTTATTTTCAAAACAGGGCTCACTACTACAATGGGGTGCCAAGGACAAGGACATGCCAAAATATTGAAGCAAAATAGGGCCAAAATAGGCCCACAAGAAACAAAACCAGACCAAAGCAAGGAAAGACAAAAAACAAGAAACCTAATCTAAAAAAAAGAAAAACTAACCTAAAGAAACAGAATGCATAAAGCAAAGACCTAACTAAAGAAAGGGAAAGCCAAAAAAGATAAATTATGTACACCAATCTAATAAAACAAGCCCAACAACATTGGGAGGGTGGGTTCAGAAACCCAATGCATCATGATTTCCACTTGCTAGTAGTGGCAAGGTATTTTCAGTGAGTGTCCTTAGAAAGGCAAGGATGTTCTTGTATTCATTGAGTCATCCCATGGGTTTCCTTCCTACAAAACCAAGAACATTAGCAAGCACAATTTCAAACAATCATGTTTTGGGATCCAAAATCAGAATAAACATAGGTATTGGAAATATTTACCTCAAATTCTTGCTAGACAAAAGCAAGATATTCATTTACCTAGAGCTTAGTGGCTACGAATGTTTAAGTAAGAGGTTCAAGGCATATCAATTCTTTGGGATTCAACTCATCTGCTCGTTGAACATCTTCTTTCTCCTCTTTTGCATTGGTTTATTATGCTCTTTTGAATCAGAAATATGAATGATATCATCATTAGAGCTATCATCAATTCATACAAGCAAATCCTAGTTGATGAAAGAATCTTGAAGACCCACTGGTAGAAACTGAAAGGTTTCTGCTTCAACTATGGTAGGAGGATCAATTTTTTGATTTGTTGTTGTAGCCTTTTGAAAAGTGAACATCTCTTCTATTTGTCTTGGATGGAGGGAAGACAACTAATCTCCTACCTGGATGGATTTGCAAAAATCATGGCCATAATATGTGTAGCAATCATCCTTACAAATGTGGCAATTAAAGGATCCAAATCATGCAAATATACATCTAAAACAATTGTTTCAGGAGGTCTAAGGTTGATAGGGACCATGTTATGATTCTTTTGAAACATACAATTAAAATATCTGATTATCTCAAGAGGTTCTTTTTTTATCATCATGAATTCTTTCAATAAAGCATGAAGGTGTAATATCCCTTCCTAGTCGTAGCAGTTTAGGCAAGTTTTAATCGATTAACTGATGTCAAAAAACCTTAATGAATTTTTTTTGCCGCAAGTTTTTTCTTAATAAATAACTCATTATTGAGGCCGTCATCAACTCACAGTCAATTGTGCTTGATCAATTTTAATGCATGTTCATACCAATATGGTGGTGTGTCTAGTGTGGTGCCACTTACCCCTTGACTAAAGAAGTCACAAGGTAAATAATACATTCATCTTAATTATTAATCAATGTGATAGATGAAAGATTTGAATTATTTCTTTGCAATTACTTGTAAATGGTTAGTTAATATAAATCCCAACACTAAATCTAAATAAACATGTAAATATTTATTTGTATATATAAATTATTTTATTATGTAACACACGATATATATAGAGAGAGAGATCAATAGTGGGAGGATAGATAAAGTGTAAAATAGTTATTTGGCTCATGGGTTGGTCAGTTCTTGGGTAGAGATTTCATTTATGGTGGGAGACAAGAAGATCTCTTGAGCAATTGATTATAATAAAATATAAAATATAATATTTCAGGTCACGTGTGTCTCGAGGGATGTAGATTGAGTGTGAGAGGATACAAAGGTGATTGCGAGGTAATCGCCACTTAGATATAATAGTAGACTAAATAATAGAAGGGATAGAGTTAGTTATGTGGTTAGTGGGAGTAGAATGTAGTGTTATGATAATCATGCAAATTATAATAAATCTGGGTTTTGATTTATCAACAATGATAATAACAAACATAAGCAATGGACATGTCTATCCAATAAAAAATCAATAGATCATAGTAGTTGTTGGCCTGTCAAATGCAATAGAAGAATAGAAAGACAGAATTACAGTCGATCATTTCAGATTGTGTGTTTGAGTATGGGGAGGGTGGCATCCCATTTTCCCAGGCCTTTCATTTGTCACCAAACCCATCATTGTTGTAGTAAAGAGAAGATAGCGCTTAAGAAATTAAATCGGGAATTTAAACATATGCAAGCCATTTGTGGAAAAAAAAGTGAAACTCAACGCTGAGCAAACTTAGAACCCCAGACTGGAGGAATCAAGCAGCAGGAGGAAGAGCTGGGCATTCATTTCTCATCAAATTCTACTAGGCAATCGGATTCCTGCACTCTCCTCCGGTTATAGTTGGAATAAATATCTGTAGATGTACATAGAAATTGTAGACACATGTGTTTGTTTCCTTGGTATCCCGGTTATTCTTATCCTGTGTATTACTTGTGTTGACCAGTTAATTTAGGTAGATCATCATGTATTAAATAGAATAATCAGCATAGTGTGAGTTTGGATGCTTGGTAGATCTCTTAGGGCGCTTTAGTAACTTTAACTGCATGGTAAAAAGGCATACTTAACTATATTTTTGTCTTTAATAGATTTTAAGAATCACTTTATAATTTTCATTTTGTCATTTGAGTAATAAGCAAGTCTTGGAGGATTATATTTTATCGATTTGAAGAAGCAAGTAGAGGTTTATTCTCAGTCAAATGGTCCTAGTACCTTCATTTTATTTCTGTTTTTCTTTTCCTTACCTATTAGATTCCATGTAATCCCAGAGATTATACTCGAATTGGCTAAGTTTTTATGTTGTCTTGATTCCCTGATTGACATAGGGAATAATTTTTTAGTGGCTGGATTTTATACTTTGCTCATGTCAATTACTGCGCTCCAAACTTCAGCTGTAACTTGTCTTATATCTAGATTAAATATGGCGTCCAAGCCCTTTATTACAGAGATATTATTCTCTTTCAAGTATGCTAGGTATTAATCTCAAAACAACGCAATAGGTTGCCTTGATTGATATTGTGATATGCTGATAAGGATAAATGGTGGAGTGAATTATGTTCTTGTTTGAATGTGATAGATCTAATTAGCGCTTAGTACAGTTGTATTTTATTTACACCTTGTTGTGTAATGAATGTTCCTCCTCTTGTTGCTTGGTTATGGCACCAAGAACTCAGCTGGAATAGGATATTCTTTTAAGTTCATTAAATCTGGAATATAATACAAATGACTATTATATGAGGTGTTTGGTCTTCCTGGAGAGTGAAGTTGACTTACATGTGTCGGAATAAGAGATTTGTTTGGGCCGAGTATTAAGACAGAATTGCGTAGTGTTGTGAAAAAGTAAAATAAAATAACATAAATAAATAAATAATTCCTTGGTTTTGACTGTTAGTGACCTATTTATGGTCATCTTATTTCCGCTCACTTCTCTTGCCTTGAATGAATTAATTTATTTTTAAGAAACTTTTATTTTGTTGTTCAAGTTTTCTCACTACAACTCCCCCATGATTTGGTTGGCAAGTTGTACTAGAATTGCATAGGTTCCTTTTTAAATTTTGAACTTATAACAAGAATGATTGATTGAATGAAATATTTTAATAACGTTAACCAGACCCAAGCATTAGACCAAGACCTGTAATCTTGTTGAATAATTTTCAAAATATTAAATGTTATAACAAAATTATAGCCTTCTTGTTAAGCGTGTGGTGATATACAGAAATGATTGGAAACTAGCTACACATTGTTATTTATACACTTTTATATATTAAAAAATAAAAATAAAAAAAATAGGGAGAAGTCAGATCTAGTAATGAAGGGTCCTTTATCTTTTTTATTTTATTTATTGAACTGGTCTTCTTGTTGTTAGTGGCATAGTGGTGGAAGTTTTATTCCAACGCCTCAGTAAGTGGTGGCCGTAAAGAACACTATGAAAATAGGATTGTTTACACAAGAGCGTAGAACCATTAAGTCCTTAGAGATTATTGAGTAGTCCTTGGCGTAGCATACCTAGGGTAAGAAAATGTATTTTTATTTTTTTTGAAATCAGTTCCCGGCTAAATGCCATACCAGCCTGCAGGATAAATGATTTATGTAATGAATGTTTGGTGTTTTTAATGTGTGTAAACCAAGTACTGATGAACATTGTAAAAGAGTCTCTAGTCTGCTTTAATCTTTTATGTTGTTGAGTTAATATATAATATTATATCATGTTCTTTAGTGTTTTATCTTGGTAGATAAATTTCAATTGTGTGTATATTTTTATGGATTATAGATATTTTTTGTACTTACATCAGTGGAAGGACTATTTTACGATATGTATATTTTGTATCCTTCTTTATCCCTTTTATAAATTGTGGATTATGCAAAATTTCACTTGCTCAGCTTTGTGTTGATGCTTGTTTTATTATGGTTTAACGCAGGGTTCAACAAGACGTTTGATCATTTGGATCAAGAAAAGTAGAGTTTTTTTTTTGTCACTTTTGTAGAGAAAAGAAATATATGCTATTTTTGTTTTGAAATATCATGTAAAGTGTTAATTAATATAGAAAGATACTAAAGTAAGTTAGGAAATGGAGAAAAATCAAATGTATATTATTCATTTTGATTTGGAAATGTATACCTTGTAAATGCAATGTTCATCTTGAGTTTGTATTGTTAACACTGTAGTATGTTTTTACTATTACATTGAAGTTAAATGTAGTCTGAGAGCTCTACTTTATAGCTACCTACAAGTAGTGTTTGAAAATTATTGTATCCATCTGTCGAGAATGTTTGGACTTCATAATGGATGGTTAAGCAAGTTGATTATGACATTGTGTGGGCTAGTGAAATTCGTTAAGTACTATGATAAACAAATAGATTTGTTTTACCATATTTTTAAATATCGATTTAATATTAGATGTAATCATCCACTTGTTTATTTGATATGAGGCTCAAGATATTGTCTTGTATAGGAAGCAAAGAAAATATTATGCAAATTCTTTATCCTGAAGTTGCTGTGAATCTTGAAAATTGCTTTGATGATGAATGGCTATTAGTTATATCTAGTGCATAAAATGATTAATGAGTCTCCACTTATAAAGATGTTGGCTTAAACCTTTTACTTTTGAATGCAATTGCAAGATAATTAGACTACTGTGGTCATAGTGGACTGTCTATTAATAAGTTATTCTATTGATATATAATGGGTTTTTGTTTCCTCATTTGGCCTATGGATTATGAATGCTCAGAAAGTTGGCATCTGACTCTGACAAGCAGTGCAAACTATTTGGCAATAATAATAATAAAATAAAAACAAAGTAGACGAGATTTCAATATCCCTCTATATTATGAGAATGGGAAACAACAACCAATATCTTTCTATCTCATTGGATGCTTTACGGTGGCCCTATGCATGGAGGCGTTCGTCGACATTCTATGCATGTCATTCCTTCTCAGCTCGTAGAGTCGATTTGGAATTGACTTGACACAAATAGCTAAAGGCGATAGTACACAAAAATGGAGGTAGATAGTGTTTCTCCATACCCTTAAATTATTAGAGGAACTTGGGTTTAGTTCTTCTAGATGCGTTTACTATTTCCAGTAACTCGATTCCAAACCCAGTTTGTTCTGGAAATTCTGGGTAAGACAGTCTTTTCTTCGCCAGAACCAGTTTGGAACACCTTACTCTTTTAGCATTTTATTCTTCAGGGTTTTGTTCTATGGTTTCCTAGGAGTACCCTGTAGTTAATAGAATCGGTATTAGCTGTCAGATTGACCTTTCCCTTCAAGAACATAGAGGACAAAAATATGGTACTAAGGAATAAAAGATTTTTTAAAGGCACACAAATTTACATTGATGAGGACCTCACTATAATACAACAGGAAGAAAGGAGGAAAGAGTGGGAGAAAGTAAAGGTGGCAAGGGCTGCAGGAAGATGGGCTTGGCTACAAAACGGCAAAGCTCAAATAGGTGACAAAATGTCACATAAGAAATAGGAAATCGGGGCCCCCCAGGAGTATCTAACAGTGGTAAGTTGTAACTGCAGAGGATATCCATGGAGAAGAGGACCTGGATTGGGGCCCATAGCAGAAGGAAAGGATGTCATCATCCTTATTGAGACCCATGAACACGATGGGTGTAGGATTCTAGATTTTGAAGGGTATAAAAAGACGTCAGTATGGAATGAAAGAACTGAAAGTGGCAAGGGACATGGTGGAGTGGCAGTCTTAATTAAAGAGGAATGGGACAATTTCGTAAAAGTGGAAAAAGAAGATCCAAACAAGCAGTTCATATGGCTTAAAATTACAGAAAACCAAGTCACAACAAGGATGGCAGCATGCTACTTTGCTCCAAAGGGATCAAAATTTTATAAGAAAAGGAATCTAGATCGTGAAGATCCATTTGCAGCTCTAAAAAAAGACATTTCTATTTTTAGTAACATGGGAGAAATAGTAATAATTGGAGACTTTAATGCAAGAACTGCAAATAATCAAGCTCTCAATCTGAAAAACAACATAGAGAAAGATAACCCCCTCTAGTTAGAGGAAGAAAACAACCAACTTTGGGACAGGATCTCACAAGATAGCAAAAGTGCGGTGTCACACTTCGGGGCTGAACTCTTAGGGATTTGTAGTTCTTACAACATGGTCATCTGCAACGGTATGAGAGCATGGCCCGAATCAGGAAAAATCACATGCAAAACGTACAATGGCCAAAGTGTAGTAGATTATGTCATTTGTTCGCAGAGCTACACATCGAGATTAATGGAGGTTATGATTGGGGACAATATATTGGAGCTAAAATCAGACCATAATCCAATTCATATTAAAGTTCACATTCTCATAAGGAAACAACAGGAAGAACAAGCCTACTTTGGCCAAAAGAAGGACACTCCCCAAGGTAAAATCCTTCTAAATCATGAGAATCAAGAAATCTTTAGAGCCGCAATCAAACAATTGCTCAGAGATCACGAAGAAAAAACAACTAACATAAAGGACCAGTCTCTCAGAGAGAACATGTTGATTCCCCTAATACACAAGGCATTAAATGGTTGTAAGAGAGCTAGACCCAAGAGAGGAATAAGAAATACTTTCCCGGCAAACCCATGGTTCAATGAGGAATGCAAGATAGCAAAAAGAAACCTACGAAAGAGAGGTATGGACAAAGAGCATAAGAAGGAGTACATAAAGATGCTACAGAATAAGAAAGAGAAGTATGTAAACAGCAGAAGAATAGAGCTGATTGCCCTCAGAAAAAATAGCCCTAAAAGATTTTGGAAAGAGCTATGTCAAAAGAAGAAACAAACAAAAAACAATATCACCGGAAACCAATCGCTTGAGTATGCGAAGCTACTATATGAGAGGGACCAAGATAAATCTAGACCCCCAATAATCTATGCGAATACAAAACTCTTCAACACCGAAGACATCATTCAAGGCATAAAACAATTAGCAAGTGGGAAAGCTCAGGATATTGATGGGATGCAAGCGGAGTACTTAAAGTGGGGTGCTGATGTATTGGCACCTCATATCAAACACATCTTCAATAGGGCCATCCAAGAGGGCTTCCCGAAAGAGTGGACGACTAGTGTGGTTATTCCTATCTTCAAAAGCGGGGACACCAATAACCTGTCAAATTATCGTACTATCATGGTTAATCCCCTCCTTGGTAAACTCTTTGGAAGCATGATAGAGCGCATAATTAGCATGTGGGCAGAAAAAGAAGGAAAAAGAGCTAAGGGCCAAGCTAGATTTAGACCGAAGCACTCTACTATTGATCATGGAGCTACACTTAGGTTCTTGATTGAAAAAATATGGAACACTCAAGGAGACGAGGCCTTTTGCTGCTTTGTCGACTTCAAAAAAGCCTTTGACATGGTCCCTCGTGACAAACTTTGGAATATGATGAAGGAGTTGGGGGTTCCGGAGGAGCTCAGAGCTGCTGTCCATAGATTATATGAGCAAGTAAAGGCTAAAATCAGAACTAGTGATGGAATGTCAGAGTGTTTTGACAGTGATATAGGGGTCAAACAGGATTGCCCGCTTTCACCAACTTTATTTGGACTGTACATTGCTAAATTAGAAGAATGGTTAAATAAGGATAGTGGGGAGGGGATTCAACTAGCTAAGGATGCTATAAAACTGATTCTTATGTGGATGACCTCATTTTAATTGCCAGTACAACCAGCAACTTGAGGGAACATTTGAGAGCACTTGAAACTTTTTGCCAAGAGGTTGGAATGCAGGTGAACACAAGCAAGACCAAAGTAATGATCTTCTCTTTGAAAAGAAAAAAGAAACAATATACCTTTACCTTTGAAAGCAGCTCGTTAGAGATTGTCGAAGAGTACAAGTACCTCGGGCTTGATTTTCATCACAAGCTCAGTTGGGAAACATGTAAAGTAAAAAGAATCCAAGGAGGATGGAAAGCATTGTACTCTCTTCAAAATAGGTGCAGGACTGCGGAGTTATGGGATTGGAAGACTAGGAGAACACTCTTCGGTTTGTTGGTCATCCCGGTGATTCTTTACGGATGTGAAATTTGGGGCAGTAGTATGTCAGATCAGAAATGGAAACAGATAGAGAGAATCCAAAAACACTTCATCATAAGCAATCTCAAAGTCAAGAATTCGGTGCCGTATGAGATCCTACTCGCTGAAACGAGGTCCTTCCCCTTAGAGGCATCGGCGATGATACAGTTACTAAGCTACCTCAAGAAGATTCAAAACATGAAGAAGCACAGGTGGCCAAGACTAATTATGGAGGAAGAGCTAACTAGAAGAAAGAACACTTGGAGGAAGCAAAATGACAAATGGGTAAAGAGGTGGGATATTAGCATGCAGGAGTGCCCGAATACTAATGAAGAAATAAAAAAATATGTGAGAAGAAAATTCAAGGGCATCATGTGGACAAAACAAATGGGCCGTAAAAAGGAATACTACCTCAAAGAATTCAACCCCACAGGGGATTTTAAAGAAAAACCCTATATAGGAGCAGACATTAAGTGGAAAGCAAAAATGTTGATTGCCCAACTTAGGATGAGCTCTCATCATCTTAGGTGTGAAATGGGTAGATGGCTAACTCCCAAAGAGGATTGGGAGGAGAGAATATGCCTCTTTTGCAACAAAGGCGTGGTGGAGACGGAACGGCACGTCTTCTTGGAGTGCGAGGCATACAAAGACATCCGATACAGTTATGGGAAACTTTGAAAATCACCAACCTGGACACCCTGTTTGAAGCAACAACGTTGGGTAATACGGTGAACCTCGTGATCAAACTTCACAATAGAAGGGAAGATCTCAAGAAGAAAGTTCAGGCAACTTAGGGAACGATTTGTGGCTATGGTCTCGTTTTGAATAAGATGTGTGCGACTGATGGGTCCCATAGACTGTTGTGGTCTCATGGACGTTATTAAAATCCTTTCATTTCATTCATTTCTTGTTGAAATTATTTTGTTCATCATCGTTTTGGAATCGTTTTAATAAATGTGAGTTGGCTGTATTTTTGGGCAGTCGGATATATGGCTATATCACGACACTTGTCAATCTGACTGAGTGTGCCCATCTAGGTGGGTTACCTAACTTTGTTAATTTTTTGAGGCTGTGTATATCTAGACTTGATCTCGACCCTTCCATAGAGTCTATTGCCTAGTGGGACAACCTTGCCTAGTTGTCGAGTTTTGGGGATGTATTTATTGAGTTGTATGTTAACGAATCAATTTTAGAACTGCATGTGTGCATACTTCAATCATGTTATTATGATCTAGTTCACATATCCTAATTGTAAGAGGTTGTTGAGCAGTTTCACATTTGTTCTAAATAGTTTGTGTGCACGTTCATGTCGAGACACGTTTACGCAAGGAAAAAAAATTATTGTATTTTGGTGTGTAAAATTTGGGCATGATATAGGGTCAATCCCTAGACCAAACTAAAGTAAAAATAAATGTTCGAAGTCATTCCAGTTGTTAATAGAATTAGGTTGCAAGTATGAAAACCAGTCAAATGCTTCTTCCTCTAAAGTAAACAAGAACAACCTGCAAGCAACATCTTCAAATGGGACATGTAAAACATGCATAGTAGACTTATAAGCCACAAGATGCTCTTCGGCAATTCTTATGATTTTATTCTGAAATCTAGGAAGAAACACAAAGGGATCCTTGAGGAATTCATGTTGAATGCCTAGGATGTTTATGGCCGATTCCCCAAGCCAAGACATGGCAATAGCCCTGAGATTTAATGAATTAGGGATAGGCTGCAAAGTATGGAATAATATGTGCAACAAGCTTATCCTCAGGGTTCTATTCCTCATATGCCTTAACAAGTGAAACAAGGAGGGTAAGAAGTTAAATCTGGATGATTTGATCCTTGCAGTGGGGTCTAGGTTGCTTTCAAACAAACAACAATCAAAAGACAAACACACAAGCAAAAATCCCTCCTAGCATTAGTTTATGTTGATCTCAATGTGTGATCCCCAACGTAAACAATTGTTTGATTAGTTGTTCTGATGGGACAAATGGAGATAATAGCACATGGGAAAAAATCTCCCCATTGATTTTAGGACCTTGTTGGTGGTCTAAGGGTCGAGCAGTTCCCAGTATAAATTTGTGCTCTGAGAGAGATAACTATTACCATTTGGGGTTCAATTGATATGAGCATTCATGGTCATTTACTTGTTTGCTAATTGATTGCTTAAATTATGTCGCCTATTTGAATCAACTTGTGAAACAATAAGTTTTGCTTCATTACAATTCCTATCACAACCTAAACTATGACAAGACATCATTCGTAAAAGAGTAAAAAGGAAAGAGAGGGTAGGGCATAAAAAAAAGGGTGTCTTTGATTTAAATGAGCTTCTTGGTACTGTAGAAGTGAAATGCATGCCTGATCATAGTCATACCACTATGTGCTTGGTCTAGTTGTTACACAAATGTGAGCCACTCAGTGGGAAAGATTTTAAGGACAAGTGTAGAACCCATTTACTCATTGAATCCACTCTAAATAAAGTTATTGGCAGTCTTTAGCTATTTCACACAATGACTGAGAGAAGCCTAAATAAAACATGAAAGAAAATAAACTAGTTTTGATAGCTACTGCACAACATAACTAAGACAATCATCTACAAACAAGCACATTAATATCTTAACACCAATTACCAACCAAACAAAAGACTAGAGACATTAAACGAACAAAATGTAATAAAATTTGTATTCAACATTCTACAAGCATTATGTTACAATCAATATCCCCTGGCAAACAATTAAGGTTGAAGGCGTGGGAGAAACAACAATGTAATCCAAACCAATTCCAGTAGCAATTTGATGCCTCAAATGTTGACTTGGATGTGTAGTCAAGGTGAAAATACCAAAGAAATTCAAGTGCAATCTTAGCACAATCCCAACAACATTTCGACCCCAAAAGTCTTTACCTTTGACAATGGAGATGTGAATAGGCAATTTGGGGAACTCATGGCCTTGTCTTCCAACTCAGCGCACTAACAATGCAGTTACAAATATTCAATGATGATTAGGGAATATGGTTGAGATTCTGATAGACTTCCCAACTTGACCATGATGATCACTCAGAGTTATTACAATTACGTGCAAAGATGATCCCCACTCGGCCCACTTAACTCCTTTTCAAATCAAACTGAGCACATGATCTACTCCCTGGCCCCAACAATTTTGATGAGCGAGATGCCCTACAAATTTGACATGCTTAAATTACTAATAGGGATGCCAACATGTCATTTGGTTGGCCCTATTAGGCCACACATCGACTAGGGCTCTATCTCCAGGTCCTCATGCTCTTTCTTTATATTTTGTATATTTTGATGGGCTAGACAACTATCAATTTTAAGGTCATGTTGTGCCACGTGGAGGGATTCCATAGGGTTGATGGCTTGGGTTTGACATTTTGATGATAGGGGGACAATCATTTATTTCCTACTTGGGACTTTGTTGATGTCATTGGGAGCCATGTGGCAACTTATGGTTAGATGGGATCTCTCAGAATCTGATAGATCAGACACCTTTGACAAGTAGACACGTTGCAACCTTTGATTGGCCCTGATCCACCCAAGCTCTAACAAGTCTGACACCCTTAGGGGACTGGCAAGTCTGACAACTTTTATGTGTTTCTTTCTCATTCGTCAAGGTCTCCTAGGGCTCTAACAAGTTTGACACCACTATGAGACTAGCAAGTTTGATAGCTTCCACATGTCTCGTCTCATTCATTAGGCTCTCCTGGAGTTCTAACAAGTCTGACACTTTTGAGAGACTGGTAGGTCTGACAGCTTCCACATGTTTCTTCCTCATTTTTTGAGCTCTCTCGAGGTTCAATATGCTTTCATTTTACCACCTGGTGGCCATCTGTTCTACCATGTATTCTCTCTCCTCACTTTGTTGGCCCCAGGTTAGTAGAGTAGTGAGATGTTGATACGTGGTGCAATCCTGCTAACTCAAAAGCCTGGGACTACACAAACCGCTTTGGGATTGCATAGTAATGGGATGATGCCAGAATCCTGTGACTATACAGATCACTTTGGAAATGCATAGTAATGGGATGATGCCATGTGGCAACATCCTGCTAACCTGGAGGCCTTGAAGGTTTGTTGAATTGTACGGATTGCCCCAAGACTGTGGAGTAGTGAGATAATGCCACGTGGCATAATCTTGCTAATCTGGAGGCCTAGAGGGATTGTCGAATTACTTAAGTCCCACAAAATAGTAGAAAGATGCCATGTGGCTCGAGAATGCTTTTGAAGAATCGGCTAAGTGCCAAAAGGCTTTTACAAATGGGTGCACAGGATGATGACACATGGATGGCTAGCAGGATATTTAGGAGCACTTCAAACTTGGAAATTCTTTGAACTCAAAGAAGCCTACAGGAGACTTTCAACTTTAGGAATATCCCAGGATTGAGACACAGGGTCCAAGAAACTAAGCTTGAGGCACAAAAACCTATCTACGGGCATGGGAAACTAAGTTTGAAGTCTCGATAACTGATTTGAAGGGTTGGGACCACCTGCGCACAAACATAGAGGGCTCAAACAACCTCAAAGGGTGCACAGGATGGTGACACATGGATGGCTAGCAAGATCTTCGAGAGCACTTCACACTTGGAAATTCTTTGAACTCAAAAAAGCCTACAAAAGACTTTCAACTCTAGGAATATCCCAGGATTGAGACACAGGGTCTAAGAAACTAAGACCTAGGCACAAAAATCTATCTATGGGCATGGGAAACTAAGTTTGAAGTCCCGAGAACTAATTTGAAGGGTTGGAACCACCTACACACAAACACAAAGGGATCAAACAACCTCAAAGTGGATTAGTCAAGTTAGTCCATTAAAACCAAATCGAAATCAAACTAAGCAGAGCCCAAATGGTATTTTTACTACTTCAAAGTAAGTCTAAGTTCATTAAAATCAAACATTTAAAGTTCTCATTTAGCTTAATATGATGAAAAAGATGCAAAAAGATGGTCCCCATTTGAAATCTAAGAATGGGGGTGTGTTGGGACACAAAAGGTTGATCTTTAAATGCTTCAAACCAATAATATTATTGTTCCTATGTTTGATATGCAAGTAGGGATGAATATGGCAAAATAGTTTGGTTGTACAGTTTATTGATTAAGCTTTAATTGGTGTTTGCTTGGTATTTTCTAGATGAGGAATGAGAAGGCTTAGACCTGTATTTTTACCACACCTGTTTGAAAATATCTCACGGTATGGTTTAATAAAACAAACATGCATGTCATGTTTTTTAGAGGTAAAAGAACATAGATAACCCTCTAGGCATTTTCCAATCATCTATATTTTCCCATCAGATATGACAATCTATGAACCAATTTAATACCCAAATATGAGAATAAATTAGTCCAAAAATAAATGGTAAAGATAGGATCATGATCACTTATTATGATCCTAGTGGTCCCATGTAGTTTCTAAACTATATCAAAAAAGGTGTTATTGTACTTGCTAAAAATGGATGTGACACAACACAAAATGGGCATATTTTGTGAGTATGCTCATAATTACCAGGTGAGATTTTTCCCTTCTGACATGGGAAAACCCTATTATGAAATCCAAGGAAACCTCCTCCCACCTTTAGCAAGTTATAAAAGACCTGGGATCTTAATTGTCTCACCTTGCTTTGTTGACACACCATGCATTCAACAAAAACATTCGAGACATCCCCCTTGATTCCTTCCAAAAATATTTTTTTCGTGATTCTATGATAAGTTTTTTAAGAACACGAATAACCCCTATTGGAGATTCATGCAACTCTGTAAGAATCTTGTCTTAAAGGTAAAAATTATTGCACGGGTTCAACCTATCTTTCTACTAGAGGGCATTCCCTTTCCATACAAATTTGTATGAGAAACTAGAATCTTGTTGGAGCTTCTAAATTGGAATCTATGTATCAATGTCATTCTCTCATTAGAATCTTGCCTCATCCACCCAATATTATTTTCCTATGGACATTACACACAATAGTGCCTCCAAGGACTCATTCATCCTAAATAGTGCATCTTCCGCTACGTTCTCCTTTTCTTTCTTATATATGATTCCAAAGTCATATCCAAACATTTTGGTCACCCATTTTTGTTTTTATTCAAATGACAACCTTTGTTACAAGAATTGTTTTAGACTATCATGATTTGTATTCGCCTTAAATGTTTCTACCCATCAAATATTGTCTCCATTGTTTGGCAACAAGAAGAATAACCAACATCTCCTCATAGATAGGCTTTAGCAAATTCTTATTGTTGAGTTGATGAATCTCAAATGCAATGGGTCATCATTCCTACAAGATTACTACCTCCATTCCATACCACAACTCATCACATTCAACAATGAAGGCCTTTGAAAAAATTGTGGCACCCAAAACTATAGTTGTGCACAATGCCTACCTCAACTTCTCAAATTCCTTGGTCATTGCTCCATTCCAATGGAAGGAGTCCTTATTCAAAAAAGTTGTGAGTGGTGCTTTTATACTATCGTAATTTTCCACAAAATGATGATGGTAACATGTCAGCCCTAAGAAGCCTAGGAGGTTCTTGAGGGATTTTTAGAACTTGTCAGTGTATTATGGCCTTGATCTCATGAAGATCCACTTTGACGCCTCCATACTATTGATGCAAGTTTGGTGCACATGCACCAATAGATAAAGGGTATACACCCTCTCCTTTTAGGGTATCAAGAACTGCACCCAAGGCACAAGATGTAGGTTGTAATTCTCAAAGTGGAATCCTTGGAAAAATATAGCATGCAACCCAAATCCTATCAAGGGCTAATTTTCTATAGTTTTACATTTCAAAAAGCCAAATAACAATTGCTTATTAACAAAGACCATGGATATTCACAATGATGTTATTTTACAATGGTGGAATTTGATAAATGATCATTAAAAGGGAGTGGAGCAAAAATGAAGATTCAATTTGCCACTTATCTATCATTTGCTAAAGTAAACAACCAATATGATCTATTTCAAGATGAACTAGTGTTTACCAAACCCAATATCGATTTGAATTTAAATAAAAATAGGACCCAAGTCTGAGGAATAAACAATTTTATGAGAAAATTCCAAAATAGCACCCAAGACTGAGGAATAAACAATTTAATGAGAAAAATCCATTAGCGTATTGTTAGAATAATTAATGGTTAAGTGGTGCTATTTATGTACCCTTAATACATTAAATTATATTGGTTAAATAATAATATATTCTATTTTTTATCATGAGTTTATCCTCATGTAAATAAATAATAAAATATATTAAATGACCTTTGGAGAGGTTTTCCCATGTTATATATGATTTTTTTCTCTATACTGGGCATCCATGTACTGCTGAAGTAGCTCATGAATTCTAAAAAAACATCATATTTTCACTACAAACTCTTAATTTTAGGGTTGGATCTTGCTCAAAGGACTATTTAAAGGTTGTATGTCAAGTTTTATGGCCTAAGTTGGCCTCCTCCAACTTGCAGAAGCTCCCCTGCTGCCTCCAATGTGTTATACCTATGTAATGGCATCCCTGTGCAGTAGTAACAACATCAAAAAAAAGTTTTTGTCAACCAAATTCAGATCTAGTTATGGCATATGCTTAGAAAATCCATTCTAAGGTGAATCTCAAGCTTCTTATTGACCAATTTTGGTCCTGCAGACCAAAATTGAGCACCCCCTCTTTTCCCTTTCTTTGCAAGGCTTGTTAGCTAGTTTATGATGAGTTCACCCCACTGCAATTTTATGGGTTTTCTCTGTAACAGGTCCATTTTCATAAAAAAAATAAGTGTTTTGAGTCTTACAAGTACTTGGGTTGATTTGGAGCTCATTTCGATCCTAGATGTTTAGTAGGGAAAACAAATTACCTTAGGTGAGCCTTTTATCGACAAAATGGGCCAGTTTCAAAGGAGGCAGAAGTCTTTTACAAAAGCTCTGAAGGTCAGGCACCCTTGCGGAGGGCACTCAGGTGCCAAATAGGGCCTTTGCGAATTCATCCGAAAGACTACTCAAAGCCTAAAGTACCCTTGCAGAGAGCAGGAAAGCGACAAATAGGACTTCTCAAAGAGCTCTGAAGGACAACCTTGAACCCAAAGTACCCTTGCAGAGGGCAGAAGGTCCGTTTGCAAAGGTCAGGCTAGAAAGTTGTAAAGGAAGATTTCCTTTGAAAAAAGTGACAAGCTAAGAAATGGATTTCTTCAGACAAAATTTTCAAAGAAAATCCATGAAGAAACTCAAGGAACGAATTTCTTCGGACATTTTGTCTAAAGAAATTCACCAGGGAAATCCAAGAAAGGATGCTAAAAGCATGAATTCCTTCAGACATTTTGTCTGAAGAAATTTGACAAGACAAAAAACCCAAAGGGTAGGTGCCCTTTCGAAGGACACTTGGCCATCAAAAAAGGACCTTCCCATTTTCCGAAGGGTCACTTTCCCTTCGGAAAAGTTCGTTCACAAAAAGTTGAGAAAATTACTGAAGGATAGTGATGGGCCTGTGGACGTCAATTTTAACATGGTAAGCTAGCTATTGCAAGTTCAAATATCTAGTGACGGGCCCACAAATGTCAAATTCAAGGTAGCGAAATAGTCGTTGGTTTTCAAATGGTGACAGGCCCACAGACGTCAATTTTGATGGGATGTGTTAGCCGTTGGAGAGAAGCCAAAGAACAAGTTATTTCAAACAAAACATCCAAAATAATTCTTTCAAACATTTTGTCCAAAAGAACTCATGAGCGCAGCCCTGAAGGAATTCAAAGGCATAAAGCCAAAAGGAAACTTAGCAACCCACCAATAAAGGATCCCGAAAAAGAAAAGGATAGGCCCAAGAGCCCGAACTACCAAGAACGATAAGAAATAACGAGAAAGAGAAGAGAGAGAGAGCATGGCTCAGAACATAGCCATGCACATATAAGACAAACACTCGAAATGTTCCAGGTGACAGTCAATCAAGTGCAAAAACGAACCAGATCAGTCCAGGTGGCACAGGGGGCGTCAATAGGAGAAGTAATTACTTGCAGATGGAATAGTCTCCATGAAACAACCATTAAAAGAGTTATGCTAGCACTCAAGAGAGCGGCCCATTTTTCTTTGTTTGGCATTAATAGGTAGACAACTACGCGAACTTTTATGGAGAGATGGCTTTGTCGGTTATGGAGAGAAGCGACCCATACTTTTGCAGGAGTGTATAATATTCCTAGGTAGCAAAGTCAATATATGAGACACCTACAACATGGATTTCACAGGCACGTTTAATGAGAAGCAACAACAATATGGGCCTTTTGTTCTTGACTAGTCAAGGGTCTTTCTCCAATTTCTATATATATTGTAACCTCTAGGATTTGAAAGATATCTCATGTTTTTGTATGGCGAAGCCCTGAAAAAATCTGCCTTTAATCAAAAGAAGTGTTTTACCTCCATCTAATTTTTTACACTTTTGCATATGTATGTGTATTGCCTTATGTTTAGTCATTTATTTTAATGCTTTCATAGGTCGACGCCAATGTATCTAGTGTATCCAAAATCTTCTTCTGCAGGTTAAAAAGAAGCGTCCAAGTTGAAGTATAGATTTAGGTGAGCAACCATCCAACAGTGTGCCTCTAGAGCACCTATGGTAGATTCTTCTTCATTATACCTCCATCAAACCCCTTGTTGAAACATTGATGCAGTCTAGTCTCTTATTCAAATGAAATGTCTATTCACTCCTTTTGGTACAAAACGTAGATAAAAAATGAGTAGATCAATCAATTTTGGTGTATCACCATCTTAGTTAGTTTCTGTTTTAATAGCATCCCTCTCTCTTTTCACCCCCCCCCATTGTTAGGAGTAAAAATTTAGGACTTTAAGGTGCATCAAGGGGAGCTAGCCCTTGATCTAGAGATTCACTTCTAAGTTTTGCTACCCACAGCAAGAGGAGTGTTTCCATTGTGTCACATGGAAGAAAGAAGCCAAGTTTTATTTTGAAGGGTGCAATCCACTGTGTCAATATTTTTTGGCATGCCCAGTGGGACACAAATTACGTCCTATGAGTTTCAGGACTGATGTTGGTCTTATTACTATAATACGAGCAAATGACAAAGGGAGTTCTATAGTTGGATGGATCACCAGCCAAGACATTGGGATTGGTAAGGGGCTTGAATCTAACTCTCCATGCCTGTCCAACCTTCTCCGTTCCCCATGATGTGGTAGTGGTGGATGTTCCCCTTCGCTCTTTGCTTATCCATGGATTTCACGTCTAAGATAGGTGGGTACTTAGCAGCAAATTGGTCTTACATGGTCTTTAGGACCAAATATAGAACCAAAGTGAAGATTGAGTCAAAGCCTATCCATAAAGATCACCTAGAGCCATATTCGTTCAAGGCAACAAATGTCAGCTACGCCATCATTGATGAAAAATAACTCCAGGTAGACCAATCTCCACCATCTTCCCTTGAAGGAGTTGCTAACCTACTCCTAGATCAATGGAAAAATGACAATTTTAAACATGATCCTTACAAGTTCATCGAAGAGGTAGGTCTTGTAGTTTACTACATGCATGAGAAGGATACTTTCATGCCAAATGTAATGAAGGCAAACCAAGAGAGTTGTGGTTTGTGGTAACTTTTCTTCGACGGATCTAGAGGCAAGTTGGGCATTGGTGGTGGAGCAATGATGGTTTCACCTTCAAAGAAAAAACACTTTTCAACTTTTAGGTTCCAATTTTCCTGCACTTGTAATGTATCATAATATAAATCTCTTGTTCATGGTTTAGAGTGGGCAAGAAAAAGAGGAATCAAAGAATTGCAAGTTTTTGAAGACAATGAGTTAATTGTAAACCAAGTGAGGGGTCAAAACTTGACCAAGAACTCCTTACTCAAGTCTTAAAAGCACAGGGTGTGGGACCTAATAGAGAGCTTCACTGCTTTCAACATCACTTCCATCCCAAGAGAACGAAACAAGCATGTAAATGGACTAGCAGCAATTGGTGCTCAGTTTGACATTCCCAAGGGAATAAATCAGGACAACAATCAACACCATTTAAAGGTGATAGTAAAACTCTCCATACCAGACAATGTCATCAATTGGTAGGTGTTTGACAGTGACCAACAGATAACACTTTTCTTACAGGAAGAGGCTGACTTCGCTTCTAGGAATCAATCCAAGCTGCAGTAGCAGTATGATTGCCAGATTGTTTAGCTAAAGAACAACAGACTTCCTAAGGGTTTGGTCACTCTTTTCAATGAGGATGACCAACTCAAAGGTGACAAATCAAGCATCACAACAAAAAAAGAGAATTAAGAAAGGGTCAAAATATTCAAGGATAGGCTACTTGCACTTGGGAAGGTATGTACAAATGACGAAAGACATTCTTTCATTTTGTTATGCCAAGAGTTTACTGATGTCTTTGCTTGGGAATATGGCGATTTAAAGGGGTTTGATCCAAGCTTGGCCCAACACACTATTGAGTTGGAAGAAGGTGCCAAACCCATCAAGCAAAAATAGAGACCAATCAATCCAAGGATTGAGCCTCTCATGAGGAAGAAACTCACCAAGTTGGTTGAGTCCAAGATCATTTTTTCTATCAAACACTCTTCTTGGCTGGCCAATTTGGTTCCCGTTAGGAAGAAAAATGGAGAGATCTGATTATGTGTTGATTTCAAAGACCTTAATAGAGTCTCTTTAAAAAATCCCTATCTCATCCCAAACATGGAATAGATTCTCCAGATGGTGACAAGTAGTGAATGATTCTCTCTCCTAGATGGGTACACTGGATACAATCAAATTTTGGTGCAAGACTATGACTAGTACAAAACAACGTTCACCACCAAGTGGGGAATTTTCACCTACAAGAAGATGCCTTTCAGGCTGTCAAATGTTGGAGCTACTTTCCAACGAGCTATGGATATGGCCTTCCAAGGTTTGATAAATGACATAGTGCCGGTTTATCTTGATGACGTGACAGTCTTCTCCAAGGAGGCAGGACAACATCTGAAACCCTTGAGGCAAATATTTGAGAGGTGTAGAGAGTTTAGCATCTCTCTCAACTCTAAGAAATGTGTGTTTGTTGTCCACGAAGGCAAACTCCTAGGTCATGTCATTTCTAAAGGAGGCTTGACCATTGATCTAGAAAGAGTGCACACCATTTTAGCGTTGTCCTTGCCTAAACACAAGAAGGGCCTATAGAGTTTCTTTGGCAAAATAAACTTTATTAGGAGATTCATCCCTAATTTTTTTGAACTAGTCAAGACACTAACTTCCATGTTGAGGAAGGATGAGATGCTCACATGGACAGCATGAAGGAGAGATAGTTTTGAAAGGATCAAGCAAGCTATCACCCAGGCTCTCACATTGGCTAGTCCTAACTTCTCTAAGGACTTCAACCTCTACACCTTTGGCAATGAAGAGGTAATATCTGCTATGCTCACCCAAGCAAATAGTGAAAACCTCAAACAACCTCACATTTTTTAGCCAAGGTTTAAAAGGCTATGAAATTAAGTACACTTATGTTGAGAAGCAAGCACTTGCAGTTATACGAAGCCTAAAGAAATTTAGACATATGTTTTCAAACAACAAGATTCACATCATGGTGCCACATCCTAGTGTCAAGGACTTCTTGCTAAAGCGTGATTTGAATGAAAAGAGGGCAGAATGGATCACCAAGGTGATGGAGTATGATGTAGAGATCAAGACCACCAAGCTGGTGAGAGGAAGAGGGATGTGTGAGCACCTAGTTATAGACTTCAAAGAACCAAAAGAGGGTGTTTTGATACTCAATGATGGGGCTGTAGTAGAAATGTCCACCACCACTAAGAGTTGAACACAAGATATGGTTCATTTCCTTTGAACTGGTGAGTGCCTGCAAGGTCTTGATAAAACTAAGAGGAGATATTTTAGGCTCCAATCTCTTCCTTATGTCTTAGTAGATGGAGTGTTGTTTAGAAAGGACTTTTCAGAGGCACTCTTGAGATGCATCGATTCAGATCAGGTTAACAGAGTACTATCTAAATTTCATGATGGACCAGCTGGTGATCACTTTGATCCCAAAGCTACATATGCAAGGATTATGAGGGCTGGTTACTTTTGGCCTACCTTGTTCAGAGATACTCATGCTTGGGTGAGGAGATGTCACAAATGTGCTCTCTTTGGTGGAAAATAGTGGTTGGCTACAATGCCTCTGCAACTTATTCAAGTGGAACAACCGTTCATGCAATGGGGTTTGGACTTCATAAGGATGATCAACCCTCCTAGTGCTGGCCATAAGTGGGTCTTGACCACTACAAATTATTTCAAAAGATGGGTAGAAGCTGTCGCTTTGAAGGAATCCAATGAGAGTGTGGTCCTGAACTTCTATGAAGGCATAGTGACGAGATTTGGGGTCCTAGCCACAATCATTTTGGACAATGCATTGGATTTCTTGGGAACAAAGACAAGTGAGTTGGCATTAGGATACGACATCTATCTCAGTACTTCCTCTAACTAAGGGAATGGGATGGCTGAGTCCACCAATAAAAACCTGATCAGGATCATTAAAAGGACAATGGAGAAAAATCAAAAGATTTGGCATGCCAAACTGAAGACAGCCCTGTGGGCAGACAAAATCACTTCAAATAGGGTAGTTGGCAATTCTCCATACACACTTGTGTATGGAAGGGAAGCTAGACTTCCTATTTCACTTGAGTTACTAGCCTTAGATCTTACCCATCCACTGCAATTGGAAGAGAGCGACAGCATGGAGATCATATTTTGTGAATTAATGGAGCTTCAGGGGCAAGAGACCAAGCCATGGATGCCATGACCTGTCACCAGCAGCAGAAAAAAACATTTTGACAAGAAAACCTTGTCAAAAGAATTCTTAGAAGGTGACATTGTCTTGAAATGGGATGAAGACCGAGTTAAACCTGGAAGGCACACGAAGTTTGATGCCTTGTGGAGTGGTCCATATATCATCACCCAATGCAAGCAACATAATCCTTCCAACTCTCTAGGTTGGATGGTGAAGAACTACATATCCCAGTCAATGAGATATATCTTAAACATTGTCACTAACCTTCTCTTGTTATGTACATAGTTTCCCAGTTTTTCCTTGTTTTCCCTAAGTGTTTTTATGTATGTTTGTAGTTTTTTAGCCTTGTGTGTGTTCTCTTTTCCTTTTGGGGTAAAATATTTATTGGTTCTTAGGTTTCTCAAAGCTATTTTCAGTCTTCCAAGCTATAGTCTGACTCCATGTCCAATGGACCTTTAAGCTACTAGTCTTCTCGAAGCATAGCAGGCATGCTTCCCCTGTGAATCGCCAAATGTGTTGACCAATTTTGGTCTTGCAAACCAAAATTAAGCACCCCCTCTTTTTCCTTCCTTTGCAGGGTCTGTTAGCCAATTTTTGATGAGTTCACCCCACTGCAATTTTATGGGTTTTCTCTGTAACAGGCCCGTTTCCATAAAAAACCAAGTGTTTTAAGTCTTGGAAGTACTTGGGTTGATTTAGAGCTCATTTTGATCCTAGATGTTTAGCAGGGCAAACAACTTACCTCGGGCGAGACTTTTATTGACAAAATGGGCCAGTTTCAAAGGGGGTAGAAGTCTTTTACAAAAGCTCCAAAGGTCAGGCACCCTTGCAGAGGGCACTCGGGTGCCAAACAGGGCCTTTGCGAATTCATCTGAAAGACTATTCAAAGCCCAAAGTACCCTTACGAATGACAGGAAAGCAACAAATGGGACTTTTCAAAGAGCTCTGAAGGACAACCTTGAACCCAAAGTACCCTTGTGGAGGGCAGAAGGTCCATTTGCAAAGGCCAGTCCAGAAAGCCGTAAAGGAAGATTTCCTTTGGAAAAAGTGACAAGCCATAAAATGGATTTCTTCAGCCAAAATGTCCAAAGAAAATCCATGAAGAAACCCAAGGAACAAATTTCTTCAAACAAAATGTCTGAAGGAATTCCTTCGGACATTTTGTCTGAAGAAATTCACCAAGGATATCCAAGAAAGGACGCTAAAGGCATGAATTCCTTTGGACATTTTATCTGAAGAAATTTGACAAGACAAAAAACCTGAAGGGTAGGTGTCCTTTTAGAGGACACCTGGCCATCAAAAAAGGACCTTCCCATTTTCCAAAGGGTCACTTTCCCTTTGAAAAAGTTCATTTATAAAAAGCTGAGAAAATTGTTGAAGGATAGTGATGGGCCTGTGGACGTCAACTTTAAAATGGTAAGATAGCCATTGCATGTTCAAATATCTAGTGATGGGCCCACGAACGTCAAATTCAAGGTAGCGAAATAGCCATTGGTTTTCAAATAGTGACAGGCCCACGGACCTCAATTTTGATGGGCTGCATTAGCCATTGGAGAGAAGCCAAAGAACAAGTTCTTTTAGACAAAACATCTGAAAGAATTCTTTCAAATATTTTGTCTGAAAGAACTCATGAGCGTAGGCTTGAAGGATTTCAAATGCATAAAGCCAAAAGGAAACTCAGTGACCCACTGAGAAAGGAGCCCGAAAAAGAAAAGGATAGCCCCAGGAGCCCAAACTGTCAAGAAATACAAGAAATAATGAGAAAAGAGAAGAGAGAGAGAGAGAGCATGGCTCAGAACATAGCCATGCACATATAAGACAAACACTCAAAATGTTCTAGGTGACATAGTCAATCAAGCACAGGAACAAACGAGATCAGTCCAGGTGGCACAGGAGGCATCGGTAGTAGAAGTAATTGCTTGCAGATGGAATAGTCTCCACGAAACAGTGATTAAAAGAGTTGCGCTAGCATTCAAGAGAGTGGCCTATTTTTATTTGTTTGGCATTAATAGGCGGACAACTGTGTGAAATTTCATGGAGAGATGGCTTTGTCGGTTATGGAGAGAAGCGACCCATACTTTTGCAGGAGTGTTTAATACACCCAGGCAGCAAAGTCAATATATGAAACACCTACAACATGGCTTTCACAGGCACCTTTAATGAAAAATGACAACAATATGGGCCTCTTGTTCTTGACTAGTCAAGGGTCTTTCTCCAATCTCTATATAAATTTTAACCTCTCGGCTTTGAAAGATATCTTTCACTTTGTATGGCGAAGCCCTGAAAAAATTTGCCTTTAATCAAAAGAAGCATTTTACCTCCATCTAATTTTTTACACTTTTGCATGTCTGTGTATTGCCTTATGTTTAGTCATTTATTTTAATGCTTTCATAGGTCGACATCAGTGTATCCAAGATCTTCTGTAGGTTAACAAGAAGCATTCAGGTTGAAGTATAGATGCAGGTGAGAAACCATCCAACAGTGTGCCTCTAGAGCACCTATGGTAGGTTCTTCTTCATTATACCTCCATCAAATCCCTTGTTGAAACATTGATGTAGTCTAGTCTCTTATTCAAATGAAGTGTCTATTCACTCTTTTTGGTACAAAGCGTAGATAAAAAATGAGTAGATCGATCAATTTTGGTGCATCACCATCTCAGTTAGTTTCTATTTTAATAGCATCCATCTCTCTTTTCACCCCCCCATTGTTAGGAGTAGTAATTCAAGACTTTAAAATGCATCAAGGGGAGCTAGCCCCTGATCTAGAGATTCACTCCTCAGTTTTGCTACCCACAGCAAGAGGAGTGTTTCCATTGTGCCGCGTGGAAGAAAGAAGCTGATTTTTGTTTTGAAGGGTGCAATCCACTACGTCAACACTTCTAGGGCCTGGTTTGGCCTCTTGAATCTCCTCTATTGTGCCTAACTTTTGCAACTGCATCCAACTTTTGTCCATACATGTCATTACTATTTCCAAACAGTTAGTAATAGTCATTTTCAACGTATTTATTAAATCAGAGCTTTTAATAATTACCCTTTATTCCATGAAAGTAGTGGTGGGTCCCATTTTTGTTGACTTGTTTTTATGTAAAAATAATAATTATTTTATTTATACAATCAACAATTTTTTTTACATGCATTTAATATTTTGATTTAAAAATCAGAATTAATTAAATATGTTTTAAAATTTGTAGCTTGCATGTGAATTCTTGTATTGAATAAAGAGAAGTTGGCTGGTGTAATTTTGAAAAACACTTGTCGATCCAAGGCTTTGAAATCAAATCTCACTCTTAAAATATTTTTTGATCCAAATTAATTAATTTATTTTAAAATATTAGTTAAAAGTCTAGTTATTAGCTGTACAAAATCTCACATGTGAAATTTATAAAACTTTCGACACCCTTAACTTGTATTTTTTAACAAATGATCTTTAGGTTTTTACACGTTTTGGATGCATTAGGATGGTTCTTTATTTGATTTGAAGCCTACTTATATGACTTTTAGTGTATAAGTTATCTTACAACACTTGTGACACCAACGATTTTTGCCCTTGTTGTGATTTTGTGTTTTTTAAATTGTTTTGAAATCAACTACGTGACTAGTGATGTTTATTTGTGAGAATATTTGTTTTTATTGCAAAATTGAGTATAAAACATATTTAAAAGTTCACTTTATAAATCTTTTTTTGTGTTAATCTAGTATAAAATGCAAACTTGTAGTGTCAACTTCAAAATAAAGAATAAATATTCATGACTCAAATCATAATATAAGTTATTCCTAATAAGATATATAGTATTTGGCTAATTTAGTATCAGATTATTAGTGAATTTATTGTATGTACATCACATAACATGTTTGTTAAATTTAACATGTTTGATTGTAAGCCTACATCCACTCATATTGAAATTGAAGTTAAGCTTGATCCAAAACCTGTGTGATAAAGTTAATCCATCTTTACAAATATCTTATTGGTAGTTTGATTTTTTAACCATTACCAGGATAGATATTTCATATGATGTGGGTGTTGGTTCCAAATTTATGCAAGATCCATACTTAGATCATTGGAAATTAGCAAAGTGGACGCTTTGGTATATTAAAGGAAATGTAAATTTTAGTTTATATTATTCTTCATTTGATAATCATATTATGATGAGTCTACTTATAGATATGTGTTTATGTTTGGTGTAGGTGCTATCATTTGGAGCACTTCATGTGGAAGTTGCTAAAGAAACGTTTTGGCTATGGAAAATAATAGAAGAATGTCATGTGAAAGTTCCTTATTGTAACACTATTTTTGGTGATAGTCAAAGTTGTATGGCTTTGGTGAAAAATCCAATGCAACACCAATTAATTAAAGCCTATTGAAATTTATTCAATGTTATACCTATCGAAGTTACCAGGGTCATGTGTTTCCTTATATCTCTCTATACTTCTCGTTGTAAAGCATTACAATATATAACTTTAAGCGATTTTAGTAGACTTTGTATAGAAATTTACATTGTACCCAATATATAGTAGCATGGAGATCCTTATGTTATAAAAGATTCCAATATGCTTAGTTGATTGTTCATGAGAAACTTTGGGATGTATTGTCACTGTGGGATGTAGTATCATGATCATGTCAACCTAAACTCACTCTAAGTGGTTTAAGGTTACATAGTATAATTCCTTTAAGGTTGCTTATGGAGACAATGCAAAATATTTAGATGTTTATGAGTGTATAGTGTAATTTCTTTAAAGGTGACTATGTGATTGTGATTACATAGTGTAATACCTTTGAGTGTCTATAGTTGTATGGTGTAATTCATTTAAAAGTGACTATGTGATTGCGGTTACATAGTGTGATACATTTGGGTATCTATAGTTAAATAGTATAATACCTTTGGGTGACTATGTTTGCATAGCATAAGTCCTTTAAAGGTGATCATGGCATGATGAAGGATGTTTCCTTCAATTATTATCTCTTAAAACTCATCATGTGGATGGTTCATGGAGTGTAACTTCTTTATTATAAAAGTGATTATGGCATGCATCTGCATTTAACATTGAGTGGTAGTGTTAGAATAAATAACGATTAAGTGGTGCTATTTATGTACACTTAATACATTAAATTACATTGATTAAATAATAATATATTTTATTATTTATCATGAGTTTATTTTCATGTAAATAAATAATAAAATGTATTAAATGACCTTTGGAGAGGTTGGATTTATTAATGTGGTGGTTGAAAAAAGTCACATTATAACAGTTAAATTACCTTGCCTATATAATAAAAAGTTTACATTGTAAGATGTAAAGAAAGAGAGTTGGGACAAATGAGAAAATGTGGAGAACACATTTTTAAGTTATGTGAAGATTTGTAGAGAAGTGAGGGGAAGAAAGACTGTATTTGGTACATTTGAGTTTCTCATAATATAAATAATCTTTGTGGGTTTTTTACCTCTTGGAGTATTTTTCACATTATATCTTGTGTTCATTATGTGTGTGCTTTTGACATTGATCTCACATCTAGATCCATTGCTTGTATGCATTTATTTCACATAGTTTATCAAGTACTTGACAAGATATTTACTTTCAAAAAATAACATAGCTCATTCATCTACAAGAATTTATTTGTGGTCATAGCTTGCCAAATACACTCAATCCCACCAACTTATAACACATCATATAGATCTCATCAATGAAAACTTTGAAGTAAATAAGCACAAAGTAGTAATCTAAGTGAATAAGGGAAAACACAAAGTCATAGAACATCCACAATGATTTATTAAGCTTGAAAAATTAACAAGAATGCCAATTTTTTTATCTTATTATTTATAAATTAAAAAATGTCATAATGCAATGTATTTATAATAAAATATGGGGCATAGCCACAACAAAAAAACATTTGCATGTCTAAAAACAGCTATCTAGAACAAATTGAGAACTGAGAACTAACTAACACTAAAGTATTGATCATATTGAGATAATTGAAACATAATTTCTATTACCAAGCCCCTCCAGACTTATCACTTAAAAATTAATACTTCAACTTGCCACTTACTCCCATTTGAATGTATGCATGCATAACTAGCAATCTTCATCCACTTGTGACACATCTATAATTCACTTCCTATATTGAAGCTCAATTTTACTGACCACTTGTGCATGGTTAAGTAGTGGAACTTTGAGATATTATCTAACTGCAGTCCCCTTTCCCAATATTTTCACTAAATGCATGACAAATTCCACAATTTGTTGACTAGTCTTCTTGCTTGCATTGGATATCTCTCCTTTGAATTAAAGTACGAAATTATTCAAGATCATTGTGAACTTATTTGGAGTTATCAATTTACCATCTCCTTTGTACAATTGTGGCTACGAGTTGATGTAAGAAATCTCCAACTGAAATTCTTATGTGGGCAATGGAACTTTCACATAAACCAATGTCAAATATATGCATAATCCAAGCGTTGACAAGCAAATTCCACTTGACAATTGTGGCAACCATTTTCAACTTCATTTCCATCTTAGAAACTTCCAACAAGTAATTATGGATATTGCGGTGCAGTTTGTCACTCTTAAGTTTGCCTTTTTGTATCTCTTTCAATGACCTAAAAATTAAGCCCACGACAACCTTAACATCATTCACAATATTTTTTGGCACCTTGACCTTGGCTAGAGTCTCTAAATGTTTGACCACGTTTTTCATTCCATTGATAATGTTTTATATCATCTTGGTAGTAGACTTTACAATCGACTCAGGGTCCTCCCCATATTCATCTTCACTGCTAGATTGTTCAATGTTCTTCACAATGTCTTTGCTCAGTGCCTTCATCTTCTTTGTAAGTGAAAACATTTATTTTTATATTTCACAAAGTGTTGGAGAACCGTCTTTGGATATTTTTCTAATAGTGATTATTTTTAACTTCCTTGAGGATTTTTAAAACTTCATTATGATTTCAAGTTGTTCATGAATGATCATGCTAGCTTGACCAATTGCATACTTTGTATCCAACTAACAAGGGAATCTCCTCCTTCAATATGTGGAGCCACAGTGATTGTTGCAACATGTGTATAAGATGCATGTGTCACAGGTGGAATGGGAGTGATCACAATGGAACTAGGAGAAATAGTCAGTTAAATGCATGGAAAGGTGATGGAAATGGATGTAAGAATGAATTTTGGAGCATTCATGGTGATCTCCAATGGTTGTGAAATGGAAACATGTTTTATACTCATAACCATAGTAGAAAGTGGAGAAATAGAGACCACACGAGAGATTTAGGATGACATCATAGTTTTAATCATCCTTTGGGGTGGAAAACTAGAAGAAGTGGAGGTGGCATAGAAATTTTAGAACTCACATCATCCCTCTGGCTAACCATAGTGGCCACGGGAACTATTTGGGAAATGGATTGTTCCACATTTGATATGGTAAAAAATGGTGAATCAATTTAAAATAGTCCCTGAAAACAAAGTGTTTATAGGTGCACCATAACTTGGAACTTGGCTAATAATCAAAATGATGGGGCCACAATGGTAATCTTAGGTGCTTTTAAAACTTCACTAAAAACTAATCCAACATCTTGAACACTAGCATCAAACTAAGACATATAAACTACTAGTGACAATGGAACAGGTTGATTAGGGACGTGAAAAAATTGGTGACAAAAGAACACTTAAAGAAATAAGAGGCAAAGCCATATTAATACCAATCACATCAGGAGCATAGGGAGATCTAGTTAATTATGGAATTGTTGGCACTAAAGTGATCATAGGTGTGGTTGAGGGAAACCCCTATAGCAACTTCTTCATTAGAATTGAGTTGCTCCCAAGAGGCTCTTTCTTTTCCTTGACTAATGCAACATCAAGAACTGGGATTTCTCTTTGAACTTGTGGTTGTGGCGGTGGTCTATATAGACTTGATGCTTGCAACTTCTTGATCACTTCTGAATCATTTAGTGGATTAAGGTGACATAAGTCATCCGAGTGACCCTAATCAGGATAATATAAACTCATCTTCCCCTATAGACCTTTTAGATGCTTAGCCACCTTCTTATCTAGGTCCCAATTTTTGGCAAGATCCTTTTCAAACTTATTGAATGCCCACCTGTGCAATGCGAGCTTCTATATTGATGACCACATTTTGTATAGTGAATTTCACAATTGCAAGGGTGTGGGAGGCCATGAGATTTGAATTATATTCTTATAGAGTCCACTAATTATGTGGAAAAATTGGTAATTTAATTCTAGTTTTGCCAACTTTTTAGGCATATGATAAGGAAGTTTGTAGGGCTACACCATGGCTCCTTAAATTATCAAAACAATATATGTAGGATAGTACTAGTAGCCACCAATTTTCTTAATTAATTCTCTCATCTCCTCTGAGAAACTTGGCATATGATGTTCATTAATTTCCAAATATATGGGATGGTAAAAATAATCACATATTTACTACATACACTCTTGGTATCTATTGTAAACACATAAATTAACATTTAAGCTAAAACAGTGCACTTGTGACCACCCTTTTTAGACACTTAGCATGAACCTTATTCAAAGACCTTTGGACCACTTTCCTTCATTTTTCACACAAATGATCCATTCTTGTAATCAAACCAATGACCCCAACATGTCCCTATTCCTCATGAAAAATAGATCAAGCTCACCCACAAAGTATTCCTTACACCCAAATGAGTTATTTGTGATTCTTAGACAAAAACGCTCCATGAGATTGTCCAATTCCACCACTCTTGTCCTCCCACCAAATAACAAATAATTGTTTAATTTCAAATTTGTGTAGTGGGTCATCCCGCAAGTTTACCAAGCCTCATCCAAATAAATTCCAAAAATAACACTATAAAGCCACAATAAAAACCATTTCACAAAGAAAAAACTTCCTAATTTGGGCAACACTTCAGGCGACAATTTGGGTGACAGTTCTACCCCAATTGGTGGTATAACTTCTGGGAGCCATCAATTTTGAACCATAACTCCGTTCTTCTCATTCTTATCTTTCCAATGGTTTGAATAGAGAGTCAAACGGAACTATGGTTCAAAAGTTATGGCTCTCAGAAGTTCTGCCACCAATTGGGGTAGAAACGTCGCCCGAATTATCGTCTGAAGTGTTATCCAGATCATTCCTCCCTTTTTGAGAAGAAATGGTCCCCATTGCATCAATATTCCTCATCAAGTGTGGTAATTGTGTCTTGATTTGATTCTCTATGAGCCACTCACTTTGGTGGCTAAGTTTGCCTCTTTTGACCACTCGGTAAAGTGGTATAGAGTGCCCTCTTGTTGTCTGCATCCAGGTGTCCACAATCTGATCCTCTTCCACTAGGGCAAAACTTGGCAGATCAAGTTCATCAATGTCCAGTTGTTCTTCTATGATTGAAGTGTCCAATAGAGGTGGATGATATGGTTTGAGAAGCTTCACGTTGAATATTGGATGCAAATCAAGGTAGGTTGGTCGCTTCAGCTGAAAAGCATTTTCTCCAACTTTTCTAGTGATGGTGTAGGGACCATATTGCAGAGGCCGAATTTTTCTATGTGGGCCTGTGAGTCATTTTTTTTGAATCTGCAACCAAACCTTGTCACCTACAACAAAATAGTGTGCAACCTTATGTTTGTCATGGTGTTGCTTATACTTCTGATTCATCTTCTCCAAGATGTCATGAACCTGTTATTAGATGTGTTGGATTTGTTCAATGAACTTTGTTGCTTTTGCTACCTCAAATCTCCTATGAGGTGTGTATTCCATGGTGGATAATGAAATGGCTACATCAATTGGTGCCATGGGTTGGAACCTGAAGCATACTTGGAATGGACTGTGCTTGGTGGAGCTGTGTAGGGCTCGATTGTGTCCATGTTGTATGAAAAGAAGCCCCTCATCCCATGTGTGTGGATGTTTGGAGTGATACATCCGAAGCATGTGAACAATCAGGGGGTTCACCACTTCTGTCTGACAATCAGTCTATGGATGGAAGGTCGTGGACTTCATCAGCTTGGTATCCATCATCTTCCACAGAGTGGACTAGAAGATACTCAGGGACCTACTATCTCTATCTGAAACAATGGACTTGGGGAAACCAAAATAGAGCCATACATGATTAAAATACAAGTGAGAAATTTCCTTAGCAGATATATTTTTATTACAAGTCATCATGATAGCTATTTTTTTTAAATGATCAACTACAATAAGAATACAATCCTTGCAATGTTTTGAAGTGGGCAATCCTGAGAGAAAATCCATCGAGATAGATTTCCAAGCCCTAGTTGGTTGTACCATTGGTGTGTATAATCCTTGCTTCTTATTTGCTGGCTTGGCTATCGTACATGGGGTGCAAGATTTGAGGTACCTTTCTACATCCTTTCACATATGGGGCCAGTAGAAGTGTTTTTGAAGAACTGTAAATGTCTTCTCTACACCAAAGTGCCCAACTGTCTTGCTGAAATGTGTTTCCCATATCATCTTCTATTGCTTTGCAGTTGGAACATAGACATACCCCATGTGACAGAGGATATTATCTTGTAAATAGAAATCAAAGACATGTTTACCTTCTCAAAGCACCTGATATGTATCAGTAAAGGTAGGATGTACTTCATATAGAGCACCTCAGGTGGCAGTCTCATGTCTGCATAGATCAAGAACTATTATGAGTGCAGTAATTAGTGGATGGCTTAGACAATCTACAGTAGTATTTGAGCTCCCCTTTTTGTGTTTGATTATCAAATGGAATTGTTGCAGATATGTGGCCCACTTTTAGTGCCTCATGTTTCACAGTTTGCTCTATGTTTGGATGATTTCCAATGGTTTGTGGTCGGTGTGGATGATAGTCTCTTTTCCCAAGATGTAGTGTTTCAATTGTTTGTAGGCTTGCACAATGGCATAGAGCTCCTTGTCGTATGTGGGTATTTCTTGACTATATCATTGAAAGTTTCATTGTGATATGCAATGGGATGGTCATGTTGCATGATGACAACTCCTATGGCATATTTAGATGCATTTGTCATCAACTCGAAAGGTTGATGCAAGTCTAGCAAGGCAAGAACAGGAGCTAAACAGAGTCTATTCTTCAAATTCTCAAATACTCTTTGTTGTATTTTTGCCCACTGAAATGTAGCTTAGCTCCTCCTTTAGTCACTTAGTTTAGTGGCCAAACAACATGTGAGAATCCAAGAACAAACCTGTGATAAAAATTTGCAAGACCCAAGAAGCTGTGAAGTTCTGTGAGGGTCCTTGGTGTAGGTCATTCTTGAATAACCTAAATCTTCTTTGGATCAACATGGACCCCTTCCTCATCCACAACGTATCATAGGTACTAAATTATTTTTATCTCGAATGATTACTTGTCGAGTTTTGCATACAATTTGTGCTTTCAAAGAGTTTGAAGCACCTTAGAGACATGTTGCAGATGTTCCTCCCACATTTTGTTGTAGATGAGTATGTCATCCAGGTAGACAACCACAAATGAGTTGGTGAAGGGTCACAGGATGTCATATATCATCCTCATGAAGGTTGAAAGTGTGTTAGTCAAGACAAAAGGCATAACCAACCATTCAAAGAACCCCTCCTTGGATTTGAATACAGTCTTCCAGACATCAGTGGGATCGATAAGAATTTGGTGATAGCTAGATTTGAGATCAATTTTGGTGAAGAAATTTGTACCATGAAGTTGGTCCAATAAGGCATCAATCCTGGGGAGGGGGTAGTGATTCTTCACAATGATTTTGTTCAGGCCTCGATAGTCAATGCAAATACTCCATGTTCCATCCTTCTTTGGTACCAAGACAATTAGGCTTCTACAGGGTGAAGAGCTTCGCCTGATGTGACCCTTTTCGATCAATTATTGAATCTACCTTTTTATCTCATCATTCTCCAAAATTGATCTGTGATACATAGGTCTATTAGGCAAAGGTGATCCTAGCACCAAATCAATAGAATGTTTTACTTGACAATGAAGTGGAACTCCCATGGGTGACTTGAATAAGTCATATTCTCCCATGATTTGACCCATCTACTTCTATTATTGTGTTGATTATATAGTCAGGATTGTAACATCGGCCTTCTTGGATCTTTGTGGCTTGACCACCATGAGAATGAATTATTTTGTCTTCGTTCTTAGCTTTCCAATGGTTCAAATGGGGAGTTAAATGGAGATATGGTTCAAAAGTTATGGCTCTTAGAAGTTCTGCTACTAATTGGGGTAGAACCGTCACCCGAATTGTCGTCTGAAGTGTTGCCCAGATCACTTTCACATGAAAAAACACCAAAATTTTAATTGTACATTGAAAGTAAATTCTCTATTTCTCTCAATTTTTATTACATACAACCCTAGTATCCCTAAGCTAAATTCTAAATACACTTCCGAGGTCCTAAGTCATAGTTAAAGTACTTCATCACATCAAGATTGTACCAGTATTTAATATTTGCACTATTTTTTCACACACATCACCGTAGCATAGAACTACATGGAGTTTGATCCCTCTTTGAAGTATTGATATGTAGACAACACTCAACACATGAACGTGTTGAAGTCAAGCACAACTTTAACCGCTAATATTTTTTAACCCCATAATTGCATTTGTCTTTTTGATCTATTGAGATAGGATTACAAGCAATGGAAAAGATATACACATTGGGTTTCACAATGGATTAGAAGCTCTCACACAGTCCATGAAATATAGAGGTGAAGGTGAACCTATCATAGAAATCTCATAGCCCTACCAGCTACCAGACACTAACACTCCCTAGGGACAACAACACACTACTTTCTTGTGCAGTTGCAAGGATCTTCTCTAGAGACCCTACAAAACCCTGTTTTAGATTTACACTCAATCAACACAGCCTCCCAGTCAATTTCAACTCTAATCTAGTTTTGCATTATAGTTTTCCAGCTAAGTTTATGTTTTCTTTAGTTTCCCTTATTTAGCATATTTCTAAATTTAATAAGTTTCAAATCAGTTTGTATCATTTATTACATATTTGTAGCATTCTGATTTTGTATAACCATTTATCTAATTTAGATCTAGCACCTCTAGTTTCTCATTTTTTATAAAACATGTTGATCAGCTACATGTTTTTCATGTTTTATTTCCTACTTCATGTTTTATGTGTGTTTTCTTTGTTTGGCTTTTGCCATTTAAACATGTCCTTGTGTGCGGCTATAAGACTTCATTGTATGTTTCTATGTACATGAGTGACATTTGAATATGTTGTTGAGATGTTATAATTGATGTCAAAGGGTTTGATATTCAATAAAGAGTATGGTCATTGATGTCAAGGAAATTTTGTTGATAAGAGTCTAAAGTTTTTGCAGAGTCCATAGCTACTGATTGAGTCTATAACTTGCCATAAAATTTATTTTTGGTAAAGTAGACAATTGGCCAAGAGACTTGTTTTTTATATTTTATGTCATATGGAGACACAAAAATAGACTACAGAATTAATTCAAACTAAATACCATTGAATAATTTTTTCTATGTAAAGGAAGGTCATCTAAGGATTATGGAGAATAAGATTGTGTTCGGAGCTACTAGGCGAGCAGCTACAGACTGTATCAAGCATGCTATACACTGTATCAGGTTTTCTACGGATCACATCAAGTTTGATATGGACTACATCAAGGGTGCTACAGAATGCATTAGAGCTGATACAAACTACATCAAGACTACTACAAAGTTCAATAGAATCACAACAGACTTCTTTGAAAAGTTTTTTTAATTATATTCTAATGATTTCTTGCTCTATTCCAGCTTTGTCTTGCTGAGGGAAACCTATGTGAGTGATCTTTTATATAAGCTAATGTGAATTATGTTTTTCTAAAGAGAATAAATCATCACATAGTCAACTATAGAGTTTTGTTTGGCTAACTTTCAAGACGTTGTTGATCACTGTCTTGTATATAAGCAAGATCAAATTGTCTTTTTGATGTGTGGAAAATAGAGGATGATTATATAAATTTGCTAAGGAGTAGAGCAGAGGTCCATTGAGGAACGGATGGCTAGAGAGGCATGAGTATGAAATCACCAAATGATTCATACGAAGATTAACCCTAGAGTATACAGAATCTATTAAAAGAGCTGAGTAGAAAAGGCAGAGAGGATAAAGTCTTTGAAAATAAAGAGAAGAAAAAGAGAGCTTAATGTGTCTATTTGATTGATAAGCATATAAATAACAACATGAATTTGAAGATCGATAAATAGAGAAAGTAGAATTGTATCATCATTTATTGATAGAAGCAATTGAGAAAGGTGGATGATCTTATGCAACTGAGTCGGTGCTTGGCAAAGGGGGTTGAAGCTTCATGTAGATTGGTGTCTACAAATCAAGGAGTTGGTGCTTCTTAGCAAGTTGGTGCTTGTTGAATCTTATTGTCAAGTTGGTGATTGACTATTTGGGGTTGGTGCTTCAAGCTGAGTTGGTGCTCAACAATCTTTTTTACTCATTACATATCTGATGTAAGACATATAGTCTATGCAATGATTAATGTGGGTTTTCTTCCCTTTAAAGGTTTCCCACTTATATCATGTGTTATGTCTTTATGTTCTTTGTTGTTTAATTTCTCTATGGATTTTGCATTGATGCTTGACTAACGAACTAAAGAATTCAAAGAAAGTTTTAAGATCCCCCCCCCCTCAGTGGTTGTGCTTGCAACACATCCCTTGCATGTGGCCCCTTCTATTGTGTGTTTTGTGTGTACTCTTTGTTTGTGCGTGTCATGGCCATAACACTTGTTTGCTCAATTTTTTCAATTTTTTATATCATGATGGACATTATGTATCTTCTCATCCTTTTGATTCCATGATGGATATCATGCATCCTTCTCCAAGTAGTTTCATTTAGTATTCAATACTTAATTTGCTTCAATTATCTACATGCCTAATTGCTAACATCTATCTTGACAATCTCACTATGTATACTTGTTTCTACGTACATCCCACATTACTATTTTACTCAGTTTATATACATGATGATGTCATGCTCTTCCATGTTATCATTACTACTTATATTTACATCTTTTTCATAACATGTTTTGCATAAATTTTTATTTTAGGTTATTTCACATGATCAACAAATCATCTCAAAAGAGGAGGCATACACATTGGTTTGTCTTAGAGACTAAGCTCCTACAGTATAATATATAAACAAAATTTTGTAGATTTTACACATTGGATCATGGCCCATATCCAAAAATCATTCAAAGAGTCATTTTGGACAAAAGTGCTCTATTTGTACAAGGGTGCACCCCAACATTGTCCAAAATAGTGTGATGTTGTCCCAATAGCTATAAAACAATCACTTTCAACATTTCTCAGGATCAAAAGTAGTACAAAACAATTAGCAATAGGTGTACAGATTGAGTTTTCAAAAAAATACTTAGGCTTGTCTCAGATTTGCTCGATCTAGGCCATCATGCATGGCATGTGTTCTAGGTTAGCGTACAAGTTGTTGCTCAGAGTTCTAGTTGTTATTACTCGATCTCATAATCTATATACATCTAGATATCAAATTGGGGGCATGTGCATGCAATATGACTTCCTCACTTATTTTTGCACCAGTTTCATAGATGGAAGGACAATGCTTGTTATTCTCCACATTGTATACGCCAAAACCAAATTATACTAATTTTTGGCACTAGTTTTGCACCAAAAATGAGCCTTATTCCATCTACAATGGTTGGTTCACTTTTTTGCACTAGTTTTTATCACTGAACAATCTATTGGAATTCACACAAGGATTCCAAACTACTTCACCACATTGGGTATGCAATGATGGAGTCAAACAAACCTTGAATTCTTAGACACACTCACATATCAATGAGGACTGGGGCATGGACAGTCCAATCCAACCTATTCAATGAAAATGAAATCTATAGGGTTCCTACCCATTACAGTCACCAATTTTGTACCAAAAAATACAATGGTTTGTGTACCCAATCAAGTGTCTCCATTCCTTGTTATTAGATCTATAAGTTCCCTATCTTATACATCTTGATTTTCATTTTAAGTAAGGACTGATTTTATACATGTTTCATTGTAGGCTCACATGAAACACAATTCAGCGTTGTGGCCAACATTCAAGCACTGCACTTCATAAGTTCAGGTACACACTTTTCCTTTTAATTTAGTACTTTCATTTTTTTAGCATTATTAAAATAAAAGGAGGGGATGTGGACATGTAAATTAATATTTAAATTAAAACAGTGCACTTGTGACCACCCTTTTTACACACTTATCTCATGCCTTATTTCATGGCCTTTAGACCACTTTCCTTCATTTTCCACATGGATTAGCCATTCCTATAAGCAACCAATGACCTCATTATGATCATATTCCTCATGCAAAATAGTTAAAGCTCATCCGTAGAGTGTTCTTAACACCCAAATATGTTATTTGTGCTCCATAGACAATAATGCCCTAATTGGACAACGACGCTAGCTAAGAGTGTCCAATTCCACAACTCTTGTCCTCTTGCCAAATAGCGACTAATTATTTAATTTCAAATTCATGTAACGGGTCATCTCATAATTTTAGAAAGCCCCATCTGAATGAATTCCATAAATATCATTATAAAATCACATTTCAAACCAATTTACACACAAGAGGCTCCAACATGAAAAAGCCCTAGAATTCTAATTGCACATTGAGAACAAATTCCTCATTTCTACTAATTCTAATTACATACAACCCTAAGCTAAAGTATAAATACATTTCCAAGGTCACAAGTCACAGTTAAAACACTTATTCACACCAAGATTGCACCAATATTTAACATTTTGCACTAGTCTTTTGCACACACCACCATAGCATGAGAGAACTACATGGAATTTGACCCCTCTTCAGAGTACTAGTATGTAGACAACACTCAACATAGGGGATGTTGAGATCATGCACAACTTCAACCATTAACCCCTTATTACCCCATGATTAGATTTGTCATCTTATTATATTTAGCTAAGATTACAAGTGTAGGAGAAGGTACACAATATGTTTCACAACAGATCAAAAATTTCTGTATAGTCCACAGAACACATAGGTGAAGGTGAACTTGTCACATAAATCTTAGAGCTCTACCACCTACCAAACACCGATACTCCCTAGGGACAATAGGGCGTTGCTCACTTGTCCAGTTATAGTGCTCCTATCTAGTTACAACACTCATGTTTAGAGACCCTACACAACCTTATGTTGGATCCGCACCCAATCAATATAGCCTCCCAATCAGCTTTAGCCTTTGATACAGTTTTGCATTCTAGTATTCTAGTCAAGTTCACATTTTCCTTAATATTTTCTTCATTTAGCATATTTTTGAATTTAATAAATTCCAAATTAGTATGTCATTTATTGCATATCTATAGTTGTCTCTCTTAATTTCCCCTCATTTTTTAATTTGGATGCAAGGAAGAAACTAGTAAAAGGGGTGTGTAAAGGAATCCCTGATGAAAGTGTGTACGTGATCCAGATGATGATGAGAACTCCTCTTTAGCTTGGAAGAAATAACCTACAGATAAGAAAGACACTAGAAAATGGGTTGTTAACAAGATAGTTGAGTGGATTGCCTAATGTGAGCTAGATTCAAGAAACATATGCTTGCTAGGAGGTTGTCAATACACCGCTGATAACACTTAAGTTGACATATATGAAAAGAATGAATACTTGTATTCAGTAACGTGAAAGTAAATGCATGCTAGAAGAAGAAATTAAAATGCTTGTTCAAAGAAAATGACTAAATGTAGCAAAAGCGGATCAATACTCATGCTAAGATAGTTGGGGTTAGGTTCAGAAAATTAGGGAAGGCTCTGTGAGCAAACAAGAACACAAAAATTAGGGTTTAGTTGGGGTAAGGGGATGAAATACTTGTTATTTTCTGCCATAGTGACCGTCGGTGGTTGGGTGAACCATCAGCGATTGGGCTGACTATCGATGGTTAGGTAACTGTCGACGGTTAGGTAACTATCGACAGTTGAGGTGACCATCGACGGTTGGGCTAATCATCGACAATTACATGTGTGTTTTTGGAAATGATCAAAAGGGAATTACGGATTGGATAAATGGTCAAGTGGAGATTTGAATATGGGTCTGGTCAGAGATGGGAGGCTGGGAGATAAGTCTGATCAAGTTAGGGGGTTAGAGATGAAGTAAAACAAAGAAACAAGTACAAAGTTACCTGCAACTTGCTAGATTGTTAATGGTGGAAGTCTGGAGCAATTTGGCTAGAATGACAATACTTTGGATTTGAAAGCAACTCAGATAGAGGTTTGGATCTTCGTTGCTATTGCTTGACTGTTGAAAGAAAGCTAGATATTTGTGTGCAAGAAGATTTGATAGCTTGGACATGGATTCGGTTCACCTCCTACTCTTCTTCTTTTATAGGATGAAGTTGCTAATTGAGTAGGAGGAAGTTACTAATTGGATAGGGGGATAAAGTTGTTATTTACGATGTTTTGTAATGGTTTTAAAGTAGGTTGCTATTTAGGAGGAAGTTGTTCATCTCGTACACAGTTGTTAATGCTAACTGTCGATAGTTAGGCTGACCATCAGCAGTCGTGTGCCTAGGGAAAAATGGGTGAAGATAGGTCTAAAAAGTGGTTGATTAAAGGGGTGTTCAAAGGTTTAAGTGAGCTTAGTCAACTATGTGGTTAAATAGCTTCAGGGTTAAGAAGGGGTCCAAGGTGTTTCGACATCTAAAATTATCGTGTGTAGTTTTTGAGTGTCTACATTTTACCCCTTTTTGTTAAATGGCTTTGAATTAAAAAACTACAAAACAAAAATGAATTGCTAGTCCAGTTTTGATTGCCTTGAGCATGGGAGGAGGTGTCCCTCCTCAAATCAGGAGTTAATGAGATAAAACCGAAAGTGGGTCAAGGTTTGATAAGTGGTATATAGTGAGTCACAAGGTGGGTGACAAAAGGGGTTGGGCATTTAAAATGCAAAAATGCACACAAAATGCGACTAAGTGCAAGAGTCAAGACTGCGCAAAGACTAAAGTTTCCAATGTTGGTAAAAATAAGGTCAGCTCTAGAGGGACATATGACAGGGGTAACCGGTCCACAACGTTGGTTATAGTTGATCGGGTCATTCCTATCAAATCCTCTAGACAAGGTTAGTGTTTTCACAGGTATCCGAGGTAGGAAATGCTCTCTTGAAAAACACAAATGGTCTAGTCATGCGCAAGGTGTTGCAAATGTGCAAAAGGTCAACATGGCAAGGTGGGTCGATGCAGTCAAAATGACCAAGTAGGACCATCACAAAACATGAAAATAGTGTGGGTCAAAAATGACCAATGTTGAAGTGGACGTGGTCAAATGGGTGGCCAAAGAAGGGTAATCTATGAAAGTGCAAGTTTTGGTAGGGTGGAGATTAGGTGATCTCCAAAAGTGACTACCTAGGTGAGATACTTAAAATTTTGAAAATGTAGGGGACCCTGACCATCAACGGTCAAGGGTTCCCAGGGTCAACCATTGACAGTCACCCTGATCATCAACGGTCAAGGAAGAACCCTAAAAATTTGGAACATAAAAAGTAAAAAGGAAAGGTCATTTTCACTATTGACTTTAGTAATTTGGGCTCTGGTGTCCCTGTGCATTTTGATATTTGAACTTGCTCAGGTGGAGTGTTGTGAGTGGTTGAGCGTGTGTGGCAAGGTGATTAAGGGTTAACTAGATGAAGTGGGGATGAAGGTGCGACCGAGTGGCTGGACGAGGGCTCCAACCACGGCAGCGATCGTAAAATGAGGTAGGTGTTGTTATGAAATTAATAGGTAGTTGAATGTGCTTATTTAAAGTTATAATTGAGCAGTGTTAATTGAGGTTGATGGTGATGTGGAATTGGTTTGGGTAGGTTTTTTGGGGGTTTTGCCCTAATTAAGGTTTTGGTTGAAATTGGTCAATTTAGTAGGTGAAATTGAGAGTGGAAGGGTATTTTAGGTTGGAAGTGGGTTGTAGGACAGGGTTAGATTATTTTTAGGAATTTAGGTGATTGTTTAGGGTTGTAGGTGGGAATTGGTGGAGGGTGTCACCGTCGATGGTCACACATAGTGACTATCGATAGTTCAACCCGATCATCGATAGTCAATCATAGGGGTAAATGGCTCCTAAGGGACCGTTGACTGTTCAATGAATCGTCGATGGTCGAAGGGTTGGGGGAGTAGGTAGTAGAAAAGATTTAAAGTTCTTCTAAGTTTGTAAACTTGTAAAAATAGTTAAAGATTTTTAAAGGGTTGTTAAAGTTTGAAAATGTTTTAAAGTAAGTTGAAAGGTTATTTAGGTTTTTAAGGTATTTGTAAAGTTGTGTTTAAATGGTTTGAAGAGGTTTTGAAAGGTTTTTTATTAGGAGTGTTGGAAAGGTGAAAGTTTGTAATAATGTTTGTGTGGTGAAATTTGAAGGAACATATATAAATTTTTGTAAAGTGTGTAAAAGTTGTTGACATTGAAAGGTTTTGTTAAGGTGTGTGTAGAAGTGGTTTTGAAAATTTTGTTAAGGTTTGAAAGTGTTGTTAAAGCATTAAATAGTTGTGTTAAGTGGTGTAAAAGGTCAAAGGTATGTTTGATAGGATGAGAGATTTTGTTACAATGGTTGGTGGGTATAGTCAGGTAAAAGAAATGTCAGGGATGTAAAATAGTGCATCAAGGTTTGCGTTGAATAGTAATTATGCGAAGTATGGCAATTGGTTGATTGATAGTGGTAATATGGTAGATGTGATGGGTTAGATGGGAATAGGCTGAAAAAGGTAGAAGTAGGTTTGTTCTTAGCTTGAAGTATGCATGTTAATGTGATTGTTATGCAAGCATGCGACCAAATTCAAATGAGAGACTGAGTCCCTAAGATCTTTGTAGAGGTCCATGATGGGATGACTAATGACGAGTGAAGACACATGAAGGAGGTTGGCCTAGGGGCCATGAGACACAACCATCACTTGATGCAGGATGTGGCTATGATCATGGCCCTCATCGAGAGATGGGACCCGGCCACAAACACATTTTTGTTGCCGACTGGGGAGATGAGCATCCTACTAGAGGATGTGCATAGGATTACATGGCTACCCATTTGGGGGGAGCCGATTTATCACATAAAGAGTGAGGAGAGGGACTACCACATGGATCTGATATATGGAGCAAATCGGGTTCATGCTAGGTATCATGCAAGTGGTGTTTGTTATGGGCTACTACACTAGAGAGCTCCAAGGGACATATGTTTGCTGGCGATGATGATGATGGTCATGTCTTGCTTTGCACTACCAGATTTGAGCAATGATCAATTTCCATACCTATTACTAGGGGTACTTATGGAGATGTTGGGGAGGACTATATTTAGGTGGGCAGCAGTGTTATTAGTTTAGATTTATAGGGAGCTCTGGGCCTTTCGAGCACATAGGCGGTACGGTATCAGTGTTGGGTTTGTGATCCATTATTGGGCATATGATCACATACGAGTTTTGAGACCTTTGGGGCTACCATGGGATGGCTATGCTATGACAGACTACAGAATGGGTTTCATGAGATGGAGAGGAGATTATGCATTGACAGGGGCAGGTAGTGGTGTCAGGGACATTGACTAGTTTAGGGATGCTTTGGAGGGATTGGTGGTGGGTAACGTAGTGTGGAGACCATATGGGGGTTGGCCTAGTACAATTATCACACTTTATCACTATAGAGCTAGAGATGGATATATGGGAGGTAGGATGGCAAGATTGAGCTGATCCCATTCGATCGAGTTCAGAGGTAGTTTGGCCTCATGCAGGGGATTCCACCAGATTTCTCAAGATACAAGGGGAAGGATGCAAAGTTCTTGTGCCCAATGCTATAGCCACAAGACATTGTTTTAGATCATGAGTTACTGACGAGAGCCGCCATAGATGATGCTGGTGTTGCAGATGGTTATGCGGCATGGTGCCAAGCTCAATATGTAGCGGTTAATTTTGGATGGGGTGACAAGGGTCAGTAGCCCATGGATGTGGATCTCACTGAGGCACTGACATAAGATAGACAAGGGATAGCAGCACTGGTAGTAGCACAAGCCCATATTATTGAGTTACAGGGACAAGTGGCCACTTTACAGGGCCATATTGCCATTTTATAGGGTTAGGTGGTGACACTGATTGGAGAGCAAGATCAAGGGAGGATCTCTCTTGGGTTAGTGACTGAGGAGAGATATTCATTGAGGCAAAGCATAGGAGCCACGATAGCACCAGCAGGGGCACCTACAGGAGGACCAGATACAATTCCTATGACACAATACTTATCCACCATTGAGGAGTTGAGATATTATGAGGTGATTGTGCTAGCACAATTGCCATTGGAGCTTCGATATGGAGAGTACAAGGCTAGCTTGGTAGGTGGTCCATCTATAGCTACTCTGGGTCAGTGGGGCTCTATAATGGGTCAGGCAGGGAGATCAGGGGGACCACCCCCAGATGGTAGTGCAGGTGCAGGTGGGGCCAGTGGGAGTGGTGCCCCAGGGGCCTGAAATATGAGATTATATGATGTATATGTTTTTTATTTTGATACCGATCTGCGTGTCAATGATGCAAGATGTACATGAAAGAGAGAGATTTATAAATTAATACATGTATTTTTATTTGATGGACATGATATATATTCATTGAGATGTATTACTTTTATTATGATGTATATGATGAGAAGGTTTTATGATGATTATGGAGGTTTATTGATGTTGATGTTTTTTATGCTTATTTGATGTTTTGAGATATTTATGGATGATGCTTATGAAATTTATGGTTCATTAGTTTAGGTATGTGGTAATGTTTATGGATGTTCATGATGATGATTTTGTTCATGATGTTATAGAGGATGATTATGTTCATGATGTTATAGATGATGATTATGGTCATGATGTGGTTATGGTTATGAATTATGGATGACATGTTTGATGTTTTACGCTTATGAGGTATGGACTTTTAGCTTAGGCATGTGATGATGGTCATAGATGTTTATGTATAGTGTATTGATGGATAGGATGTTGATGATCATAGGTGATTTTATTATGTTATATGATGATGTGATGAGAGAATTGAAACAATATTTTGACGAGATGTTTGATATTATGATGAATATGTTAATATGAGTATAGTTTAGGTGATGTTTGGGTTTATACATAGTGGATGATGTGTTTGTTCATAGATATGATTGTGGACATGTGATTGATGTTTTTTTATTATGGTTTGTGTGTGATGTTTGTTTATATGATGATGGGGTTCATAGAAAGGATTGTTATATGATGATGTGGTTCATAGATAGGAGTATGGATTTGTGATAGATGATTTAGTCATGTTTTTTTAAGATGTGATGTGTTAATGTTTTGTATTGTTGTTATGTTTATAAGAAGCAACGATATGACATGGTTGATGATGTTGATTGATATGATGTAGTTTATGCTATTTATGTTATGATAAATGATTATTACTTTGATGATAATGATGTAATGATATGATTGTTGATGTTTTATGGTTGCAATGTTTTGTTCATGGATGGACATGATTCATAATGTTATGATGTAGATGGATTATTGCATTGATGAGAATGATGTTTTGAATGTTTTGATATGATATGTGAGATGGGGATATAATGAAAGCACATGAAGTAGGTTTAGATAACACACTAAATGTAGAGAAAAGAGAGAAGAATCATGAGACATATGTCCACATGAACTAATGAATAGAGGGTAAGAAAATGCATGATGTCTTCATTGGTAAGGGCCTAACAAAACTGAAGTTGGATTGACTTAATGAAAATAAGCCTTTCAAATGCTTCGCATGAGCATGCTTTGATTGAAAAAGAAGGTATCTTGATCACTTTGTGTCAAGTAAGCTCATAGTCCCTTGATTTTAGAGTGGGTATGAAGGGAAAGAAGGTGATAGGTTGAAAGGGGAAATGGGTGATATGGTACCCTGATATGGGTTTGCTTGCCCCTTCTATAGGTGATCAAAGAACCATAATAGACAAGTCCATGTCTTAATATAATGTGTAGACTTATTGATATGTAAAGTCTACCAATGCCATATATAAAAGTCGATTGTGACTTACTTGCTTTGATTTTAACATAGCGTTGTTTGTTGCTTTTGTTGTTTTGATAGGTTAGTGAAGTTGATCGATGCGAGAAGCTTCAAATATTTATTTTTGACAAACTTAACTTAGCCATCCTTCAAGGGAGTGGTCTAAAGTTGGATTCTTATAGCTACCTTCAAGGGAGCAGTCTATCTTTAAATAATTTAGTTGTTGGGTAGCTGTCCTTCAAGGGAGTAGTCTACAATGCTAGAGATATGGACCCAAGTGAGATTTTGGTATCCCAATTTGATTTTGAATGCTAGAATTAGACATGGACAAGTCTATTTAGGCTTAGAGGTCTAATTTTATGGAGGAGAGACTTTTAACACAAAAGGTTAATGATAGATGAGGAAAAGTGGTTTGAGAGACAACTAATCATGGGATTCCAATTGATTAGAGACGAAATGTATCCATGAGAACTATGCCATGGGTAGAGTCATGGTATTCATGCTTAGGATTAGGCTATAACTATGACGGATAATCACATGGTCCTATACTGTAATCAATTGTCCCCAAGAGGAAGAGGGTAAATATGTAATGAAATTGAAAATCTCGTAAACCAAGGGACGAGCTTAAGTTAGACACAAAGGTGAATGTGATCCTACTTTAACAAAATAAAGGACGTAGATGCAAAGCATTGAGAGGTCAGGTTCTATTTTGCCTTCGAGATAAGACAAATGATAAGCTCCTGATCCATACTTATAGGTTATGGTGTAGGGTCCAAGCCAATTGAAAGCAAATTTGCCTCTTTTGCTTTTCTCCAAATTAGTTACATGGTTTTCCTTAAGGACAAGGTCTTCAATATTGAATTCTCACTCTTTCAGGTGTTTTTTGTAAGCGTGCTTGATTCATTCTTGATAGACATGAAGATGATTAAGTGTTGTGAGATGATGTTCGTCAAGTAGCTCAAGTCGTACGAGACATTCCTAATGATAAAGATATCTGAAGCAAGAAAATATGGAATTTGAGAGGCAAGACTGCCTCTACTCCAAAGACAAGAGAGAAAGGGGTAGCACCCATAGTGGTTCAAATACTAGTGCGAAAGGCCCATAAAAAGAAAGGGATGTGCAAGTGCCAATCTCGACCTGAAGCACTTATAACTTTGGTTATCATTTTGTTGAGGGTTTTGTTAGAGGCTTCAGCCAGTCCATTTGTTTGGGGATGATAGCGTGAGGAAAAGCTTAAATTGATGCCAAAAGCATCACAAAAAACTTGGACTTTATGGTTTTTAAATGATTTGTCATTATCAGTAATGATCTTATGGGGAACACCAAAGAGATGGATGATATGGTGATTGATGAAGTCAACAATCTTTTCAGCTTTGGTCGAGATAAGAGAAATGGCTTCCACCCACTTGGTGAAATATTCGGTAGAGGTAAGGATGGATTGGTGTCATTGTGAATAATAAGGATTGATTTCCCTAATAAGGTCAAAATCCCATTGTAAGAAGGGCCAATAGTCTTTGGATACTCAAAGGCCATGGGTAAGTGTGTGATGTATATTAGTGTGTTGCTGACATTTGACACTCTTCTTTACATAATCACAACAATCTTGATTGAGGGTGGGCCAATAGTAGCCAAGGCGAAATATACATTTAGCGACGGCTAGGCCACTAAAATGTCCCCCACATAATCTGTCATGTGTTTCCTTGATAGCATGGGAGGCTTCATGACTATGCAAACAACGAAGGAGGTTGTCAAAGCCAAGTTTGTAAAGGATTCTCCCCTGGTATGGTGTAACGAGAGGAACTTTGAACAAAGTCTCTTCGGACATTCTTTGAAAAGTTGGGAGAAATAATGTCAAGGTTAAGGTAGTTAAAAGTTTGGTCGTACCAAATGTCAAAAAGAGAGGCTTCGACACTACAAATGGTAGGAAGGTCAGAACTAATATATGAGGGTGTGATAAAACAATGGATGGTGACAAATAGTTTAGATTCAGTAGGTTGAGATGGAATTTGGGAAGCAAGGAAATCCATCGTATCCATGAATTTGTTGGTAGATCGAGAAACTAACTGGATAAGGTAATCTTTGAATGATGCTAAGAGTACATTTACAAGTTGTTTGTACTATAGTCAGACATCATTTTTGCATTGATAAGATCTGTTGACTTGGTTGATGACCAGTTGGGAGTCGCCAAAGACACTGATTGTTTTGACCCTTAGGGCTAGAGCGGTTTGGAGACTATGACTAGGGATTCATACTCAACCATGTTGTTGGTACACTTGAAGTCAAGTTTAATGGAAAAGGGAAGAGGTTCACCATTAAGAGGAATGATAATAACTCCAACACCCCCACCATGTTGGCATTTGAAGCCATCAAAAAACATGGTCATTTGGTAGGTGGGTTCTTCCTAAGAAAGAGTTGCGATGGACTCATCTGGAAAAGCAAGAGGAAGTGGTTGATTGTCTAGTAGAGGAGCTTCAACAAATTGGTCGGTGATGACTTGCCCTGTAATGGACTTTTGCTAAAGGAACTCAAGATCGAACTCAGCGATGAGCATGAGCCACTTAGCCATACGTTGGTTTTGGTATGGTTTAGAGTGCATGTACTTGAGTGGGTCAGTGTTAGTGATGACATAGGTTTTGTGATTAAGGAGGTAGTGATGGAGTTTGGAGGTCACAAATACAAGTGCAAGACAAAGTTTCTCAGGATGAGTATACCGAGTTTTATATTTTATAAGTGTGTGGCTAATGTAGTAGACGGCTTACTTATTGTTTTGTTCATCACGGTGAACAAGCATTGCCCCTAGGTAATGGTCAGTGGTGGATATGTAAGGGTAGAAGGGTTGGTCTTCCCTAGGAGGGATGAGGATAGGGGGAGAGAGAAGGTATTCTTTGAGGAAATCAAAGGCTTGTTGACAATCTTGGGTCCACTTAAAAGAGGTGTCTTTCTTTAGGAGATGGTGAAAGGATTGACATTTATCTGATAATTGGGAGATGAAACGACAAATGGATTGGAGCTTCCCCTGTAAACTATGGAGTTGCTTATATTTAGGAGGCATCTCCAAGATTTCTCTAAATTTGGTAGGGTTTATTCAAATTCCTCGAAGAGAGACGATAAAGCTAAGAAGCTTTCCTGATAAGACCCAAAAAATACATTTCTTGGGATTGAGCCTGATGTGATAATGAATTAGTCGGTAAAAGATGATTGCTAAAATGGCTAGGTGATCCTTGCAGTGTTTGGATTTCCCAAGGAGATCATCCACATAGTCTTCTACAATTTTATGGATGAGGTCATGAAAAATGTAGGTCATGGCATGTTGATATGTTGTTCCAGTGTTCTTCAGTCCAAAAAACATGACCCTGTAACAGAGGGTTCCCCAAGGGGTGATAAAGAAAGTTTCATGCTAATATTTGGGGGCAATCAAGATCTGATTATATCTTGAGAAACCATCCACAAGAGATAACATCTCGTGGCCAGTTGTAAGATCAACAAGTTGGTCAATGTTCGGCAAAAGAAAGTAATCCTTTGGGCAAGCAAAGTTAAGGTCATGAAAGTCAATGTAGAGGCAAAATCCCCCTATGGGTTTGGTGATAGGAACGATGTTAGAAACCCATTATGGATAGTCTATGGGTTAAATGAAGTCAACAGATAAGAGACGCTGAAGCTCTTCTTTGACAAGAAGGGTGATGTGAAGGTGCATCCTACAAAGTTTTTGCTGAATTGGCTTAACCTCAAGATGGGGACAATGTTGTGGAGGACAATAGAAGGGTCAATTCTAGGCATATCCTAATAGGACCAAGCAAACGCTATGCTACGATCATGAAGGAAAGAAGGGTAATTTTATTGTTCCATGAAATTTAAGGATTGACCGATCTTGACAATATGAGGGTTATCTTGAGCACCCAAATTGACATCAATAGTGGATTCATTCAGCATGGTTTGGTTCTCAGGGTGAAGGGATTTATGGATAGAAGAATCTCCTGCATCGAGGTAGGTGACAATAGAATCATCATCTTGACATTGGATGGTCTTGATGGTAGGAGAATCTCTCTCTATTATTTCAGGATGGATGAGAGGAAGGGTTTTATTTCAGCCATCTTTTTGATAAGTCAAGGGCCCAAACTAAAGGTATTGATAAAAAAAAGGTTAGATGGGATGATATCGAAGTCTTAAGACTTTGAGGGAGATGGGGTTGGTGAGGACGAAACATCCTCATTGATGGTGGCGATGGGTTTTGGTGAGGTGGGTTCTTTTGGTGGTATGAACCCAAGGCTGAATAACTCACAAGGTTTTTGAGTTTTGATTACAGGTAACTCGTGAAGTCCCTACTCATAGAAGCTGAGACCAAACCCCTTCCAAGCACACCTATAAAGGTAAGCTTTGGCAAAGGCTGGTTTGTCCATGTAGGAGAAATTGACGATGAATGGTTGGATGGGCGAAGTAGTGGCGGGAGCAAGAAGTGGTTGATCCAGTGCCCCATAGATGAAATTTGTTTGATGGTTGGGGAGCCTAAAAGGGACGATGGTTTCGATGTTAGGATCATAGGAAGGGTCATGTTTGAGGTTCCCATACTCTTGCGGAGTAGGGAAAACATCCAAGGCTAAAAGGCTATACTCCCCAAAGGAGAGACATTGAAACGTGGGTTCCAAGGGGTCCTCTACGGGAGTTTGGGAAGAAGGGATAGATGAGCTAGTTGAAGCTTCATCACTGGTATGGGTGGGAGTGCTATTGGTTTTGGTTGGTGGTGAGGTAGTGTTATTAGTAGTTGATTGTGAGGTGGATGAGGGAGGAATAAGAACATCATTAGGCTGATATGTCATATTGCAAGAGGCAATAAGGACTAGGATCAACTTTGATGGTAACAACTTGACCTTCATGCTCAAATTTGACACATCGATGTAAAGTAGAACGGACATAACTCATGGCACGGATCCAAGGGCATCCAAGTAACACATTATATTTGAACTCGCCCTCTATAATGTAAAATAGTTCGAGAATGGTACGAGGCCCCAAGTAGATATGGAGGACAACTGTCCCCAAGGTAGTGGCCATGGTATCATTGAAGGAGTGAAGGACCGTTGCACATTCTAACATGACGTTCTTAGGTAGCTGAAGTTGGTCATAAGCATGGGAGGAGATAATGTTGATGCTAGCTCCTCCATCAATCATTACCCTTTTGATGCGGGTTTGATTGATATATGTAGTGATGAAGAGGAGAGGATCAGAATCCTCGAGATGAACAGGAGGTATTTCAGAATCCTAAAAGATGATGAAGACAGAAAGCTGGAGAGCTCCAATAAAGGGTACAAGAGGTTGAGGGTCATCTAGTTGAACCTCTATAGATTGTACAACCTTTATCGGTGCCTGACGATGGTGAGGTGAGGTGTTGATTAGTTCATAAAGGCTCATCTTCACCGGTGTTTGGTGAAGCTGTTTCAACACTATCCACTGGATGGATTCAAAAGGGTTGGAGGGAGAGGCTCCCAGAATGGACACTTTGGATCTTGGTGCTTGTGAAGGCAAGGGTAAAGGTGTTTCAGTTTGGTTGGAGGGTTGAGAGGTTGAAGGGTATGTCCATGGAATGGACACTTTGGATTTTCCCTCATCCTTTTGTTGGGCCTGAGATCGGGTAACCATATGAATAGTGTGGATGAGAGGGTTTGTTGGATTTCATGGTTGCTTCGGTTCCTCCTCCTCACTCTTGGGTGAGAGCAGGGGTGTAGGTAAATGTTGGATTGGTTGGTTGGGCCATTGGGTTGGTAATGGAGGTAAGAGAGGTTCATCTAATAACAGATCATCCTCATCATATAGGCTGTGAACAAGTGCTTGGAGAGATTTGTAGTTCTCTGTGTCATGTCCCGGTGCCCTATGGTATGCACAAATCAAGTTATCATTAAACCAGGAGGGTTTGGTATTGGAAGGGTAGAATGGTTTGATAGGTGGTAAGTTAATGGAAGAAGCTTGTAACAACCTTTGTAGGATGGTTGAATAAGATTCATTCAAAGGTGTTGGAGGTGATGGGTTTATAGTGTTAGGGATGAGAGCCTTTTCAGAAGCAGTTCTCACCTTAGAAGTTGTAGGTGGTGGAATGGTTTTAATTGGTGGTTGGGATTGCTTAGTTATGGTTGTGTTGGCCATTTTTTTGGCCCACATACCAATTTTTGCCCAAGTGTGAGAAGGTGGACTTTCAAGAAAAAGTGGCAAGTTCAAACAACTTCGGGTTTTTAGAGGAGCACTACTTAATTACTTCATAAGTTGTCAACAGTCAAAAACCCGAAATAAGTAATGAGACATCAAAAGCCCGATTCAGTCATAGAAGTGCTTCTTAAGATCTCAAAAAGACAAGTCTTCTCCAAACATAAATCCAAATATCATTGACAAAATCTGAAGGCCGGTAACAAGTTTTCCAAAGGGTCACTACCCCTTTCGAAGGGACATTTCCATTTTACCCAAAAAAATTGTCATCAGTAGTGGGGGCACTTACAAAAGTTTGGGTCCTTTGAAAAAAGCCCAGGTCCATTACTTAAGGGCTTGTTCACTTTTCTAGAAGACCATTGCAATATTTTTGAAGGTCTCAAGCAGAAGTCTGAAGGGTATGTTACCCTTCGGAAGGTGCCATTGACAAACCCTGAAGGGTCTCTTGCCCTTCAAAAAAGTCCTTGTCAAAAATTTCAAAAGGCAGTTTTGGAAAGGTTTTGAATGAATTCCTTCAGAATTTTTGTCCAAAGGAAATAAGCAAAGAAAATGTTTCAGGGAAAATAAGCTCGAGGGATAAGTTGCAAGGAGTGTGACGCCTGAATGAGTAAAATGGAAAGTTTCGAAAGGAAAATTATGGAAAATAGTCCACAAAAAGCAAACGATCGTGGTACTTTAAGGTCAATGGTCAACAAATCCAAGGGTGCAATTAGTCAAGGACAAATGACACAAGTGCATATAGCTCACTTCTAGAACATGCAAAGTGGTCAAATAGGGATTAGACGCATCCAAGGGGAGCGCAAGCATGCAAGGACCAACTGTGTAGTGAAGAACACACCAAGTCTTAAATGTCAAGGTCAAATCACTTAAACTTGGCAGGGACACACAGCTACCATGGGCATGGCTCTATCAGTTATAGCAAGAGACTTGAATGCATAAGGGGCTCAAGCAGCTTGGCAGTGGTCTTGGGTGGTTACCTCATAGTCAAAGCAGTTGCATGGTTTGAGTAAAAAGAACTCAAGGACAACAAGGAATAGTCCTGGTCATTGGCAACTGACAACTTCTCTCCATTCTCCATCGTTAGAAGCTCTTCCTTTTCTCTCTCCTCGTTTCTATATATATATATATATCATGCTTTTCATTTTGTAAAGATTCCTAGTTTTTGAGAAGTTCTAATTTTGGAGAAGTTCCCAGTTTTTAGACTTTTTCATCTTTCTAGGAGACGGACATTCATTGAGATACTGCAAAGTATGCTCCACTTGATTAGGCTCAACCCTATCAAGCCTATTGTAAGAACTACCTCTTGATGTAATAAGATGATTTCTTTGCCTATCTCTTGTCATTGATTAGTGCCTTAGTATGTTTGTGCTTGGTGGATTCATGAAGGAGATTCCTCTTAGTCTATCAGCATTCTACTTGCCTCTTTAATATATTTTCTAGCTCTTGCAGGTCTGGATTAGTGTTCTGCCTAAACCTCTTCCAGTGTGTTAACTTGATCTCAAGATTGTGTAAGCCATAGTTGTCTTATGAATGATCTAGTGTGGGTTCAAGCATGGATGAATATTCATTTTAATTTGGTGCATCACCTGTTTAGCTTACTTAGGAACCCTTATCCCCTTTCTACCACTTTTCCTCATGGAGCATTAGTTTAGTTTTTAGTTTAGGTGAGCATCAAAGAGGAACTGGCATGCTCCAGAGGTTCAACTTCACTACAGGATACCCACAGCCTAAGGTTGCTCCAATTTTGTAGCTGGGAGTGAAATAACCTAAAAAACTCTCCCACAAGGTGCAATTCCACACTAAAACAATTTCTATCACGCCCGATGGGACTAGGTCCAAAGCAGTGAAGGATTTTTGGTGTTCTTCTGCATATCAGCCTTTGGAGGCATTCAACAAACATCAATGGTGACTCTGAGCATCTATTAGCTGGTTTAAGTAGTCCAAGTGCCTGATCATCATTATCTGGTATGTATAATCAATCATATTTTGATCAAAATGCTCATTCTCTGCCTCAACATCCTTCATATCAAGATAGCAATGTTTATGGCTTCGCCTCAAGTGTTTCTAAAGATTCTTTTGGGAAGCCTTCTCAGTCTCGAGCTATCCTTAGTTTTGCTCCAAACCAATCCATTTCAAGTTGGAGGCAAATGCTCTTAGGGTATCAAAAGTACATGATGGAACTTAATACGCAGAGGGGATATGGTCAAGATATCCCTGACCACATCATCCATGACATAAGAGCTACATTGTAGCAAATGAAAGATAAATAGGCACCTATTGAAAGGGCAAATTAGAACAACCTCTCAAATGAGATGTTGAATGTGAGTGGTTACATCCAAAGCATTGAGGATAAATTGAACAACCTTGAAGAACAACTGGGCCAATTCCACCAACTTTATATGTCTTCATATACACCACCTCAAACCTCATATATATCACCCATTCTTCCCCAAAAAGCCACTCCAAGTGAAACCCCTATGTTCCAAGTTCTTCAAGTGTCCCTCAAACCTTCCCTTCTTGGAATTCAATTCAAGAAAGCTTTCAAAGAAAGGAGGAAATTGTTGTAGAGCAGCCTATCATTGAGATCCAAGACCCCACTTATCTTCCTCAAGAACCCTCATGTACATCTTATTAGCCCTCTTGTGTTCCTTATCTTCATAAGGCCTCTGACCAACTTAAAGAGAATCTTTTCAAAGAAAATATAGATAGGAAAATCAAAGAGTTGGAATTGAAGATGAAGAAAGAGGAAGAGAGTCGAAATCAAGAAAAGGCAATGGTTTCCCACACATTCCCCTCATGGAAATCAGTCAGAGAAGGCATACAAAAAGGGGAGGAGGTATCAGTGATGAAGGTCCAAGTGCCAATTCAAAAAAAAGAGGTGTTAGTTGAGACAATCCAAGAAGGGCTTTTCCTTCAATGATGAAGGTCCTAATGCTTTTCCTTCTTGGGAGTCAGTCCAAAAGGGATTTCAGAAGGAGGTGTTAGTTGAGACAATCCAAGAAGTAGTTTTTGAAAAGGAGTTGGTTATGCCGAATCAAGCAACCATAACTCAACTCAATGAGCTCGGTTTACAAGAATTTTGAGACTCTCTCTCCTCTCAAGAACCACCAAAGAGACCATTCAAAGTCCCTAGCTAGAAGGATACTTTCCTAAACTACAAGCAATGAACTTCTTCACCCTCCCACCATCTCCCTCATGAAAGAAGAACCTATTCTACAAGGGTTAGAGGAGGAGCTTGCAATCAAAGTTGAGTCTAAAGAAGACAACACAAGTGTCTATGATGAAGAGATCATGATAGGCAACCCACTTCAGTTAGAGGGGCGAGAATCAATTTTAGACCAATCTTCTTGGCATGGCTTCAATACTAGTACACTGGATCTTAAAGAGGACAGCCCTCAAGATGATAATGAGACAGACCTTGAAAGGACTACTAAAAGTCCATTCTACATAGATGAAGAAGAGGATGATTAATTTCAAGATGAATTGGAGCTAGAAAAATGAAAATCAGACCTTGAGCAAGACAAAGATGTTCTTTTGGAACTTGAAAGTTCAAATCAACCCTCATTTGCAGTTGAGGAACAAGAAGAAATCTTGAGTGAGGTTGATGAGGAAGACATCTTGTGTGCTCAAGAAGTGCAACTTAAAGAACCACCACCTTGTGTGATGAAGGAGAACCTTGAGGATAAACAAAGTTTTCAATATGAGCATGTCCTTCAAGGAAACTATGATCTGATTATACCTAATAAGCATGATGATGAATCAAAAAAGAGAGAATGAGGTAAAATCTAACTGCTCAATGTTTGTGTTGACAAAGGGATGTCCTATCAGGGACCTTGCTCAATTGGGAGATGAAAAGGAGGAGCCATCACAGGTTTTGCTCAATTTAGAGCACAAATTTGAGCACTAACAAGAACAAAACCAACTTGCATATCCATTCTAGGATGGTGGCATAATCAATCAATCAGGACGGGTAAACGAGTCTATTTTTGTTCTTTTCCTTGGAGAAGTGTGTCATCAACTTGTTAAAAATCCAGTACTTCTCCATATTTGTTTAGCAGCTCTCAAACATGTATAGTATAATGGATTAGTGAGGAAGGGCATCTATTTTGTACAACCAGTCAGTGGTTTTGTATAGTTTCTTTTTTATTGGTTAGATTAGGGTAGGATAGATTTCCATGCTTTCCTCCAAGTGCCTTGTGCACATTTCCTTTTTTGTTGTATGTTTCATTTCAATAAGTGCCTTGGGCACTTTGTTTTGTGTTTCCTTGTTGCTTCAAGAGAAGGTTCCAGAAAGGATCAGCCTTGTTGAACCAAAGAAGAGACTCCATGCCCAATGGACTAGACAACGCAGCATACGCTGGGTTTTCAACCATAGCAGGCATGCCTACCTACGAGTTGCTAGAAATTTTGGCCATTTTTTTGGCCCACGTACCAATTTTTGCCCAAATGTGAGAAGGTGGACTTTCAAGCAAAAGTAGCAAGTTCAGACAACTTTGAGTTTCTAGAGGAGCACTACTTAATTACTTCATAAGTTGTCAGTAGTCAGAAACCCAAAATAGGTAATGAGACATCAAAAGCCCAATTCGGTCTTAGAAGTGCTTCTCAGGTTCTCAAAAAGACAAGTCTTCTCCAAACGTAAATCCAAAGATCATTGACAAAATTTGAAGGTCAGTCACAAGTTTTCTGAAGGGTCACTACCCCTTCCGAAGGGACATTTCCATTTTACCCTTGAAAATTGTCATCAGCAGTGGGGGCTCTTACAAAAGTCTGGGTCCTTTGGAAAAATCTCGGGTCCATTACTTAAGGGCTTGTTCACTTTTCCAGAAGACCATTGCAATATTTCTTAAGGTCTCAAGCAAAATTCTGAAGGGTATGTTACCCTTCAGGAGGTGCCATTGACAACGCTGGAAGGGTCTCTTGCCCTTCAGGAAAGTCCTTGTCAAAAAGCCCGAAAGGCAATTTTGGTAAGGTTTCGAACGAATTCCTTCGAACTTTTTGTCCAAAGGAAATAAGCAAAGAAAATGTTCCAGGGAAAATAAGTTGGAGGGATAAGTTGCAAGAAGTGTGAAGCCCGAATGAGTAAAATGGAAAGTTCTGAAAGGAAAATTATGGAAAATAGTCTGCGGAAAGCAAACGGCCATGAAACATTAAGGTCAATGGTCAGCAAATCCAAGGGGGCAATCAGTCAAGGACAAGTGACACAAGTGCATATAGCTCACTTCCAGAACATGCAAAGTGGTCAAACATGGATTAGACACATCCAGGTGGAGCGTGAACATGCAAGGACCAACTGTATAGTGAAGAACACACCAAGTCTTAAATGTCAAGGTCAAATCACTTACACTTAGCAGGGACATGTAGCTATCATGGGCATGGTTCTATTAGTTCTAGCAGGAGACTTGAATGCGTAAGGGGCTCGATCAGCTTGGTAGTGGTCTTAGGTGGTTACTTCATAGTCAAAACAGTTGCATAATTTGAATAAAAAGAACTCAAGGACAACAAGGAATAGTCCTAGTCATTGGAAACTGGCGACTTCTATCCATTCTCCATCGTTGGAAGCTCTTCCTCTTCTCTCTCCTCTTTTCTATATATATCTCATGCTTTTAATTTTGTAAAGTTTCCTAGTTTTTGAGAGATTTCAATTTTGGAGAAGTTCCCAGTTTTTAGAATTTTTCATCTTTCTAAGAGACGGACATTCATTGAAATACTGAAAAGTATGCTCCGCTTGATCAGGGTCGACCCTGTCAAGCCTATTATAAGAACTACCTCTTAATGTAATAAGATGATATCTTTGCCTATCTCTTGTCATTGATCAGTGCCTATCATGTTTGTGCTTGGTGGATTCGTGAAAAAAAATCTTCCATAGTCTACTAGCCTTCTGCCTGCCTTTTTAATGTATTTTCAAGCTCTTGCAAGTCTTGATTAGTGTTCTGCCTTAACCTCTTCCAGTGTGTTAACTTGATCTAGAGATTGTGTAAGCCATAGTTGTCTTATGACTAATCCAGTGTGGGTTCAATCATGGATGAGTGTTCATTTTACTTTGGTGCATTACCTGGTTAGCTTACTTAGGAGCCCTTATCCCCTTTCTACCCATTTTCCCCATGGAGCATTAGTTTAGCTTTTAGTTTAGGTCAGCATCAAAGAAGAACCAACCTACTCTAGAGGTTTAACCTCACTACAAGATACCCACAGCCTGAAGTTGCTCCAATTTTGTTGCTGGGAGTGAGGGAGCCTGAAAAACTCTCCCACAAGGGTGCAATTCCATGCTACAATAGGTTGGATTTGGGGTAAATGATTTGAAAGTGGAAGATTTGGACAATAAGGGATTGGATATAGGTAGGAAATTAGTAGATAGGTTAGTTAAGAATGATGGAGAGCTAGATGGTTTGATGGGTGTAGGTGCAGGTAGAGAAAAGGGGGATGGTTTACTAGAGGAAGAATGGGTAGTTGGGATGGTAGAAAGATGGGGTCCTAAGATAGAAGGTAAGTGGGAAGGAGGTGGTATGGGTCTAGTTCAAGGTAGAGGTTTGGGTAACTCTACTTGTTGACCATTTTTGGTCCTACAGGCCAAAAAGTTGGTCTCCTTCCTTCCCTGCTATCTTGAGCAATCAGTCATTGATGTATCCACCTTTCTGCAATTGTGTTTTCCCCCTTTTTGAATAGGCCTATTTCTTTAAAGAACCAAATGACTTGAGTTTTGTAGATGTATCGGGTTGATCCACAGGCTTTTTTTTCTTTGGGCAGTCAATTACACAAGCCTTTTTGACAAGGGAATGGGCCAACTTCAAAGAGATATAAGTCTTTTACAAAGCTCTAAAGACAAAGTGCCCGAAGGGATTTCTTCGGACATTTTGTTTGAATAAATTCATAAGGAAAGAGACCAAAATTTGAAGGCACATTTCCTAAAAAATTGAAAAGGGTGGTTCAACGTCGGGGTTCAATGATATGAAATAAACTACACAGACCAACCAACAGTCACATGATCTTTCCGAGAGCTTTGAACTTTGAACTTAGAAATATTGAAATATTGAACCGTTGAACCATTGTAGGTTCAAGCAGTAGGTTCAAACTATAGGTTCAATGATACATTAAATTTACAAGGGAATTGAGTGAACACGACTCCTTGCAGAACATAGAGTATTGAACTATTGAACTGTTAAACCATTGAACTTCGAAAAAGGGTTTAGGTTCAATCGAAAGGTTCAAAGTCATAATTGAAAAACCTGAAATGACCTAAGCAGTTCGCAAAAGGGGCAACATAATTTATTTAGAGTGAAATTATGGAACCAAAAGTGCCCTTGCGGAGGGCAAGGTACTTAACTTGCAGAGGAATAAAAGAGAACGCTGAAAGATAAGTTTTCTTCAAAAAAATCCAAGGCAAAAGATGAAGAATTCCTTTGGACTTTTTGTTCGAAGGAAATTCATAAGGAAAAGATGCAAAGGATTTCTTCAGACTTTTTGTTTGAAGAAAATCCGTGAGAAGCAAGGGTGAATTCCTTCGGACAAAATGCCTGAAGAAATTCCTTCGGACATTTTGTCCGAAGAAATTCACAAGGAAGAAGCTAAGGTAGGTTTTCCTTCAGACTTTTTTTCGAAGGAAATTCAAAGGGAAAGAGACAAAAAAAATGTTGAAACATGAAGGAAAGACTTCCTTCAAGCAAAATATCTGAAGGAATTGAGAATCAAGGGAGCCCGAAGGGCAGATGCCTTTGTGGGGGACTCTCGGTGACCAAGAAGGAACCAATCAGAAGTTCCGAAGGGGCATTTCAAGACTCAAAGGGCCCTCGCGAAAGGCAGTGAGCAAATTCATCAAAGAGCGAAGGGCAAAGGATTCCTTTGGATTTTTTGTCCGAAGTAAATCCAAAGAAAAGATAAGACAAGGGATTCCTTTGAAATTTTGTTCGAAGAAAATCCAAGGAAGGTTCAACTGCAAAAAGCCAAAGAAATTGCCAAAGAGGTGACAGGCCCGAAGACATCAAATTCAGGACAATGGAATAGCCATTGGCTTTCAAATGGTGACGGGTGCACAAACGTCAACTTTATGGTGATAAGATAGACGTTGATTCTCAAATGTTTAAAGATGGGCCCATGTGTGGAAACTTGACGACCCACCGAGAAGAGAGCTTGAGAGCTCAAATTTCCAAAAAGAGCCAGAAAATGACAAAGATAGCCCCGAGAGCTCAAATGGCCAGAAAGAGCCAAGAAAAGACAAAATCCAAGAGTAAACTCAATGACCCGTCGAGAAAGGAGCCCGAAGAGCCAAACACAGACACGGATAGAACATCCCAGGTGGCAAAAGAGACGTCGGTAGAGGAGTTATTTCAGTGGTTGGAACAGTCATTACGAAATGGTCATCAAAGAGCGCAAACAATGAATGGCGCGGCCTATTTTTCTTTATATAAGCATTAATGAGCAGACAACCACGTGAACCTCTTTAAGAAGTGTTCTTGTTTTCAAACAAAAAGGCGCGACCCATGCTTTCACAATGACGTTTAATATAATTTAAACACCAAAGTCAAGACTTGGACTGCCGCAGCATGGCTTCCTTCACCAGACTTCCTCTTCCCAATGAATTGAACGCAACATGGGCCACTTGTGGAAAAAGGCACCATTGATTTCTCTTTCTCTATATATTGAAAACTTTCATTTGAGAAATGGATCTATCTCTCATTTTGTAAGGCGAAGCCCTGCCAAAATTTCACCTTGAATCAATAAGAATGCATTGTACCTCTATTTGACTGGTTATATCTCTGAGTGTGTCTACGTATTAACCTTGTGTTTAGTCATTTTAGCTTGATGCTTTCACAAGTTGACACCAACACACCTAGTGTAGCTAGAGTACTAGTTCTACAGGTTAATAGGAAGTGTTGCATCTGGAGCACAGAGACAAAAAAGGGTTATCAGACAGTGTGTTTTCTACATCATCTGTGGTAAGTTCATTTTTTGTGTCTTCACTAAGCCTCCCTATTAAAACTCCCTACGGTCTGGTCTTTTCATCAGATAAAGTGTATGTCCACCCTCTTCTGGTCTGAAGTATGAGTAACTGAGTATATCAAACTTGTTTGGTGCATCATCGTCTTAGGTTAGTTTTTGTTTTCAATATCCTTCTCTCTTTTCACCCCCCCCAACTATATATATTAGCAGTAGTAGTGAAATAACTCAGAGATGCATCAAAGGGAGCTAGCCCTTATCTAGAGATTCTCCCCTCAGTTTTACCCACAGCAAGAGGGGAGTCTCCATTGTACCGCATGGAAGACAGGAGCTCAGCCCCCTATCAAGGGTACAATCCATAGCGTCAATAGTTTTTGGCACGCCTGGTGGGACTAGTTTTATCCAAAGAGTTGAAGAATTTTGGTGTGTTCTTCAACCAACCAGCTTTTGGAGGCTTTTCATCAACACCAATGGTGACTCTGAGTTGAATCAGCTGGTTAAGCAGTCCTGGTACCATTAAGAAATCACATTTTTGGTATGTATAATTTCATTGCTTAGCATCATAGGCCTTGTGTTCATATAACTTTGATCAAGCTCAGGTTGTTCATGGAGTCACCTCAAGCAGCTCTCCTAGTTGCCCTTCAACAGTAAGGGAAGTAACACTGGAATTTGAGAATCAAGTGATGGAGATAGACAAATTGGATGAGCAGTATAGATATCAACAAGAGCTTGTGTACAAAGAGGAGTGTTTGTTCAAGCAAACTCAGGGGTTGCAATCCATGAAGGAGTAGGTAGCAAAATGGAAGAGTCCATTCATTCAAGGCAATTAGCCTTGTGTGCCTTCTCCCATTCCAAAATAGCCCCCTCCTATTCTAAAGAAAGCCCCCTCTTGTGCACCAAATCCTTTCTACCAGATAGCACTTGCTCACTCTAGCTCATCTGATGTAGTAACCACTCTTGCTCTTAATCCCTTGCACCAAGCTTTCCAACATCAAAGGGCATTAGAGCAACCTCTCATGGAGACTAACCTTCTCAATTCTTTAGAATGTGGACCCTCTTTTGATGGGAATCACCCTATATCTTTTGGAAAGCAACACATCTCTCTTGAAGCAGCTCTTCTTGTGCATGAGTAAACCCTTCCCAGTCTCCCTCAACCTCCTCAAATCTTTTAGCATAGGAGTGTCTATCATGAACTAGCTTAGGACCTTGAAGAGGATATAGTTGTTGCCTTTTCACATGGGAAAGTTCCAATCCTAAGGTCATGAGTTGGAAGCAAACAATGGAATCATGCGGTAGGAAAAAAGAGGAGGAGAGGCCTATTCATTTTGATAGAAGCCTTGAAGAAGATGAAGTTGATCCTACTCATCATGATGATGCTTGTGACCTCCAAGAAAGAATATTTCAAGAGAATATAGCCAAGCAAATTGCAGAATTGGAGTCCAGAATGAGGTTCCTCAACCAAAGTTTGATGGATGGTTCAGGCCAAGCATAAGATCCTATGTCTGAACACACCCCATCTACACTCCTCCAAGAGAGCTATCAATCCACATCTAATATAGATAAAGTGCTAGCCAAATAGAAGAGAATCATTCGATTCTAGCTCAAGGACTGTCTCCTCTTCCACATGAGTTTAACCATCAACCTTCCACTTCATCCCTTCTCAAGGAGGAACCTATTTTGCAGGAGGCAAGTGAAGAAGAGAGGATCCAATTTGCAGCTGCCCAAGAGGCTATCATGAGCGACATGAAAGATGAAATCATCATGGATGCTTCCTTTGAAGACATCATCAACAATGGAGAAGACACAGGGCATGCATACATGTGAATGTTCCAGCAATATGAAGAAGAGGTTGACAAACTTTATCTATCAACAATGGATGTTGAGGAGAGTAAGCATGATGAGATCTCCCCTCCCTTGTTTGATGAACTTGTTGCTTTGATGAGGAATATGACCATGCCATGGAACCCGAGTTGGAGGAGAATCAGGAGGATGTCTTTGAACAACTAGAGACTCTAGTTTTTGAGCAAGAAAAGGAGAGGCCTGTCCATCTTGAGGAAAGCTTTGAAGAAGAGAGCCTTGAACAAGAAGGTGATGTTTTGTGGGATGAGCAATCAGTTTGTGATCTCATTTCAGACATCACAACAATCACCATTCTTCATGAAAGCAATGATGAAGTAGAGGATCAGTTTGACATGGTTTTCAATGAAGCAGAAGGGGACAAGTCAATCAATGATGCATATCAAGGGGCTTATGGTGATAACCTAACAGCCATTGATTTCTTGATGAAACACACCAACATGAAGGACTAGCATTGGACAAGCTTCCAAGAGCAAGATGAATACATATATGTTGGAAGCATGTTTGACCTTGATTCCTTTGGATACAAGCCAATCAAGGTGGCAGTAAAGAAGAGCAAGTCACCAAGTCTACTTTCCATTTAGCCACTTGTCTAGCACCATAAGTTTTCTTGCCATGAAGGAGACTTAAGAAGTTTTCCCTTTGATCCAGGAGGGAGGCAAATGTACCTAGTTAGCTATACATAATAGTTTGCTTTCAGTTGTGTGTTTTTCATTTTTCATAACTATTGTTGCACACGTCTGTGTAGTTTTTTAGCCTTTTTTGTGTGTTTTTTCCTTTGTGTTTGAGGTAAAGCTTTGTTGGTTCATAGGTCTTTAGAAGGTTGTTGCTAACCTTTTCAAGCTGCGTTCTGACTCCGTGCCCAACAGACTTTGAGGCTACCAGTCTTTCTAAGCATAACAGGCATGCTTCACCTGGGAATCACCAATTTGTTGACCATTTTTGGTTCTGCAGGCCAAAAAGTCAGTCTCCTTCCTTCCTTGCTATCTTGAGCAGTTAGTCTTTGATGTATCCACCTTTTTGCAATTGTACTTTCCCCCTTTTTGAACAGGCCTATTTCTGTATAGAACCAAATGACTTGAGTCTTGTAGACATCTCGAGTTGATCCACAGGCTTTTTTCGCTTTGGGTAGTCAATTGCACAAGCCTTTTTGACAAGGGAATGGGCCAACTTCAAAGAGATATAAGTCTTTTACAAAGCTCTAAAGACAAAGTTCTCGAAGGGATTTCTTCAGACATTTTGTTCGAAGAAGTTCACAAGGAAAAAGACCAAAATTTGAAGGTATATTTTTTAAAAATTTGGAAAAAGTGGTTCAACGTCGGGGTTCAATGATATGAAATAAACTACACAGACCGACCAACAGTCACATGATCTTTCCAAGAGATTTGAACTTTGAACTTAGAAATATTGAAATATTGAACCGTTGAACCATTGTAGGTTCAAGTGGTAGGTTTAAGCGATAGGTTCAAGCGGTAGGTTCAAGCGATAGGTTTAAATAGTAGGTTCAACGATACATTAAATTCACAAAGGAATTGAGTGAACACGACTCCTTGCAGAACATAGAGTATTGAACCGTTGAACCATTGAACTGCAAAAAAGGGTTCAGGTTCAATCGAAACGTTCAAAGTCATAATTGAAAAACCTGAAATGGCCTAAGCAGTTCGCAAAAGGGGCAACAGAATTTCTTCAGAGGGCAATTATGGACCCAAAAGTGCCCTTGCAGAGGGCAGGGAACTTCACTTGCGGAGGGATAAAAGAGAAGGCCAAAAGGTAAGTTTTCTTCAAAAAAATCCAAGGCGAAAGATGAATAATTCCTTCGGACTTTTTGTCTGAAGCAAATTCATAAGGAAAAGATGCAAAGGATTTCTTCGGACTTTTTGTTCGAAGAAAATCCATGAGAAGCAAGGGTGAATTCCTTCGAACAAAATGCTCAATGGAATTCCTTCGGACATTTTGTCTGAAGAAATTCACAAGGAAGAAGCTAAGGTAGGTTTTATTTGAACTTTTTTCCAAAGGAAATTCAAAGGGAAAGAGACCGAAAGAAAGTACTGAAACAAGAAGGAAAGACTTTCTTCGGGCAAAATGTCCAAAGGAAGTCCTTCAAACATTTTGTCTGAAGGAATTGACAATCAAGCGAGCCCAAAGGAGCCTGAAGGGCAGGTGCCTTTGCGGGGGACTCTCGGCGACCAAGAAGGAATCAATTAGAAGTTTTGAAGGGGCATTTCAAGACCCAAAGGGCCCTCGCAGAAGGCAGTGAGCAGATTCATCAAAGAGCGAAGGGCAAAGGATTCCTTCGGATTTTCTGTCTGAAGGAATTCTAAAGAAAAAACAAGACAAGGGATTCCTTAAGACTTTTGTCTGAAGGAAATCCAAGGAAGGTTCAATTGCGAAAAGTCGAAGAAATTGCCAAAGGGGTGACGAGCCTGAAGACGTCAAATTCATGGAAATGGAATAGCCGTTGGCTTTCAAATGGCGACAGGCACGCGAATGTCAACTTTATGATGATAAGATAGCCATTGATTCTCAAATGTTTAAAGATGGGCCCGTGCGTGGAAACTTGACAACTCATCGAGAAGAGAGCCCAAGAGCTCAAATTGCCAGAAAAAGCCAAAAAATGACAAAGATAGCCCCGAGAGCTCAAATTCCCAAAAAGAGCTAAGAAAAGACAAAAGCCAAGAGTAAACTCAGTGACCCATCAAGAAAGGAGCCTAAAGAGCCAAACACAAACACAGATAGAACAGCCTAGGTGGCAAAAGAGACGTCAACAGAGGAGTTATTCCAGTGGTTGGAATAGTCCTTATGAAATGCTCAACAAAGAGCGCAAATAGTGAATGGCGCGGCCTATTTTTCTTCATTTAAGCATTAATGAACAGACAACCACGTGAACCTCTTTCAAAAGCGGTCTTGTTTTCAAATAGAAAGGTGCAACCCATGCTTTCACAATGACATTTAGTATAATTTAAACGCCAAAGTCAAGACATGGATTGCCGCAACATGGCTTCCTTCACTGGACTTCTTCCCAATGAATTGAACGCAACATGGGCCACTTGTGGAAAAAGGCGCCATTGTTTTTTATTTCTCTACATATTGAAAACTCTCATTTGAGAAATGGATCTATCTCTCATTTTGTAAGGCGAAGCCCTGCCAAAATTTCACTTTGTATCAATAAGAATGTGTTTACCTCTATTTGACTGGTTATATCTCTAAGTGTGTCTGCATATTAACATTTTGTTTAGTCATTTTAGCTTGATGCTTCACAAGTTGACACCAACACACCTAGTGTAGTTAGAGTAAGAGTTATGCAGGTTAACGGGTAGTGTTGCATCTGGAGCGCAGAGATAGAAAAGGGTTATCAGACAGTGTGTTTTCTACAGCGTCTGTGGTAAGTTCATTTTCTGTGTCTTCACTAAGCCTCCATGTTAAAACTCCCTACGGTCTGGTCTTTTCATCAGATAAAGTGTATGTCTGCCCTCTTCTGGTCTGAAGTGTAACTGAGTAGATCAAACTTATTTGGTGCATCACTGTCTTAGGTTAGTTTTTGTTTTCAGTAGCCTTCTCTCTTTTCAACCCCACCCCCCCACTATATATATTAACAGTAGTAGTGAAATAACTCAGAGATGCATCAAAGGGAGCTAGCCCTTATCTAGAGATTCTCCCCTCAATTTTGTCAGACCCACAGCGAGAGGGGAGTCTCCATTGTGCCGCGTGGAAGGCAGAAGCTCAGCCTTCTATCAAGGGTGCAATCCATAGCGTCAACACTACCTTCTTAATTGGTTTGGTTGTGGGTTTCTTTGGTGGAATAGATGGTGTTAAATCCAACTTCAAACGGGGGTGAGTATGACTAGGTGTGGGAAGAATTCTTGGATTCTTGACCGGTTTGGTAAGAGAGGCATATGGTGATTTGGCAATGTTAAAGGGAGGTGGTTGGGATAGTTAACTCATGGTTTTAGAAGAAAAGGTTCTTAATGAAGAGGTAATAATGGATTTAAGGGTGGATGCAAGGGAGGTTGATGACTCAGATTTGTTTTGATAAGGGAGCCCAAGACGATGCCAAAAGGTGGCTCTATGAAAGGTGGGTTGAGAAGTAAACTCTAAAAGGGCTTGTAGATGGGTTTGGTTCCTTGGTCATTGGTTTCAAAGATTAAGCCCCTAGGTGGAGAAGAGGGAATGGTTCCTTCGTCTTTGTTTTTGATGGAAGGTTCTAAAATTGGTGGTTGAGTGAATGAGGTAATCTCTTCTTTTGGAATGGTTTCCAAAGGGAGAATGGATGGTTCTATGATGGGGGAGGTAGGTGTGTTGTCCTCAAGTGAAGGAACGGACATGGTTGTTTCCTTTATTTTGGTGTCCAAAGGAATGGTGGGCAATTCTACCACTTCAATGGGTGGAGTATGTTAGGGTGTGGAGATAAAAACTTCACCAAGGAGCATTCATTATTAGGTTCGGGTCTACACAGACACCGGCGTCGGTCAGGAGCGATCGACGTCGGTCACAGGCAGTTATAGAGGCACCGACGTCGGCAGAAGGTCAGCCGGCGGCGGTCATAGACAAACATCAGGAACTGACGTCGGTTACCTGCGTGTCCAGAAAGCTATTTTCGTGGACAGAAGCGAGTGTTTGCATGATAAGTTTGAGTTGTAGACTCAAGCTCGCGTCTCTATTGTTAGCAATACTATTTTTAGAGCCCTTGTTTAAGTGGCTTAACTGCTTGTTGGGTGTACATGCTCAAGTCTCCTAATTCTATATGTAGAATTAGATCTTCTTAGCTTTGTAGTAGTTTTGTAGTGAATTATTGTAATTCATTGTGTGTGAAGAACAGTACAGAATTGAATCAATCAAGGCTTGTTGGAGTTGATTGTTCTTGAGAGAGATAGCTCTTGAGGAATAGAGATCTATTGAGAGATCTATACATCTAGGAGAGGTGTGGAAGAAAGAAGCTTTCTTCAATTGTATTCCTTTGTAAAGAGTTTTGTTAATACAAGTTTTCAGGGTGTTTTCTTGTATCTCTTGTTCTTGTTATTATCATTCTAATTACTTGTCAATCTGATTTAATTCCGCGTTTATTGCTGTCACAATTGTAATCTATTGTTGGATTGATCCCCCAACAAGTGGTATCAGAGCCAGGTTACAGGTTCAGAGCTTGATATCCAATAATTGGTATCAAAGTTTAGGTTCACTAACAGGTGGTTCAGATCTGTGTAGTGTGTATTGATTACAGGTTCTTGTAGGGATTTCTGTTTGAGTGGGAGAAGCAATGGTAGATGAAAGTAAATTAAGAATGGAAAAGTTCAATGGCAAAAATTACCAACACTGGAGAATGCAGATAGATGACTATCTGTATCAGAAAGATCTCTACTTACCGTTAGGAGGTGTTGCAAAGAAGCCCAAAGACATGGAGGATGAAGAATGGGAAGTTCTTGACAGAAACGCTCTGGGGTCTATAAGACTGAGTCTAGCATCCACTGTGATATCCAATTTATCACAGGCAAAGTCTACGGTAGAGTTGATGACTACGCTAGCAAATTTGTATGAAAAACCCTCAGCTTCCAATAAGGTATATCTTATGAAGCAGTTATTTAATTTGCATATGAATGAAGGTGGATCTGTTTCTACTCATCTGAATGATTTCAATGGTATTGTGAATCAGTTAAGTTCAGTGAATATAGTGTTTGATGATGAGATAAAAGCTCTTTTGATATTATGTTCTTTGCCTGAGAGCTGGCATGGCTTAGTAATGGCAGTAAGTAATACTGCATCTGCATCAAATATTTTGAAAGTAGAGGATGTTGTTAGTGTTATCTTGAATGAGGAAATACGCAGGAAAAGCATAGAAGAGACATCTGGGAATGCTTTAAGTTTTGAGAGCAGGGGAAGGCAAAAAGAGAAGAGCAAGAAAGGCAGAGCAAGATCCAAGTCAAAGGGGAAAGGCAGATCTAAATCCAGAAATGGCAGGAAGCCACAATGCTGGAATTGTGGAAAGATGGGGCACATAAGCAGAGATTGTTGGTCAAAACCTAAGGAGGACAACCAGCACGAAGGAAAGGAAGAAGCCAAGATTGCAGGTATTGCACAGGATGCTTTAATTTTTTCTCTGCATAATAATATAGAATCTTGGGTATTAGATTCTGGTGCATCTTTTCACGCTACTCCTAACAGGGAATATTTCAGTGACTATATCCATAAAGATTTTGGAATAGTGTATCTAGGGGATGATGAGCCCTGTAAAATAATTGGCAAAGGTAAAGTGCAGCTGAAGATGCAGAATAACAACACATGGGTGTTGAGAGATGTGATGCATGTTCCTAGCTTGAAGAGAAATTTGATTTCTGCAGAAAAGTTAGGGGATGAGGGTTGTACAGTAACTCTCACAGCAGAATCTTGGAAGGTTACCAAGGGTGCACTTGTTATGGCCAGAGGTAAGAGAGAAGGTACTCTCTATTTGTGTAATTGTGTTACTAACAAATCTCTTTCTGTATTATCTACTTCAGATGTGGACGCTAAATTGTGGCACTCAAGGCTTGGCCACATGAGTGAGAAGGGGATGTCAATTCTTAAGTCCAAAGGTATGCTTTCAGATTTAAAAGGCATAGATCTAGAGTTTTGTGAGCATTGTGTATTTGGAAAACAGAAAAGGGTTAGTTTTCTCAAAACTGGGTCTACTAAGAAGAGGCACAAGTTGGAGCTTGTTCACACAGACGTGTGGGGACCAGCTCAGGTTGCTTCCATTAGAGGATCACAGTACTATGTATCTTTCATAGATGATGCTACAAGGAAGGTATGGATCTATTGTATTAGGAGAAAATCATATGTATTTGAGACTTTTAAAGTTTGGAAAGCTATGGTTGAGAATGAAACAGGTAAAAGATTAAAGTGCCTGAGATCAGACAATGGTGGTGAGTTCTGCAGTCATAAGTTCAGAGATTATTGTTACATGCATGGAATCCGTAGGCAAAGGACGGTTCCAAGGACACCTCAGCAGAATAGTATTGCTGAAAGGATGAACAGGACAATAATGGAGCGTGCAAGATGTATGAGATTGCATGCCCGTTTGCCCTTACAGTTTTGGGCACAAGCTGTTGACATTGCAGTGTACCTGATTAACAGAAGACCCTCTACAACGCTGGATGGTGGTATTCCAGAAGAGGCATGGACAGGTAAAAAGGTTGATCTCTCATATCTCAAAGTTTTTGGTTGTGAAGCCTTTGTGCATATAGATAAGAAAAATAGAAAGAAGCTTGATGCTAAGTCTGTGAGATGCGCGTTTATTGGCTATGGCTCAGATGATTTTGGTTACAGATTGTGAAACCTAGAAACTAACAAGGTAATTAGGAGTCGTGATGTTGTTTTCAACGAAAGAGTGATGTATTGTGATCAGCTAAGGAAGCTGAATCATTCTGAGCAGAGCAATGGTGAATTGGATGAGGTGAAAGTCCAAGATGAGCTCGCGGAAAAAAGAAATAATCACTTACAGGAAAACATAGAGACCGACGTCGGCAGGTTAGGAACCGGCGTCGATAGGACAGAAATCGGCGTCGGCCATATAGAGACCGACGTCGGCCGTACAACTACCGAGGTCGGTCAGGTAGAACCGACGTCGGCCAATAACAGGTCTACAGGTGACCGAGGTCGGTCACTGTCAGAGAATTTGGGTGGACAGCGTGTTGTGGACGAGTCTCAGACACCCATCAGGAGGTCAGAAAGGGTGAGTAAGCCTCCAATTAGATATTCTCCTTCTTTATTTTATTTATTGCTAACTGATGGTGGACAACCAGAGAGTTTTGAAGAAGCAATACAGGTGGAGTCCAAGAGTGAGTGGGAGCGTGGCATGGTTGAGGAGTTGGAGTCCTTAAGAGAGAACCAAACATGGGATTTGGTTGAATTGTCAGCTGGTAAGAGAACACTTAAGAACAGATGGACCTATAGGTTGAAGGAAGGTGAGAATGGACAGATGAGATACAAGGCCAGATTAGTAGTAAAAAGATTTGCACAAAAGCCAGGTATCGACTTTGGTGACATTTTTTCTCCTGTTGTTAAAATGACTTCTATAAGGGTTGTATTGTCTTTGGTTGCTTTTGAGGATTTGCATCTTGAGCAGCTAGATGTTAAGACAACGTTTCTTCATGGAGATTTGGATGAGGAAATCTATATGGAACAAACAGAAGGATTCGAGGTCAAAGGTAAGGAGAAGTTAGTGTGCAGATTGAAGAAAAGCTTGTATGGCCTCAAGCAAGCTCCTAGGCAATGGTATTTAAAATTTGACAGGTTCATGACTGAGCATGGCTACAGTAGGTGTCAATCAGACCATTGTGTGTATTTCAAGAGATTTGATAACGGTAGATATATTATTCTATTGTTGTATGTAGATGATATGCTGGTTGCAGGATCTCACATGCAGGATATCTCAGAGCTTAAGGTAAAATTAGCTCAAACGTTTGCTATGAAGGATTTGGGAGCATCAAAGAAAATCCTTGGCATGAGCATTAAGAGAGACAGGAAAAATCACAGGTTGATATTGTCTCAAGAATATTATGTGGACAAGGTGTTGAAACGGTTCAATATGCAAGATGCTAAACCGGTAAGCACACCTTTGGCTGGACATTTTAAGTTGAGTAAAGAACAATGTCCTAATTCATATGATGAGGTAGAGTACATGAGTAAGGTTCCATATTCTTCTGCAGTAGGGAGTTTGATGTATGCAATGGTGTGTACTAGACCGGATATTGCCCAAGCAGTGAGAGTGGTAAGTAAGTATATGGCCAATCCAGGGAAGGAACATTGGAAAGCAGTTCAGTGGATCCTTAAATATCTAAGAGGAACCAGCAGTAGGCACTTGTGCTATGGAGGTTCAGATACTTCTCTACATGGCTATGTAGATTCAAATATGGCAGGTGATTTGGATGGCAGGAGGAGCACTACAGGTTATGTTTTCACTGTAGGTGGAACGGCGGTTAGCTAGATATCTAAGTTGCAGAAGGTTGTTGCCTTGTCAACTACAGAAGCAGAGTATATTGCAGCCACAGAAGCTAGCAAAGAGATGATATAGATGACACGATTCATGGATGAGCTTGGTAGGGAGCATGAGAGTTGCAGATTGTATAGTGACAGTTAGAGTGCAATCCATTTGGCCAAGAATTCAGCCTTTCATTCAAGAACAAAGCACATACAACTAAGGTATCACTTCATACGACAGGTATTAGAAGATGGTGAGTTGAAGCTGGAGAAGATCCATACAAATAGGAATCATGCTGATATGCTAACAAAGCCGGTTACAAAGGAGAAGTTGAATCTTCATTCAACTTCTATTGGTCTTCATGATTGAGCTGAAGATGGAGGAGCTAGAAGATGTTGCTGTACAGGTACTGGTGCAGCTGTTTATCTCCAAGTGGGAGATTGTTAGGGTGTGGAGCTAAAAACTTTACCAATGAGCATTCATTATTAGGTTCGGGTCTACACAGACACCGGCATCGGTCAGGAGCGACTGACGTCAGTCACAGGCAGTTACAGAGGCGCCGATGTCAACAGAAGGTCGGCTGGCAGTGGTCACAGACAAACATCAGGAACCGACGTCGGTTACCTGTGTGTCCAGAAAGCTATTTTCGTGGACAGAAGCGAGTGTTTGCATGATAAGTTTGAGTTGTAGACTCAAGCTCGCGTCTCTATTGTTAGCAATACTATTTTTAGAGCCCTTGTTTAAGTGGCTTAACTGCTTGTTGGGTGTACATGCTCAAGTCTCCTAATTCTATATGTAGAATTAGATCTTCTTAGCTTTGTAGTAGTTTTGTAGTGAATTATTGTAATTCATTGTGTGTGAAGAACAGTACATAATTGAATCAATCCAGGCTTGTTGGAGTTGATTGTTCTTGAGAGAGATAGCTCTTGAGGAATAGAGATCTATTGAGAGATCTATACATCTAGGAGAGGTGTGGAAGAAAGAAGCTTTCTTCAATTGTATTCCTTTGTAAAGAGTTTTGTTAATACAAGTTTTCAGGGTGTTTTCTTGTATCTCTTGTTCTTGTTATTATCATTCTAATTACTTGTCAATCTGATTTAATTCCGCGTTTATTGCTGTCACAATTGTAATCTATTGTTGGATTGATCCCCCAACAGAGTAGAAGAATAAATGATTAAATCAAAGGTTGTCTCATGTGGTGTTTCCATCAAAGGAGAGGTAGATAAAGCTAAGGTCTCATCAAGTGAAGAAAGAGGGGTAGTTGATTCCTTCGTTTGGGTATCCAAAGGAATGGAAGGTGAGTCTACTAACTTCCGTGAGTGAAATGGAGGAAGAAGTGGTTGTGGTAGTGGTTTCCTCAACAATGGGCTCACTAATAATAATGTTGATGATATGTGCCTCATGAGAGTGAGATGATTCTGGTTTGTTGTCATGGTGATGGGTAGAAGAGGCAAAATTGGGAAAAGGTTTGCGGAAGATGTCAAGGGACTAATTAGGAGGTGCATTGGGATTATCAAATGTAAGTTCTCTACTATCGATTAAGCTTTGGACAAGACTTTTGAAGGTATTGCACATAATAATGTCATGTCATATAACTCGGTGAAAGGCACAATGGTCATTCTCATTGTACCAACTAGGTACAAGGCGAGAAGCATCAACTTGTTAGGGTGGTTTGATAGGTCGAAGTTGGATGAGGTTAGCTTTGAGCAATTTGTCCAAAACTGAAGCATAAGACCCCCCTATGGGAGTATATTGTTTTGGAGGAGCTCAGTTTTGGTTTCGGCTTTGTTGGTAGGAAGGGTTGAAAAAATTGGTTTGATGGGGTTGGTTGACTGTTGGTGGTGGAGCAATTTTTAGGACCACTGAGTTTGTGGATGCTTTTGTTTTGGTATTAGGATGGATGGGTTGGTTAATGGTTTTGGTGGAGGGAGGGTCATTGGATTTAAAGCTAGAATTTTTGTTCCGCGGTTTTAATTTCCCCTCGTCAATGGCTCGGTTTTCAAGTTTACATGTCATGGTGAATGTCTCATCAAAAGTTCTGAAACCTTGAACTTGAAGAGTGGGAGTAATATGTTTGGCACAACCCCAAGAGAAGAGTTCAATCAACTCGGATTGGGGTAAGGAGAAATAAAGTTGGTTGATGAGACCTCTCCATCTGACTACGAAATTGACAATGGATTCATCATCAAATTACCTAATAAAATAGAGGTTGGTAATAGAAACCTTTTTAGATATATTTACTGAGAAGTACTCTAAAAAGATTTGGGCAAGTTGGGAGAATGAAAAGATGGAGTGCTTGGTAAGACCACTATACCAATCAATTGCTGGTCCTAATAAAGACATGGGGAAGGTACTAAGGAGGAGAGCATCGCCATATGCAATCAAATAACAAAAATGATGAAATGCTCTTAAATGTTGTTGGGGGTCCTCCTTGCCTTGAAATTTGGAAAACTTGGGTAATTCTCATTGAGAAGGATAAGAATGGATAGGAATGGATGGATGGGTTCATTACAGATTTGATCATAAGATAAAAGGTTATGAGACTTGGAGATAGATGACTCCAGGTTAGTCATTTTGTCCATTAACCTCTTGACTAAATCTATTTGAGGTTGGAAAGCTACATAATTAGGTGGTAAGCTTTGTTAAGGTTGGGTGGCAACAATGTATGGATAAGTGATAAAGGGTACTGAAGAAGCCACATATTGGTAAGCGGTCATAGGAGGTTGGGATGGTGCTACATAAGGGTTGATTGGCACAAACGGTTGGGTGGAAGGTGCTATGTATCCTTGTGGGTTGGAAACACATATGGGTAAAATGTCATGGGTACTTGTTGGGGGGTTGATATGGATTGATTTAGAGGTATGTTTGGGTCGGTGTATGGTGGTATGGACATAGATTGGGTTGGAGGTATGAAGATGCTAGTTGGTTGTTGGTGGATGGTAACTCTAGTGCTAATAGGTGGAAGTGTTTGAGGTATGGAAAGTACCAAACTCTGAAGTGGGGTAGAAATTGGTGGGTTGGTTGAACTAAGGGGAATGGTAGAAGATACCCCCATGATATGAGTATAGGTAACAAGAGGTAAATTTGATTCAATGTTGGAGGTATTGGCTAGGGTAGTAGGTGTTTGGTTATTGGTTGAGATGTTGGATGGACTTTGGGGAGTGGTAGTAGGTGGGATATTGGAAGAAGAATAGGCTTGGGTGAGTATAGGTTGGATTGAGGTGACACCCACCAGAAGATGGGGAGGCATGCCATAGGGAGGATCCGTGTGAGGAACTGAAGCAAAAGGGGTACAATTAGATAAGGTGTTTAGGTAATGCTAAAGATCCGTGGGTTGTTATCGAGGAAGGTAGCAAAATCTAGATCACCCTCAACAACAATCGAAGGCTTGGTAGGAGGGGGAGAAAAATGAGAGGAACCCTCAACATTAGAGGTATATTTGTTGATCATTTTGTGAATCCTGCATGCCAAAATGGGCACCCCCCTCTTTTTCCCTTGAAACCTTGTTCTTCATGACCTTTTGCCATGAAACCAGGTCTTAACCCTTTAAAAATCAAGGAAAAGTTGCTTTTGTGTAGGTGTAGGTGTTGTCTCACCAAGCATTGGTTTTTTCCAGCACTCACAGAGCAAATCGGGTTCTCAAAATAGCATTACTTATAAGCTTTACAAGTAATAAGCAGGAGCACTTGACAAACCCAAAAGGGTCTATGACCAGTTCCAGTGCAAGTCAGGTTATGCAAAGTACTTTACTTGCCAATTTTCATGAGTAAAAGCAGTTTTATAACCCGAAAGGGTTAGAGCAGTGCATTTCGAGGTTACGAGGGGACTTGTCTTATGACTTTTATAAGTTGAAGCTAAAGAGAAACCCGATAAGGGTCAGAGCAGTTTAATTCAGGTTTGTGGGATTACTTGACTTATGATCTTTCATGAGTTGGAGTCATTCACAAACCCAAGAGGGTAAGGAAGAAGCAATCGGGTTTTTGAGACGTCTTTACTTCAAAGCTTTTTTGAGTAAGTCCTTTGGAGGAGCCCAAATTGGTCTTAGATGTTTCTTAAGGTAAAATGGACCTTGCGGAGGGCTTTTCATCGACGTGAGGACCAATACAAAAGTTCTAAGGGAAACTAGAGGCTCAAAATGCCCTTGCAGAGGGCACTTTGAGAAATACAAGGACCATTTCCATAAGCCCGAAGGGCACTTTTGGCTCGAAATGCCCTTGTGGAGGGCAGTCGGTTGAAGCAAAGGGGCAAAGACAAAAAGCCCAAAGGGAACTTGCCTTTCGGGAAAAGTGACAAGCAGGAGTTTTTCTTCAGACATTTTGTCTGAAAGAAAACCGAAGAAGGCAAGCCAAGGTCGAATTCCTTCGAACAAAATGTCCGAAGAAATTCGACGGTCACAGAAATTCTGAACGGTAAGTGTCTTTGTGGAGGGCACTCGGTCAAGAAAGATGACTCTTTTCACTTTTTCGAAGGGTCATTTTCAGAGTTTTCGAAGGGCACCTGCCCTTGCAGAGGGTGATTTTGGATGGGAGAAGCCTTTGCGGAGGTCACTTTAAGAAAGAGAGGCGAAGACAAAAGGCCCGAAGGGCACATGCCCTTTGGGAAAAGAAGCAATCAAAGGAAAGAATTCCTTTGGATATTTTGTTCGAAGGAAAGTGTAGCACAAAGGCCCGCCAAAAGAAAGGCGCAAAGGCAAGCCCAAAAGAGAATTCCTTCGGACAAAATGTTCGAAGGAATTCCTTTGGACATTTTGTTTGAAGAAATTCCTTTGGACATTTTGTTTGAAGAAATTCAACATTACCAAAAGCCCGAAGGATCGAGAAATAAAAAGCGCCTGAGAACCCGAATGGTTAAAGACAAAAGGGAAAAAGCCAAGGCAAAGGGAAATAACAAAGTAAAAGAAAACAAGGCAGATAACCTAAAACGCAGCCACGCAACACAATAAAGTAAAAGCTCAAAACTTTCCAAGTAGTGTGACAAGTCAAAAGTGTAGACCCAAGGACCAACCAAAATAAGGCAAGTGGCACAGGGGTTGTCAACAAGAAGAGTAAATGCACTTAGGTGAAATAGTCTCTACCAAAAACCAATAAAAGAATTAGTTTTCAAACTATAGAGGAGAGCAGTGTGTATTTTCATGCTTCGCCATTAATGCACAGCCAGTTGCGCCTAGCATTGAAGAGAGCATGGTCTAGTCAACACAACTTGGGGATGGCTTTGTCAGTTGCTAGGAGTATCCCATGCTTTTGAAGGCCCAGGATAGCAAGGGTAGCGACTTGGACACCTGCAACATGGCTCTCCCATACGCAATTGGAAGAATACGACAGCAGCATGGGCTTGTGGTCTCTACAAAAGTGTTTAACTCAGCATGGGTTTCCATCCCTTGATTTGTCAGTGTTTTGTTTCCAAGTTCTCTATATATTTGTAACTTCCCATTTGAGAAAAGATATCTCAGCATTGTATGGCAAAGCCCTGAAGGAATTTACCTTGAATCAAAAGAAGCATTTTTACCTCCATTTGAGCATGCAATTTTGCATATGTCAATGATTTTATCTTATGTTAAGTCATTTCCTTTTCATGCTTTCATAAGTTTATGCCAATGTATCTAGTGTATTCTGAGTTCTTCTCTTGCAGGTCAACAAGAAGTGTCCAACTCAGAGTATAGGCGCATGTGAACAAGTTGTCCATAGTGTGTCTTACAACACCTCTGGTAGTTCTTCCTCCTTGTATCTCCATAGGATCCCCTGCTGAAACACTAATGCATGAAAGGTTCTCATTTGAATGAAGTGTATGCTTGCTTCTCTTTGGTGTAAAGTGTATATCAAAGCTGAGTAAACCAACCATTTTGGTGCATCATTGCATTAGTTTAGGTTTTGATTTTAGTATTTCTCTCCATTTTCATCCCCCCTATTGTTAACAAAAGAAAATCCAGGGCCTCAAGGTGCATCAAGCGGAGCTAGCCCCTAATCTAGAGATTCATCTCTTATGTTTGCAACCCACAGCAAGAGGGGTGTCTCCATTGTGTCACGTGGAGGAATAGAGTTAAGCCTCCCTTCAGAGGGTGCAATCCACCGCGTCAACAATATCTATGGAGGAAGAAGAAGAAGAAGGTGGTTGTTGGTTGGTTTAATTCCTCAGTTTTCTAGTAAAGACCATGAGAGGAATAGAAAAAAGAAATTAAACTCACAACTCAAACACAAAGCAAACCAAAAGAAAAGATCTCAAGGAAATCAAACATACACTAAAGTGCATTTAACAACTTAGGATTCTTTTTAAATCGCTTTTGGCTTATGCCTTAGAAAGTGTGAGGAAGAAATTTGGTTTGTAGATCAAGTACTAAAGAAGAAATCTAAGGTTAATTTCAACTTGTGTTTAGGTCCTCAAGAGAGAAATCTGTATTGATCTTCAGTACATTACTTGATATTGGGGCCTACACCCTCACTTCACACACTGCAACAATAAGGGTGTCGGATGCTTAGCCAAGATATATTAAATTTCATATTTTATACTCAATCAAAGAGTTGAGTTGGTTCTCCCCTTGGTAATGACCTCCAAGTAGAATTGTCGGGAAAGGGTAAGGTTTACCGTTAGGTGATAAAATCCTAGTCGAGTCTTGTCTCAAGTTTGTTTTGATGTGTTAATTGGTTGTGGTTTGGCAAAAGTGTGTGATAACAAGAGTGAAAGCTATGATTAATTACTTTGCTTTTAAGTTACTAGATGAACTAAAACAAGCAAACAAGAAATGTATGCAAAAGGTTTATTTTAAGCCCCAAAGAAATTCAGATTTCATTGGATGAGCATAGAATAAAGGAAGAAAAGGGATGATAGGTCCCACTAGGTCTGCCAAAACGTTTCTCTTAATTTTTGCTCATTTATTAATTTGGAAGCAAGTAAAAAACTAGTAAAAGGGATGTAAAGGAATACTTGATAAAAGTGCACATGTGATCTAGACGATGATGAGAACTCCTCTTTGGCTTGGAAGGAATAACTTGTAGATAAAAAAGACACTAGAAAATGGGTTGTTAGCAAGATAGTTGAGTGGATTGCCTAGCGCGAGCTAGTTCCAAGAAGCATATGCTTGTGAGGACGTTGTCAATCCACCGTTGATAACACTTAAGTTGATATAGGTGAAAAGAAAGAATACTTGCATTCAATAACGTGAAAGTAAATGCATGCAAGAATAAGAAAGTAAAATGCTTGTTCAAAGAAAATGACTAAATGTAGCAAAAGCGGGTCAATACTCATGCTAAAATAGTTGGGCTCAGGTTCAGAAAATCAGGGAAGGCTCTGTGAGCAAGCAAGAACATAGAAATCAAGCTTTGGTTGGGGCAATGGGCTAAAAATAACTTGTTATTTTTTGCCACAGTGACCGTCGACGGTTGGGTTAACCATCAACAATTGGGTTGACCATTGGTAGTTGGGTAACCGTCGATAGTTGAGGTGACCGTCAACGGTTGGGCTAATCGTCGATGGTTGTTTGTGTGTTTTTGGAAATGATCAAAAGGGAATTGCAGATTAGATAAATGGTCAAGTGGGGATTTGAATATAGGTTTGATCAGAGACGAGAGGCTAGGAGATAAGTCTCATCAGTTTAGGAGGGTTAGAGATGAAGTAAAACAAAGAAACAAGTACAAAGTTACCTGCAACTTGCTAGATTGCTAATAGTGGAAGTCTGGAGCAATTTGGCCAGAGTGATAGTACTTTGGCTTCGAGAGCAACTCGGACAGAAGTTCAGATCTTCGTTGCTACTGCTTGACTGCTGAAGGAAGGCTAGATACCTGTGTGCAAGAAGATTTGATAGCTTGGACATGGATCTGGTTCACCTCCTACTCTTTTCCTTTTATAGGATGAAGTTGCTAATTGAGTAGGAGGAAGTTACTAATTGTATAGGGGGATAACGTTGTTATTTATGATGCTTTGTAATGGTTTTAAATCAAGTTGTTATTTAGGAGGAAGTTGCTCATCTCGTACACAACTGTTAATGTTTTAAAGCAGGTTGAAGACCTGACCATCGACGGTCAAGCTAACCATCGGCCGGTTAGGCTAACCATCGACGATCGAGTGTGTAGAGAAAATGGGTGAAGGTAGGTTTAAAAAGTGGTTGATTAAAGGGGTGTTCAAAGGTTTAAGTGAGCTTAGTTAACTAGGTGGTTAACTAGCTTCAGGGTCGAGTATGGATCCAAAGTGTTTCGACATCTAAAATTGTCGTGTGCAGTTTTCGAGTGTCTACAATAGCATTTTGATTTTGCACAACAATTTATCTAATTAGGATCTAGCACCTCTAGTTTTCCTAATTTTGAAAAAACATCTATACACATTGTTTATTACATGACATGTGAATGGGAGAACCAGAAGAATTTCACCATTGGGGTAAATCTAAATGACAAAATTTTACAATGGCACAACAAGCATCCAACCAAATATGACATCATGTAAAAAATGTGACCTTCCTTGATTCAGTGAAACTATTGTTGCAAGTTAAAAGCAATATTTTCACCTAGGGCAAGATTCTTATTCTCATTAATAAACATAGCAAGCAAAGGCACCAATAATTTGTTTACATGATCAATTTTGGAGGCACCATACAACCTTTCATCAATAACATACCTAGTTGGACACTAAAGGTTTTGATAGAATAATTTTTTGTGTTGTCTTTGTTAACTCAACTTGATTTTTTGTGTTGGCCTAGTTATATATGAAAGTTAGGGTGGGAAACTTATAATAACTAGCAAATCGTACTATGGCTAAAAAAACTACTATATTTTTCATGTTGTTAGAGAATATCACAGTCCTTCAAAACACACTCAGGGAACACATTATACAAAAGGTCCTAGCAAAATACGTCAGGTTTGGTTTTCCCCTAATGGAGGCCCATTTTCTCAAGTGTGACCAAATCATCCTTATACTCGTCATCACCTTGAGTGGTGTCTTTGTCATCAAACTTCTTTTCTCCCTCATCAATGTCATGAAAACTGCTTTGTAATTCTAGGGATGGACAATGTATAAAGAGAAAATCATGGCTTGGAAATCCCTTGGGGAACCTGAAGAGGATGATGCAAGGGCTTGTGCCATTGGAAAATATGTGGAAATTTGAATGAATTTTAATTAAAATTTGGTGGCTAACTTCATAAATCTTCATTCTCTCTATTTCTTTAGATTTTAGAAATTTCTTTATATTTGTCTCAATTTTTACTATGTGAATTATTTGGAATGAGACCACTCATTATTTATATTAATTGTCATTAAGACCATATCACCATTCGGTTCTCCATTTGAATTTGAAAATCCACCATATGTCATATCTTATTCATTCCTCAAACTTTCATTCACTTTGAATTAATGGCGAGCAACATTAAAATTTTCTTATTAAATTCAAACCATTATAGCTTTGGTTATCTGAGTTGTAACTTTTATCAAAACTAAGAATCTAGATTGTCCATGGGTTTTCATCATGTAATCTATGGGTCACGAAGTCACAAATTTCACCTTTAATGCTCAAGTCTTCTCTATGGGGTCCACTTATGCATTGGATATTCAAACCACCTTTATATTTGCTCAGGTCTAAATGCTTTCCATCCTCATGTGTCAAGGCCATGTGGTGAAATCTTGTGTATTATTTCCTCACTGAACTCCATGTCTTTCTTTCTCTTTTACATTTATCATGTTTGTTCATATTGATATGCATGGCAATGTTTCATTGTATTGCCAACACAGGGTTACGAAGTGTCTCCAAACTTTGAAATGCTTTTGTTTGCAATCGACCAATCCATTGGATTTTCGCCTTTGCTTCATATTTATTTTGCATCCTCACCCTTCCTTACACACAACATAAACACCGCAACCATATCCTGAAAATTAATAAAGCACACATAATTATTTTAAATAAACTTGTGATAGCAAAGTGAATACACATGATGAGCATAATAGGATCACAAAGTCACAAAGTCTCCTAGAGCACAATATAATATTTAAAGTGAAAGAGGGCTCCACAAATTCGTTAGCATATAGATCTTGTTTTAAACTATGATCAGGATCTCTTGGCACAAAGGTGTGTATGTGGCATGGAATTGAAGTGTGAACCTTTCACTTTGGGATATATGAGGGTGGCCACTGATTAATTTAAAGTTTCGCAAAGGTACATATGGGATGATTTGTGGCCAATTAGCCAAACCAAACCCCAAATTGAGTTACTATGTGAAATGAACTCTCAATGCACCAAGCAAACCTTTATAAAACTGATTCAAGAAGGGAGAAATTTTAATTTCTCCTCATCTTCTGCCCTGATTCACAATCTTGATTTTCTAGATTTGAGATAGATGGATATTACAAATGGAATTTGTATTTCAATTTGGAATACGAAGGGTACTCCACTTCTAAAAATAAGTGAAGTGTTGGTCAAAACACATGTGAAACAATTTGACCCAAGTACTGCACCCTTTGCGTAAAGCTTATGTTGTTCTAGATTTATCACTACCTAATTCACACACTGCAAGTGTGCTTCCCATGTCATGTTGTATATTGGGATTTCATCAAAAACACCAAGACAAATTGCGAGATGCTTGAAATGACTCAAAATTCACTGAAAATGATCCTAAAAAAAGCACTGAAAAAGGACAATTTGAAAGCAAAAATGAATGCAAAATTGCTACTACAGTAAGTAAAATCGCATATACACAATCAGTACTATGCAAAATCGCATACAAAAAGACAAAATCGTTTGTAATAAGTCAAAACCACACATAAAAACAAGCAATAATGCAAACTGCAAGTAAACTATCACGGTTACTAGTTGGTTAGTTAAAATCACTTATCAGATGTGCAAAATCACAACTGCAAATAAGCAGTATTGCAAAACCGCAACTGTAAATAAGCAATATTGAAAAACTGCAACTGCAAATAAGCGATATTGCAAAATCTCAAATTATAAACAAAATTGAAAATTTGATATTGCCAAAAAATCAAAATGACTATCTACCAAATTCGTGATTTAGAGTAACTCGATAATTGCAATATTGTATAGGGTATATACAGTCCTATATTTACCAACAAAATTTGACCAAAGCAATGATACGATTTTAATTAGGATATACAATTCACTGAGAACACCAAGTATTGAGCATATTTATAATTAACAGTCTTAAGATTACGAGTTTCTGATTAATTAGATAACATCATGAAAATCCAAAATCGCGACCATATGTGCAAGATCACTAATTATATTTAAGATTGTTGATGGAAGGATGCCTCCTATTGTAAAAACCCCTGCAAAACCCCCTGGTTAGATTCGTCTATGGGTCAATTAGATCAATGTGGCCCGCCAAAGGATATTAGAAAGAGAAGGGTTTGTTTTTTTGCATAGTTTAAATAGACCTCAATATACTTTAAAACCATGACTATGATAGATGTGATAAACCTCCGTAAAAGCCTTCTTCATCTTTGCAAAACAGATTTATGTATAGAAATAGATATGAGAGAGATTAGAATTGTTAGGCGATTCAACCACAATCCCAATATGCACGTTTTGTAGACACAAAACAAAATCGAAAGTGACTAAAACAAAATCGCAGGTCAAAGGTCAATATTGCAACTACAAAATCAAAGTCGCTTATGCTCTTCAAAATCACAAATACTAATAAGCGATTTTGACAAAATTGCAATTGGAGTATTCAGAATTGCAACTTCATATTCAAAATCGCAACTACATATTCAAAATTGCAACTACAACTTCAATATTGCAATTGTCAATAAGCAATTTTGACTAACCAAAATGAAATGACTAAGTCAACCTAACATCTAGCGGTTAAGGTGGTGGTTTGAAGCAAAATCATGACTATCGAGGCCAAAATCACTTGTGCAAAATCACTTTTTGCATAGCAAAGTTGCTTTTCAACTGGAACGTGATATTTTTCAAATTTTGAGCCACAATCCGTCCTCAATCCAACTTGAAAGGCAAATGTCAAGCACTCCAAGCACGCAAGGTTAGTCCAAACGAAGAGCTCTCACTGTAGTCGCCAACTATGGGATGATAAATTCAAACAATTGATTTAGATATGCAAATTATATCCAAAACATCCAAATCTACAATCTACCATTAAAAATGGAAACCATTAGATCAAAATGCAATAAAATGAACATTTAAAACAAAATTCTAATCTAAAGCCAAATGTTCTCAATCAAGATTCAAACAAAAATTCTAAAGATTATAGATGGAGATTGCTTACAAATAGACTCAGAATTTCAGCATGATATTATCTTGATCAAAAGACTTGTATAGAATGGATTCATAGATTTATTGGACTTATTGGACTATAGAGATTCATGAGATTTGTGATTGATTGTTTCATTGTTTGGAATGGAGGAAGTCATGGATTTAAATAGGCCATGGAGCGAGTTTTTCCAATGAATTAAAATTTCATTGGAAACCTCTAGAGAAGAGGACTCTAGAAAGGAAGGAGGGAATTCTAAGGAATTTAAAATTCCTTAGAATTCTCTAGAAATGGAGAATTTTAGAGAATGTGGAGGATGAGAGAAACTTTTAGAGAGTAGAAGCCTCTAGGTTCATGTTAGGACTAAATGAGGATTAGTAGGGGATTAGGGACTGGGCTTGTAGGAAATCCTAGTAGTAGGTAGGTAGTCGGGGTAGGTGAGGATTGAAATTTTAAATTCCAATATAATGAATAAGTGGGGTTAGAATAAGATTAGATGATAAATGACATATTAGAAGAAGGATTAATTGACTTGTGGGGGGAAATAAGGTTAGTAGATGAAGAAATGTTAAGAGAAAAAATTAGAATGAGATTAATAATGATGAATTAGATGAAATTAGCGATGTTAGTGTCGACTAATAATAATATTAGTGACAATAAACGAAGCGAGCAAATTTAGATGCATACAGTAAGTCTTTTATTTGAAGTGTAATTGTGGAGTTATTCCTTCCTAAATGAGCATCGTACAATGTAGCCTTACCTTAAAGGTTATCATTCTTGTTGACCATTTTGGTCCTGTAGGCCAAAAAACTGGTCTCCTTTCCCTGTTGTTTTGAGCCGTCAGTCTTGAATGAATCCACCTTACTGCAAATGCTCAATTTCCCCTTGCAATACGCCCTGTTCTTATAAAGAGTTGAGAGATCTAAGACCTGTAGGTTTTCGGTTCAATATGGAGCTTATTTCGCTTTGAGCAATTGCCTTGGACGAGCCTTTTGGCAAAGGAAAGGGCCAGTTCAAAGAATGTAAGTCTTTTATGAATCTCCAAGGGTCAAGTACCCTTGCAGAGGGCAGTCAGGTTGCAAACTGGACCGTTCCAACAGGCTGCAGAGGGCAATTATGGACCCAAAGTGCCCTTGCGGAGGGCAGAGAGCACCTTCAAAAAAATGACAAGGCAGAAGGCCCAAAGGTAAGTTTCCATTTGGAGAAAATCCATGCAAAAGACAAAAGATTTCTTTGGACTTTTGTCAGAAGAAAATCCATGTAGAACCAAAGGATGAATTCCTTCGGACAAAGTGCCCGAAGGAATTCCTTCAGACATTTTGTCCGAAGAAATTCACAAAGAGACTAAGGCAAATTCCTTTGGACAAAAGCCCGAAGGAATTCCTTTAAACTTTTGTCCGAAGGAATTTACAAAGAAAAAGACCAAGACATGAAGGCAGGTTTTCCTTCGGACATTTTGTCCGAAGGAATTGAGAAGACAAGGGAGCCCGAAGGAGCCCAAAGGGCAAGTGCCCTTGCGGGGGACTATCAATGACAAAAGATGGACCTTTTCCATTTTTCAGAAGGGACACCTTCCATTCGAGAAGGTTCATTTGCAAAGGGCCGAAGGAATAACCAAAGGGACGACCGGGCCGAGCACATCAATCTTAACATAGTGAACTAGCTGTTGGAGTTCAAACGTCCCGTGACGAGCACGCAAACGTCAAATTCAAGGTAGCAAAATAGCCGTTGGTTTTTGAATAGTGACAGGGCCGCAGACGTCAATTTTGATGGGATGCGTCAGTCGAGAAAGGAGCCCGAAGAGCCAAGAAATGACAAAAGATAGCCCCAAGGGCCAAAGAGCTAGGAAAAAGACAAAAGCCAAGGGCAGGAACAAATAGAATAGTCCAGGTGGCAAAGAAAGCATCGGCACAAGAAGTTATTGCAACGAATGAAACAGTCTCCACCAAGTGGCCACCAAGGGGAGCGCGGGAATTCAATAGAGTGGCCTTTTTCTCTCATTTCACATTAATGAGCAAACAGTTGCGTAAACTTCATTGAGAAGCGATTTGTCATTCAAACAAACAAAGCAACCCATGCTCTTGCAGTGACATTTAATACGAGTTAAGCACCAAAGTCAAGACTTGCGACATCCACAGCATGGTTCCTTCAGCAGTTTCCTCTTTTCAATGTGTTAAACGAAATATGGGCTGCCTATTCTTGAAAAGCGCCAAAGTCTTCTTCTTGATGCTATATATTGTAACCTCTCAAGAGAGAAAGATATCTCTCATTTTGTAAGGCGAAGCCCTGCCAAAATTTTACCTTTGATCAATAAAAATGTGTTTTACCTCTATCTGGTTGGTTATACTTTTGAGTGTGTCTGTGTATCAATTCTGTGCTCGGTCATTTTTAGCTTGATGCTTTCACAGATTGACACCAACATACTTAGTGTAGCCAAAGCACCATTTCTGCAGGTTAACAGGAAGTGATGCATCTGGAACGCAGAAACAAAAGAGTAGTTATTTGACAGTGTGTTTTCTACAATACCTGTGGTAAGTTCATTTTCTGTGTCTTCATTAAGCTACTATTAAAGCTCCCTACAATCTGGTCTTTCTATCAAATAAAGTGTATGTTTGCCCCCTTCTGGTCTGAAGTGATAAAATTGCTGAGTAGATCAAAATCATTTGGTGCATCACCATTTAAATAATTTTTGTTTTGGTTATATCCTTCTCCCTTTTCACCCCCCCATTGTTAGCAGTAGTAGTGAAAGACCTCAGAGATGCATCAAAGAGAGCTAGCCTTTATCTATAGATTCTTCCCTCAGTTTTGCCAAACCCACAGCAAAAGGGGAGTCTCCATTGTGCTGCGTGAAAGAGAGAAGCTCAGCCTTCTTTCAAGGGTGCAATCCACAATGTCAACAATTCTAACACTAAATATATTGCATATTGAGACATCTTGGCCCACCAATATATTTTGTTTTGATCTTCATTCTATTTTTGCATATTACTTAGAATATTTACATTATTATATGGGAGTTTCATAACAAGTTCAGACACATTGTGATGACCATATAATATAGTCTAAATACACTAGCATGACCATACAATATGGTCCAGATAGATTGTTGTGACCATACAATATGGCTCTGATAGAGAGACCAAAAGCTCAGATAGATAGAATGGAGGTTAGGTAGTCTCGAGGCACTGAAAAAGGCAATTCAAGCTTCAAGAGTCAACTAGGGTACCAATGTTGCTCAATTTGGACCAAATAAACTATACATATACAAATGTGCAAAACTAATATAAATTGACATAAAATAAATGTCATAGGGCCATTTTAAGATATTGAAACTACATCAAGTCTCAAATTATGTACTTAAACCATAACTATGCATCCCACATAAATCAAACTAAACTTACAAATGGTATGTACTTAGGAGATTTGTGGAAAGAAGCTCCACACTATTGATGTATGATTAAATTCATAAAAGCGATTCCTTTGGATAATGCATAATTGGAACTAAATGACTAAGGTGAATTTGATTGGAGTACTTGAGATTTAAATATGTTTTACTTCATATTGATTGGATTGAGTGGAGTATGTGTAGTATGTGGAAAGACAACATTAAATTGAGTTTGTTAAAAAAACAATTAGACTAGTTAAAAAAATCAATTAGAATATGAATAAACCATCAAGAGAAAAAAGGAAATCTTACCAATTTTGGAATTACAGTCCACCAAACACATATATTGCAATTCCAACCAATAAATAAATAGACACAATTTTATTCCTTACATTCATCAAGATCCCTTTTATCAATCCACGCTAAAGTGTAATAAGTTGGCACATATAAATTCTCCTCTCCCTCCCTAGCAGGGCCACAAGTTGCCAACCTAATACATCATATTTCAAATACAATGTTTTTGACGATAGAGAAATTTGATTGTGTTTAGAGCTTCTTCATTCCAACATTCATGTTGAGAGGATTTGAAAATTCATCGTCTCATATACAAGTTAGTAATCAGAAGATTGTGTCTAAACGACACTTGTGATATTTCCTTCAATTGGCATCCACGTTACTATGCAAAACACACAAATCTTTTAATACATGAAGAACCATAAAGAAATAGATGTAAAATGTTTTTTTATTCAAGGGACAAGTGTCCCATTTCATATTTTACAAGTTCCCAAGTTCCCAAAAGGAATTGAACCTAAGTCTCACTTTGAGGGAACTCACACTTGTCTTTTAGACTACTTAACATGGGAAAGACAGACATTAAATATAAAAAACAAAGTCAACCAAATACTAGAAATTGAACCAAGTTTTTCAGGTAATTGTATTCATGTTAGCTCAACAGATGAATAAATATTGCTAATTATCTCCATTGCATATTGCATTAATATTCTTTAGAACGCATTGCCTTTGCATGGTTTATTCATGATGGAAAAAACACTATCACAAATATTGGTCACAGTGCATATGTTCAGCAGAATCTATTCACACTGAAATGTTATATGGAAAAGACAATATCTATCACAAGTATTGGTGACAGTGCATAGTTAGGAGAATCTATTCACATTGAGGTGTTCCAAAAGCGACAAAAAGCAACTGTAATTTCTTTGAAATGTATTCCCAATTCCACAACATAACATATCATGTTTAAATATTTCTCTATCAAAGGGATTCTAGTGCTTCTTTTGATGGGACTTAGAAAGTGCATCGCCACTATTTCAGGGCATTGACATTCACACGATTTATTCATGCATTTTATTCTAAAAGCATACGAGTCCAAAGAAGACTGAGAAAGGTAGAATTCACTGGACTGGAAAGAAAATTTTCGCTAGTTCCCTGCTTGCCATGTCCACTAGATGCAATAACTAGTATGATGAACTTATGTTAGTGTGTGTGTCCTTGTATCTCTGAGCCAAATAATCTCCATATTTCACAGGAGGGTGCCTGCCAAAACCAATATTTGTACCATTTGATTGTGTTACAAAGGAGTTCACACAACAAGACAAACTATAACAAATAAGAAAAGAATAAGTTCAAAGATAAAGAAATCAGGTTTAAAAATTAACCTTCCAATATCAATAAAAGAACGTGAAAGAGACCTTAAATATACAATAGAACATTGTTTAGTCAATATACAGGGACAAAAATACCTTTACATTTTGAGTTTTGGAATATTCAGTCTAAGCTCATACATTTGGAACCTTTTCAATATTAGATAATCTGTTTCTTTTAAAAATATAACTTTCCATAAAACTAATCTCATCACATATTTGCTTATACTGACATCCATACCTTGGAGGATTTGTCTCTGACTGACAAGTTGGAAGGCACTCCACGAAACAATCAGGTCCTGGTTCCAAGAAATATGCCACCTGCTCATGGAGGAAGAAAAGAAGTACGAGCTTTACATGTTTAAATTCTGTAAAAATCATGATAAATGGCACTTATTGATTCAAGGAATATCCTCCAAAATACCTTCATAACATACATACCATTCTAAAACCTCCGTAGAACCTAAAGCAAGCCATGAAATAAAGATAATCAACAAACTAGACAAGGATGCTTGAATTCCACGCACTAAGCAATTAAACTGTCAAGCAGATATTCAGAGATTTGTCGTCTTAATGATGGTGCCTACCATTTCCTATGTAACAGTCTCTGTCTCAACTCTGCCAGCAGGCAGTTATATCAGCTACATTCATGCGTCACCAACCATAATCTTGTCATGACGAAGCACATCAGGCATACCCTTGCTGACTGGGTGTTGTTGAGTTTTGAGGAAGATGATTTGTTTGTTTTGGAGATCAGAAAGGAAGCTTAAATACCCCTCATCAAACCACTTAGACACTGTTTTTGATCCAGTCAACTCGCTTCAAATTACTCATCTGATCTCTTCAATCCAATCAACAGCTAGTGCCGAGTATCGTTTGGCGGTAGGAGACTTTAAAAGGTTTGCAGCTTAAGTAAATTGTTGTTTGCTGCAAACCAAATCAGGAGATATCAAGTACTCAGAAGTACAAGTATTTCTATTGATTCCAAGAATAAGCAAAGGCCTCTGCCAAAATGTCAAGGTTTTTTATTGCAAATGCACATGCTCATTTAAACCCATGCACCCTTTGAGAGTGTATAAAAGAAAGAAGAGAAGACAGCAGTATGGCAATGAATTCTCAGATCAGTTCCAGCAAAAAAAAAGCAGTTGATTAGGATTGATGATGGAGAAGGAGGTGGGAATCCAGCATTGCATCTTCACAGCAGTGCCAATGCTAATAGAATGGTACATTACTCATTTGAAAAACCTCACATACTCTGCATTGCCCTTGTTACAGAATGTAGGTATTTTAACTCTCCAAGAATATAGTGCAAATTTTCCCCACATTTACCCAAAACACCAGTATAAAGCTTATCAGGTGGCAGAAACCCCCACTAATATTATGTATCTATCTTTTTCTACACCTCGTCACCCAATGAGCTGATAGTAGTGCTGCCCATGTATATAGCCGCCCTAAAGGCTCTAGTTCAAGGGGAGTCCCGAGAACAGAATAGATATATAGGCTAGGGGCAGGGAAATCCCTACGTTGGGGGAGTCAGAAGAGTCTCTACAGGGGTTTTGGGGGGAGTGCCCCATATCTATACAAGGGACCCTCCCTAGAGAGATATCTATAGGTGCAATTGAGTGCCAATTAAACCAAACTCACCCACAAGCCTTTGATAATAAAATCCATGGGAGGAATTCTATCTTAATCCTACACACTACAGAGGCTGGGAAATTTCATCTCAATGGAGTCAAACCTCTGATGAGGCTAGTCAGCATCCCAGCGGTGCTGCTGGCTGTGGGAAACAAGGAGGCAGTGTTTGTGAAGAAGCCAAAGTGTTTCAAGCAATGCTAAAGGCTGTTAACAAGTTGAATGGTTCTATCCATCACCTGGATGCTAAAGTTGGCAATCATAATGATTAACTCCCATAGTTTGGACAGTGTATACCATGCAGGTGAGGAATTATCTGAAAAAATAAGAAGAATATATCCCTCGGCATATGAAAAACAGTGACTACCAGCAAATCTGACTTCAATCTCTGGATCAGATTCTTTTGAATGATATAATCAAAACATTGATGCAGGAGGTCATACAAGAGTAATCAAGAACTTCAAAACATCCCCATTGTAGCAGCTTGAGCTCTACACAAGCTCGCATTTCTAATTGAATGTTTCCATCTTCTGCCCCAACAACTAGTACCAAGTAGTCCCAGTGGAGGAGGGAGGGGAACCTTGTAAGAAGTAAAGCGACCTGCTCACAGCTCTACTTGACACATGGAGTAACACAAAAGTGGGATGGTGCTTCTCACAGATACATACCTTCTTCCCCAAATTTTGTATACCAAAAGAGATGGCCCGCTCAATATTGCTTTTATCTCAAATATAGTTGGTTGGTTCTTAGCATATTTGTCTTTAGGTTTGCGGTCTATATGGTCTATTTTATTTAGTGTTCTTTTGGATGGTTCTTTAAGCTCCTGTTATTTAGCTCTTAGCTGGAAACGTAAAGCATATTCTCTTCGATTTCCCAAGGGCTGGGCTTGTTGGCTGCTCATAATTGTGTTCCTTTATGAGCCTGCTACTATTATGTAGCAACTTTGTTGAGTACCAAGTCACAACATAGTGTTAAGTTGTGTTATGGTTCATGGCCTATTTTGTCCTTAGGTGCATGGTCTCAATATTGGTTAGGATGATATAATTGTGTTAGTTAATGTCTGTGTTGATATGTCCTTTGGGTTCCCTTTGGTGTCATTAAGGTTTCCTTCCCTTTTGGTTATAAATTGAGGGAAAGCCATAATATTTGTATCTCAATTATCATTATCAAACTCAATATAATGTAGAGAGCTGCCAATAGCCTTATTTTGTGTCTACAACCAGATTTACAGGTGTAATGTGCCCCTTTTTGGCATAGCTTGCTTGTAGACCCTTAGCCTGGTTTTGTTCCCACAAGGCTAAGGGAAAGAAAGAAAGGGGAACGTTAGGGGACCATTCAAAGAGTAAAAAGGTGAAAAAGATACTTGAAGTGCTCTAATTTTTAGTTGAGTTGTGCAAAAAAGTGTTTTTAGTCTATTTTTATTTAAGTGGGAGACCTTTAAGGGTCATGGGAGCCCAACCCCCTTAAAAAAATAATTCAAAAATTAATTTTCCTTATAATTTTAGAAGCAATCTCCCTCCAATTTGGGCGCCACTTTGGGAGATGGACATTAAAGAGAATTGAAGGTTCATTTGAAAGAGTTCTACAGTTTTGTGATACTAAATTTATGATCAAATATGTCAAGCTTGTTCAAAGTGACTTGAGGATGAAAAACTTCAAGTGCACCAAGGATTTGGGGACGAAAACCTCCATTCATTCATTGAGGGCAGCTCTATTCAAGGGCTGTAATTGTGCTTCAGATTTGCATGGTTGCATGCAATAGGTCTTACAAATGTGTTTTGAAAAACCACCTTGATTCGGAAGATTGGCGAGCACCTTGGAGAGCTTGGTGATTGCATTTTGCAAGTTAAGGAGCTGAGCGACTTGCTTTTGGAGGTCTTTTGCTGGTTTGGAAGCCATTCCTAGGGTGGCGAATTGGTTAGAGGGTTGAAGACCCCTCATTCGAGGGTTGTCTTGCTTTGAAACCCTCTTCTAGGGTTTGGAGGCATTTTTAATAATTTATTTCAGCTTGGCGATTTCTATTTGGGGTTAATTTGCAGGGTTTGAGGGCCATTTTATGCCCTAGATTATTTCGAAATTTATTATAATATTTTCCTAATATTGGTGACTTGCATGGGAGGATGTTGGAGGCCTTTTGAAGGGCAAAATTGAGGGCTTAGTGTTCAGATTTACTTCTGTAATTTTTCCCAAGTGTGGCGACTTTCTTGGAAGGCTAATTAGCCATTTTGATGCCATAAATTTGTTTATTGGAGTCTCTAATATTTTATATAATTTTGGCATAATTAATTGTGACTATTTGAAAGGGTTACAAGGCAGAATTGAATAAGGAAATGCAATTGTACCCGCAAGCAAAAATTAAATTATTGCAAGGGTGATATTCGGTCATATCGACATTTTTACCTTGCCAAAAGAGGTATTTTGTTTCAGCTTCATATTCAGCAATTTTGGGTTGCATTGGAGTGTGTTTGATTGGGATTTGGATTATTCTTCCCATCTAGGGTTTGCTGATTTTAAATCTCATGATCCAAAAATAAATTGCAGAATTGTTAGGATTTGTGGAAAACCCTTGTTTTGGTCATTTGTCCCAATTTGGGGACATTACAACAGGTGGGAATCTACCTTGAGTGAGAAAGTGCCCCCATTTTCACTTTAGTTTCTGCACTTGGAATCTTTATTTTTCTACAAAACATATTTCCTTGTTCTTCTTGGCATGCAACAAGTTGTATCAAAGCTTTAGTCAAATTTTTGCAGTCACTGCCACTGCCAAAATGCCAAGGGATGTTTATCCAAAAAATAACTCGAAGTTTGTAACCAAAGATGAGTTGAAGGGTTATATTTTGAGTTCGCCAATGAGGTCGGAAGGGAGATTCAGTCCTTGGGAAAACAGCGAAAGCTGCCAAATCCAAATCATTCAAACCATTGGAACACCATTATTAAGGATGATGAAGATGAGAATGTCAACCCTTAGGGGTATTTTAATTATGTTCCACCAAATGATGAAGAGGAAGAGGCAAAAGCTCACAATGTCCTCCTTTCACCTACAAATGAAGATCCCACAATGACATCGGAGGTGGGATGGAGGTCCACCCATGGCCGAACAAGCTCACATTAGCCTTTTGTAACAATATTGTACATATTGGTTATTAATCCCAGGTGTCTAGCATTTTGTCTTATTTAATAAGCTTTCTATTCCTGTAGGAATAGGAAGAGTCATTGGGAATGTGAAATAAATAGTCTTTCCTAGTCTATTTATTGTAATGTTTGCTCTCTTTTTCATTGAATCGTGAAATAAAAATTTCATTGTCATTCCGAATAAAATTACTTCACCTACAACAGTGCATTTCGGGTTTTACAAGCCACTTGTGAAAAGTTCATCAGCTAAATCACTTGCAAAACCCGATTTGGTCTTCACAGACCAAATTGGGTTTTCCAAATGACTTTACTTCTGTAATTTTCATAAGTCAAGTTACTTGATAAACACAATGTGTAATTCAGACTTTGCAAATGTTTTTATTTATAAAGGTTTATAAGTAAACACACTTGCAAAACCCGATTTGGTCTTGGCAGACCAAATCAGGTTTTCCAAGTGTCTTTACTTGTTTGTTTTATGAATTGAAGTTGACGCAAAACTCGAAGTAAGAGCTCATGAGAAGTCCGAAATGATCTATCTAGTGCGATTCGGGTTTGTGCAGCTATATTACTTGTCGGCTTTTATAAGTAAAAGCAAGTGAAGGACCCGATTTGTTTTATGCAGTTTGCCAAAGGCATGGATTTTCTTCGAAGGGCACATAAGTAAAGAAAGTGGACTTTTCACTTTTTCGAAGGACAATTGAAGAAAGGCCTAAGGGTAAGTCTGGAAGCAAGTGCCCTTGCGAATGGATTTTCGTCAGCAAGGGGACCTCTTCACTTCTTCCGAAGGGTCGTTTGTAGGAGTTCCGAAGGGTAGGTGCCCTTGCGAAGAGCACCCGAGCAAGAAAAAGGACCCTTGCATTTTCCCCAAAGGGCAATTCTGGGAGCCAATGGCCCTTGTGGAGGGCACTCAAGTGACGAAGTGGACCTTCTTCAAAAGCCCGAAGGGCATCTTCAGAGCTCAGATGGCCCTTGCAGAAGGCACCAGGGGGAAGCAAGGGACGAAGACAAAAAGCCGAAGGGCACTTGCCCTTCGGGAAAAGCCAATGCCAAGAAAGAATTTCCTTCGGACAAAATGTCCAAAGGAAAGAGACGCCGAAGCCCGAAGGTGGAAGAAAGACACGCGAAGAATTTCCTTCGGACAAAAGTCCGAAGGAATTCTTTCGGACTTTTGTCTGAAGGAAATCGCTCGAACAAAAGCCCAAAGGCCGACGAAGCATAGGCAAAGAAGCAAAGGCAAAGGAAGACCCAAAGGATCATTTCCTTCGGACAAAATGTCCGAAGGAAACCCTTCGGACATTTTGTTTGAAGGAAATCAACGTTGCAAAAAAGCCAACACCCGAGGCAGACAAGGAGAAGGCAAGGAAGAGACAAAATACGGGCAAAATAAAGGGCGAAAAAGGACAAAAATGCAGAACAGTTCCAATTGCTGATGAAGTCAAAGGGCAGAATCAGAGACCACTCAGACCAAGACAAGTGGCATAGACAACTCAGCCAAGGGAGTTAATACATTTAGGTAGAATATACCTACCGAAAACCAATAAAATAGATTGGTTTTTGAACTATAGAGAACAGTCCGTGTTTTCATGCTTCACCATTAATGCATAGCCAATTGCGCCCAACATTGAAGAAGAGCATGGTCCAACCACAACAACTTGGGGATGGCTTTGTTAGTTTCTAGGAGTATCCCATGCTTTTGCAGGCCCAGCACAGCAAGGGCAATGAATTGGACATCTACAGCATGGCCCCCATAGGCAGTTCGAAGAAAGTGACAGCAGCATGGTCTTTTGGTCTCTGTAGAAGTGTTTAACTCATCGTGGGTTTCCATTATTTGATTTGTCAGCTATCTTGTTTCCAGTTCTCTATATATTTGTAGCTTCTCATTTGAGAAAATATCTCTCAGCTTGTATGGCGAGGCCCTGCAAGAATTTACCTTGAATCAGACATAGCATTTTACCTCCATTTGAGTTTACACTTTTGCATATGTCTATGGTTTTGATCTTGTGTCAAGTCATTTTCTTTCATGCTTTCACAATTTGAATCTAGCATATCTAGTGTATTGTGAGTTCTTCTCTTGCAGGTCACAGGGAGTGTCTGAAGAAGTATAGACAAGTGAATAGGCTATGTAGCAGTGTGTCTCAAAACACCTTTGATAGTTCTTCCTCCCCGTATCTCCATAGGACCCCCTGTTGAAACACTGATGCAGGAAAGGTTTTCATTTGAATAAGTGTATGCTTGTTGTCCATGGTTCAAAGTGTATGCCAAAGCTGAGTAGACCAATTGTTTTGGTGCATCACCTCTTAGCTTAGGTCCCATTTTCAATATTTCTCTCCCTTTTCATCCCCCCCGTTGTTAGCAGTAGGAAATCCAAGGCCTCAAGGTGCATCAAGGGGAGCTAGCCCCTAATCTGGAAATTCATCCCTCACGTTTGCCACCCACAGCAAGAGGGATGTCTCCATTGTGTCACGTGGATGAAGAGAGCTGAGCCTCCCTTTAGAGGGTGCAATCCACCACGTCAACACATCATTTAGTTTTTTCTTGTTTTGATCTTAATCTAGAGCACTTAGCTTTAGGATCTAATGTTGTTATGAATGTTCATTTATTTGCAGGTTTATCCTAATGGCTTTAGATTTTAATAGTGGATTGTAGATTTGGGTGATTTTGGTATAATTTGCATATTCAAAAATCAATTGCTCAAATTTATCATCTCACATTTGGTGACCACAGTGACAACCCTCATTTGTGCTAATCTTGTGTGTGAAGTGTAATTGTGCAACTTGTAGGATTGATAAGGCACGAATTTGGGCTCCAAATTTTCAAAATCTCATTCTCCAAGCAAATAATGTTTTGCATTTGCGATTTTGCATCAAACCATCACCTTAACCGTTAGTCGTTAGGTCACCTAACTGTTTTCTTGCAGTTTCGCAAAATTGCTTATAGCTAGTCACGATTTTGACAGTCATTTGCGATTTTGATTCCTACCTGCGATTTTGAATAGACTAGTTGCGATTTTGTCAAAATCATTTATTAGTATTTGCGATTTTGAATAGCATCTACGATTTTGGCATATATAGTTGTCGTTTTGTCCTGTAGACTAAAAATACAAACATATTTAAATTTTTTGATTGATTTTTCTAACAATTTTGGGGTTTTTGGCATCAGTAAGGATCTGGTTTTTGTGCATAACTCTATTTGGCAGGGATGACAAGGCTCTTGGGTGACTTTATACTCTCCATTGGCCGTGTTTAGTTCCACTGCAAATTATATTGTTGTTAAAATCTTGTTTAAATATTCATAATATAAGCTATAAACTTGTAAAAACTTAGTCCTTTTGGTCAATCTGTACATTCTTTAATCTGTTGTGAGTAGCTTGCAGCAACATCACCGTGTGATCAAATTTTTGGTTATAGTCTTAGCGTTGTGTATATTGTACAATATCACAACTCTCGAGTCACCCTAATTTGTAGTTTTGATAACAAGACATTTTTAGTAATGCTTTCAATATTGCTTATAGCAATTTATGATTTTGACTATAAGTTGTGATTTTGCTTCTGAATCTACGGTTTTGCAATACCACTTATTTGCAATTGTGGTTTTGCAATACTGCTTATTTACAGTTGTGGTTTTGTAATACCGCTTATTTGTAGTTGTGGTTTTGCATATCCTATAAGCGATATGGAATAGACTAGCAACCCAATAATCATGATAGTCTGCATAACCGTTTTGCAAAATTGCTTGTCCCATCTACGATTTTGACTCTCTGTAAACAATTTTGCATAACATTGACTATGTATCTACAGTTTTGGTCACTCCAGTAACGATTTTGCTCTTTAATTTTCTTCAATAATTGTCTTTTTTGAGTACATTTTTTAAGATCATTTTTGGTGAATTTTGAGTCATTCCAAGCATCCTGCAAATCCCAAATTGTGTTTGGCATCGGGAAGCGCCCCTGGGGCACTGTCCCTGGACCCTGTAAGGGGCATTGCCCCTTAACCCCACAAGGGGCACTACCCCTTGACCCCGCTAGGGGCTGCCACCCCCTGACCCCCATGTCATGATCCCTCATTCAAATAAGTTATAGTGCAAAACCCATGATTTTTATCAATGTTTTTATTAAGGCTTATTAAACTAACCTTTTGATCGGATTCTTACAAGTGTGAATTTATTAGCAATTTTGTTTTGCTTAAGTCTACTAAAATCTTGTCTTGTAGGTCATATTTTTGTCTAACATCTTGTCTTGTAGGTTGCCCCTCAAGATTGCCAAATTAAAATTACTAATTGTTTTCTTTGTAGGATGCATGTCAAAGATTTTGACACTTTGAAAAAAATCTTGTATATATTTTGTATATATCACACTTAATTAATTGGTTAATAAATCTTTTTGCTTACTTGTTTGAACCCGAGGGCTACAGTGGTGTATGCTCTCCTCCCTACGTCCTAGAAACGAGTCTCGGAGGATTTAAAACCATTAATAAACCCTGCCATTTTTATTTTTAGGAGGCAACGTGACATGAAAGTGATTTCCACGCACTTGCCATAGTCTTAGGGGTTGGTGATGAAGATTTCATCACTGCACATTCAACCACACTCTGTGTTTCAGTGGAGTATAAAAATCAGGGAGAGTTGTCATTAGGCCAAGCAGTTGACCCCATACAAGTATTTTGTGAAAAAAAAAGAGTTAACTCTAACCCAAGCATCAAACAGCACCGTATACAGATTTGGGCCCCACGTACCTAGCATATATCGAGGATGCCCCAAGAAAAACCTTGTCTAGCCTATAATAGGACCTTCGGTCATAACAAACGACTTGTTGTCAAAGTCAATATCAGCTCCTAAGTGACTATTAAGTGCAAACAGGGTTAAGAAGGTTTGGGAGATTCCATAACGGGTCACCAGTCTACAACCTCACTCATGAAGCCGTTAAACGGTGAAATCATTGAGTTACACTTCCAATCAGTTTACTAATCTTAGGTTTGTGGTTTGCTTGATTTGGTGTGTTGTGATAGACTAGTGTTGTTTGTGAGTCGAGTCAGTCTTTCACCCAAGCCTATAACCACTTATCTAGGTCTCCATATATCATCTTGTATATCCTCGTCTCATCATCATATCATCCTGTACATCCTCTTGTACATATTCGGTTTTTACATTTGTCTCATATTGCATCTTGTCCTATCTCTCATCACCCCTCTCATCTTAGTCACATCATAGTCTAGTCTCATCTGTCTGGCACTAGTCATACACCCATCCCTTACATACCTTAATCATGTCTTTCCATCCATCCATCACATCTTATCATAGTCTAACTTCATTATTCACTTAGCCTTAGCATTAATCATTCCTAGTGTCATTTTTAAGACTAAATCCACCTTATCTATAACCATCCTAGTCCTTTTTGTCACCATATCCTCGCATCATCTTGTCTTCTCTTACTCATCCTTAGAGTTTTAGTCCAAACCATATTACCCATCACAAAACCCACCTCATCATAATTGACACCTTGTCACCCGTCTTTACATTGTCATCCCCTTGCCAATACTAGTCATCCCGTCAAGTCTGTAGTTATATGTTAGTCCTCATCCACATTGGCAAAACATTCTTTACATATCAGGGTCCTAATTCTAAGCTTGCTTGTGTTTAATCGAGTTTGAGTCATACACACCATCCAATCCTATCATCATATACTATCAACCAAGTCGTCTCAATCAACTTATGTCAATCATCTTAGCCTTGAGCTAGTCTTAATCCAGTCATCCCTAGTTGAAATCACGTCTCTTGGCCCAGTCTAGCCCCCTATCGGATCTTAGAGCTTGTTTTAGCTCACCTAGTTGAATCCGGTCAAAATCATCAAAGTCTAGCTCACATCTTAATTTCGTCTACTTGATCTTGTCTTCATCGAAAATCACATCAAATCGAACATCTAGTCAAACTTGAGATCAGACTAAAGTAAGCCTTTGTCCAAAATTATTCCACACATCCCATCCTCATCCCTCAATCTTTCCATTCGATTCCCCACACCTGCCAATTGGGGCTGGTGAACCACATCATTCATACTTTCTCTCATCTTGATCCATGGCTTCCAAAGAAAATTAAATGCCTGATTGAGAAATGCCTCATGGCCAATAAGGATATACTCCTTTCTCACCTCCTTGAGATGAGCACACCACGTTCTATAGACTTTGACCCCATCCACCCAACATTAGCTCCAATCTGCGCCCATTCACATTTGTCTAATCCTAGCCTCCATACCACCCAGTCCCATTCAAATCCTCCATCCACCAGTCATAGTCAGTTGTCTACCCCTTTCTCTATTAGCAACGGGAATCCAATCCTGGCCACCTCAACTACTACTAGTCCACCCACCCAGTCACATCAACACCCATCTGATCTAAAGTCCAATGCTTCCACATTCAAGTCACGAAGTGAAGAGAGGCCCTATACTCCTCTTTCTATATCCCTAGAAGCCCTCTTTCACCAACTTATTGCCTCCGACATGATGGTCTATCCACCCATACGACATCTTGATCCTGCAAAGCCTAAGCCCTCTTGGTATAAAGCTAACCAATATAGTATATATCACCGAACCTGGGGGCATACCATTAATCGATGTCGCAATTTCCAAAACTATGTCCAAGACCTCATCGACTGTGGTGACATTGAAATCGAGAATGAATCAAATGGGTCTACATCTAAAGGGCGAACAAGAAGAGGTATGCCAAGATTCCATTCCCGATCACGATCAAGCCCTTCCCTTTGCAAGCCAAGGTCAAGACACCATATCCATCTTCCATGGTCCCCCCATCTTCGACAAATCATCCATCGAAGACAAGTCCATTTCCCATGAACCTAGTCCTCCTTTCTCTCATGAGTCCTTCCATGGGCCTATCTTTGGCAAATTCATTGCTCCTCCATCATACTCCTCTTGCCCATCATATCAAAGACCCCACATTGAGAGGTCACTTGCAAACATTGAATCCTTTACTAGAAGCATTACATCTTGTACATCAAAGTCAGTATTGGAGTCAACACCAATCTTATCTGCATCAGGATCATTGTTCAACCCCAGCATTCGAATTAAATCTTTTGTCAAAATCATCATCCTTGATTAATGTTGTAGATGATGACTATGCCTATGTTTTTGAGGATAACTCCAATTTAGATGTCAACCAATCATAAGGCATATCTTTTGATTCCAGTCAGGATGATGAAGTCATAACAGAGTTTTTACAAGCTTTTTCTATTGAAGATAATCAGAGTGAATCTGATCCTACCTCGGATGTGTACATTAAAGATAGTCTTAATGATCCTTTTGTTGATCTTGAGGAGATTTTCTCCGATGTCGAAACTAGGTCTCGTAAGAACCCCTATGAAGACCATGTTGCCCCATCACCACTCATTGACCTTATCATACCAACTCCCCCACCTTCATCCATCATAGACCCCTTTCTTCCTGTCAATGATCATTTAATCACCTCCCTCCATGGGGACGAATAGGAACATACATCGTTGGACCCTTCCTTGAGCAACATAATATGTGCCATAGATACAAAGGTCCAAGACCATATTCAAAAAGTCATGCATGGTGATGAAATCACCTTTGATCAAACAAGTCACAATCAAAAAACGTCAAATCTTTGGCCTAATCAAAAAGTGTCTTCCCCTAGTGAAACCCTCTTTGAGGCACTAGGGGACCATCAAACTTTAAATAATCATCGTCTATCAAGTCAAAGATCAATCTCCTCTAGTGAAACCCAAAGTTAGGCACCAGGGGGTAGTCAAAATATAATCAAATCAACAACTCAAATCCTTGTCAAAAGAACGATCAGAATGGCCGATAATCCTTCAAACAATTTGATCAAAGTTAAACCACAAAGTCAAAGTGTCTTGGATCTCTCAAAGTCTTTTGTCATATGGCACCAATCAAATATGGAACATCCAACATGTCCAACGGTGTGTGTAACTGCTAATCCTAATCCTCAAACACCCATCACATCTCCTTATCGTGATCCTATACATCACCATCAAATCCAAACCCTTAACCCATCCATACCTCACCTCACTATGCCAGGCAACATTGTCTCTTGTAAGGGTGACGAAAACACTTGATCTAGATGTTTGAAGGGGTTTCAATCAAGAGTCAATGAAGGTCACAAGGACATCATTACATCCAGCATCAACAACATGATCCTAGTATTACATATCTCCAAAACAGGGGTTGGCTGAAGATCAAGAAAGTGTCAACATTCCTGCATCTCGCACCCATATGTTAAGCACGGGATATACTGAGAGGGGGGGTGAATCAGTGTATCATAAATCTTATAAACTTTCCCTTAATCAAATTCCACTTAACCATACATTCAAGATATGCAATAAAACTGAAATAATAAACACCACACAAGATAGAGAGAGACATCAGATTTAACGTAGAAACCCAATATGGGAAAAACCACGAAGAACAATCTCAAGTATATGAATGAACACCAACTCAAACTACTATATTCGCAAGCACCAACTTGCAGGAACACCAACCCCTTTGCTGAGCACCAACACAGCAACTATTCGTGAGCACCAACCCCTTTGCTGAGCACCAACACAGCAACACTTCATGAGCACCAATCCACAGAAGCACCAACCCCTTTGTTGAGCACCAACACAACAACAATTCGTGAGCACCAACCCACAGGAGCACCAACCCCTTTGTGTATACCACACAACTATCTCTCAATGTTGCTATCTCAACAAATAATAGTTCATTACAATATCTCTTTCCTCTCTCACCTTTGCTCTTCTAAGCTAGATATAACAAATACAAATCATACTCATCTCTCACTGCTCTTCTAAGCTAGATATTACTATCTCAAATCAAACTCTATCTCACACATTACAAATGGCTTCTCAAGCCTTTATTTATAGCTTTCCAAATGACATTTGGCCTTCACCCTTTGTGACCCTTCAATCCTCATGGAGAATGACGTCAAATTTGCATGACCCTTCGTATCCTTGCATTTGAAAAGTCATGTGGTGACCCTTCATAAGCAAAAACGTCATTTCCTCTTTTGTCCTTATCTTGGTGACTTTTCGTATTCCTCAAAGTGTCCCTTCATGAGAAATTGCGCCCTTCCTCTTTTGTCTTCACTTGGTGACTCTTGGAATTCCCCAAGATGACTCTTCATGGGAAAATGTGTCCCATTCTTCTTTTGTCTTTACTCCATGACTCTTTGACTTCTCCATGGGCCCTTCTTTTGTCTTATATGCAACCAAAAATATATTCGTTAATATTAAATAAATATTAACACACATCAGCCAAGATATAACTATTACAAACATCATTAAATGCAATGGGGCCTTTATTACCAATAATGCTAGACCTTTGACATTAATGACAATATTTCCAACACCATATCCAATAAATCGAGATGCCAAAAAAAACCATTCGTTCAATGGTGAAAACTAGTCTTTTGGCGCTTTGGGCAAGTGCCATGATGAAAACCAGTTTTCGGCATCATGGTAAAATAATCTATTGTCCGCATTGTACCTCAACACCTAGGGGTGAAATCCATCCCTTGTCAATCCCATCCATGTCACATCCCTCTTTGTCCATTCTTCCTACCCATCATCTGTCATCATATCTTGCATCCTATTATGTCCATCCTTTCTTTTAATCTTGACCTTCATAAGGGAGTGGAAGATGACTTGAGAAATGCTCTGGAATCATCTTGGCATATCCTCCAATGAACACTTGGGCAACTAGATATCTGGTTCCTTCACGATGTGGTCATTGGTGATCCCTAATCCATTCTTCCTTGCTCCTCATCCGCTTTTTAGTCTCACCCTCATCCTTTTTTCATCCCATTCATCTTCATCTCGGTTGCTAGGCTTGGTATTCCTTTTGCTATGTAACCCCTTTTGTATAGTGTACATATATATCCCAAAAGACCTAAAAATTGAAATATTCCATAAAAAAACCCTAAAAATTATAAAATCCACAAAATCCCAAAACATCTCAATCGTCTTGTCATATGTTGTCTTATCTCATGTTTTGAGTATCTTAGTCGTCTTACCTTGTCTTATGTCCTAACGGTCTTATCATTTTGTCATCTTGCCTTGTCTCAACATCCTAGTCATCTTGTCTTATGTCTTCCGCAACCTTATCCTAATCTAAGTCACTAGTCCACTCCAAGTCCATACCCTTGTCCAAGTCTATAACCTTAATCCAAATTCACATGATAATGACCAATTTAGTCCAACTCATCACCTGATCAATCATCTCGTCGACTCTCATTAGGACAATTAGACAAGACACAATGACACTACATGTAGATACTTGTGTGTTACTTGTCTACTCTTTTTTGTTTGACTTGTTTCCCTGTCTTTTATCATGTATATATCTCCATATGTTTGTTTTCTTGTCTTTGTTTATCTTCTTTTATTAGCCTTCTTGTTAATCTTGCATCATGTCTCTTTTTGTCTATTGAGCAATGAACGAGGATGCTATGATGACACCAAAAGTTACAATGATGCTTTAGGTGCCCTCAATGATGCAGAGTTCGCTATTTACCCCTTTTATAATTATGCACTTTGGCACTACATCCTCTTGGTCATACTTATATCATGAGGCATACTACCTAGTGCTATATTTTACATCGGATTGCTTAGACTATGATGAGCCTTATTACAGAAATGATGGCTTCATAATAGACTGCACTCATCCTTTCTCCTATCGTCTATCACCTACCTAATCGTCTAATCATCTTAAAGTCAATAATCCAAGTCCACTCATCTAGTATCCAATCATTCCTCCAAGTCCTTTATCATCCCGTCTATATCCTCTCATCAATAATCTGTCATCTCTCTAATCATTAACATCTCAACTCAATTCTCAATCCAATCATCATCACACCGAACATATATCTAACAACTAACATGTCTAACAATCATCATCCTAATATTCTAATCAATCACTGTCATCCTCTAATCTAGTTTGAACTACATTGGCCTGAGGTCTTTTCAAACTATGTAGGCAACGCTTAGTCACATAAAATGTCTAAGATCAGCTTGGCCACTCTATCCTCTTTCCCCGTCATTCATCATCACATCTCTCTTGTCCTTCATCATCCCCAAGTCTTGCATCAGTCAAATCCTTGAACTATAATATCAATCATTAATCAATTGGTCTATTGACCAATCACCATTTCTACAATCATCTCCCCAATCTTTCCATTCAATTGCCCACACCTGTCGATTGGGCTCGACAAGTCACAACATCCATCTTTTCTTCCATCAGTCATCCATTATCACTGATTGGTTAATTCATCATTTAAGTTTACTGTTTCCTCCTTCGATTGGGGCATGACCAGGACTGCAACTTTATTATCATCTCTTGTTCCCTTGTGTCCTTGCTAGGGGCATCGTCACCATTAATCACAATATGGCTCCTTGATTCGATGCATTATAGTCCAATTCTTCCCCTTTGTCTTTTGGTCACTCGATCATATCGTTTCTTCTCTCTCATCTCCTCCATTATATCGCTCGACTTTAGCTTTGTGCTACACTCGTCATTAATCTTATCAATTCATTGTCTTATTTTGGCCCAATGCTCTCCCAACATGTGTCCTTGCATGGGATATGTCAGAAGCTCGTGGCCTTTATCATCTTGGTCTATAGCTCTCCCTGGCATGTGTCCTTGCCTGGGATACGTCAAAAACTTGCAGACATTTGTCTTATCATCATCATGTTACGGTTGATTCCCCCTCGAGATGTGCCGACAACCGTGACAAATATTTCCACTCCCTGTGCATGTCTTTGTCAGGGGCATCATCAGTTTGCAACTCACTGCTCATGTCAATTTCATCTTCTTCATCATCAATCCCACATCAAGCATCCCAACCTCTTATCTCTTCACAAATCCCACCTATCGTTTCCTCTTTTGTGTGTCCATCTGTCTCATTTTTCTCCGCATGTCCCCTCAAGGGGGTATCATATCCACTAATATCATTTATTAACATTCATCCATGAGTGTCTTTTTTTTTTGAAAGACCATTATTCATTCCACTTCATCTACTCGCAATGCCCTTTCAAAGAGGGGCAAAATGTATGCATTTAAATTTCTTCGCTTCGTTTTTTGTCACTAATATTATTATTGGTCAACGCTAATTTTGTCTAACATTGTCTATTCCCCCTTACTCAATAATCTAGTCCCCTTTAGATATATTTCTTATCCTATTCTAACCTTCATATTTCCCATCCAATATTAATTCTCTGGTTATTTCTTATTAATATCCCATTTATCACCCAAATCCCTCTTATGCCTACTTGTGAATTTTAAATTCACAAAATCACACCAATCCCTAGGCTTTCCTACAAGTCTACTCCCTACTCCTCACCTAACCCTTCTTCTAATCTTCTCCTAATCATCATTAGATTCCCTAATGGAATCTTCTCTAGAGAAATTCCCTCCAACTCTCTAGAGAGCCCTCTGTAGAGAATTCCATGTAATTTTAAATTCTATAAAAAACTCCGTCCATGGCCTATTTAAATCCATAACTCCATTCCAAACAATGAGCAAATCAATCATAAATCTCATAAATCTCCATAGTCCAATAAGTCCAATAAATCCATGAATCCATGTTATCCAAGTCTTTTGATCAAGCTAATATCATGCTGAAATTCTGAGCCTATATGTAAGCAATCCATTATCCATATCATTTAGTTTTTTTCTTGTTTTGATCTTGATCCAGAGCACTTAGCTTTAGGATCTAATGCTGATACGAATGTTCATTTATTTGCATCTTTATACGAATGGCTCTATATTTTAATAGTGGATTGTAGATTTGGGTGATTTTGGTATAATTTGCATATCCAAAATCAATTGCTCAAATTTATCATCTCGCATATGTATTTTAAGAAATTAAAGTATTTTATTAAGTTATTGAGCATTTGCTGAATTGAATTGTTTTTAGTCTGTCGAGTCAAAGTATTCGAACTATGATTGGTACAACACCACGTACCACTCCTCAGTCCAGATGGCCCCTTTCAAAGCACTCTATGGTTATGAGCCTCTATCACCATTGGATTGGGTAGTTCACAAAGGGAAGGTGCCTGCAACAGCTGACACACTAGAGGAGATGCAAAATGTGCTTACATTGTTGATGGACAATTTGACGACAAGCACGGACCGAATGAAGCGGCAAGCTGACCAACACATGACAAAGTGCAACTTTGAAGTGGGCAATATGTTTTTTGTCCATCTCCAACCGTATAAGCATCTCCCTTTAAAGGGTTAGGGAGAACAAAATATATTGCCCAAGTACTATGGGCCATACATGATCCATGTGAAGGTTGGTTAAGTGGCATATGAACATGATATTCTAAATAAAGCAATGATCCATGAAGTGTTTCATATTTCCTGTTTGAATAAGTTGGGGTCTAATGTCATCCTACAAATTGACAGTCATGTCATGGATAAGTAAGGCAAGCTTAAGCTGGAACCAGAAAGCATATTGGGGAAGAGTTAAAGAGCCTCTGAAACCACGTGGCTTGGATGTACAAGGTGAAGTGGAGGGGGCTTCTAATGGAAGATGCAATGTTGAAGAACGTGGATTTCTTGGGAAAGCACCCAGGGTTGTCTTTCCTTGAAAAATGATCCCAAAATCATGTAAGGGACAGAGGAATAACCGAAAAAAAGCTCTCATTCTCATTGATGGTATTTGTTTTGCGACTCCATGGACGCTGGTTTGATTTGCAAAGAAGTTCACTCACATATAAAAAGTAAAGCCTAAAATTTGAGACATTCCCAGGAGGTCACCCATCCCAGTCCTCCTCTAGGCTAAGGTTAACTCAAGTGTTTTTGTTCACTTTGAGGACAAAATTCTTTTAGGGGAAGGGCATGTTGTGTACCTAGACACAACATAGTGTTAAGTGTGTTATGGCCTATTTTGTACTTAGGCACATGGTCTAGACTCCAAATATTAGCAAGGATGATATGGTTGTGTTAGTTATGTCTGTTGATAGATCATTTTGGTTCCCTTTGGTGTCTTTAGGGTTTCCTTCCCTTTTGATTATAAATTGAGGGAAAGCCATAACATTTATATCTCATTTATCATTTTGAAACCAATATAAAGCAGAGAGCCCACCATTTAGTCTCCTATGTGTTTACAACTGGGTTTTCAGGTGTGAATTCACCTAAAGTGAGCAGGTGCCCATATTCTTCCGGAATGATTGTGTTGTTAATAAGGGTTTAAAATTCCTGCAATTTACATGACTGTTTGTGTTGTTCGAGACAGCAGGGGAAAAATAATTCTGGACTAATCTTTTCTGACACCGTGCTACATCATCATTTGAATTTAATAGTTCGAGATTTTACTTCAGCTCTTTCCTTTTCTGCCAATAGATTCATCCCAGAAGTAATGTGGAAGGAGGAAGTTAGAAAATAAAAGTGCAGAATAGGTTACAGTGCCTTAGGGTATAAATGCCCTGGCCTGATGTTGGTACTAGGATTAATATCTGTAATGATGAAATTCCAGTACTTTATAAATAACGGCTGCCAAAATCATAATGAAAAGAAGACGGAAAAAACCACATTTTGCTGAAACTGTTTGAAGATTGTCAGGTGCAGAGCAAGAGGAAAAACTGCAATATGCCAAAAGGGAAGTTCTGAGCACAAAGAGGATTGATGATTATCAATTGTATTCTGCAGAAATACAGAAGGTATTGTACCAGAGATTTCCCTTTTTTCAAAATTTTCACGGAAATTTCTCTGGAAAAATGTATCATCCAGAAATGCATACTTCAAAAGTAAAGATGAGACAAAAGAGAGAAGGCAAGATCAAAGGAAGGCTGCTGTATTTTCCATAGTCATTGGACCTTCCTTTTTTGAATTTACACACAAAAGAGGTAAAAGGAAATGCCAAATCCAAGGAAGAAGAAATTGTTGATTGTTACTGAACAATCGAATCTATATTTTCTTGTATTTGCATGTTGAAGAGTGCAAAGAAGATGAGAAGGATACTATTGTTGTATGTAAATGCAGACCAGGGGTCTCACTTGGGCATATTTTCTGCAGAAATCTAACCGACAGTCAAGTGGGGAACGAGCGAAGATTCTCTTCCCAGCCATCCTGCATGAAAAAATGCATTATGTATGATGCATCTGCAGAAAGACAAAAAGAAGAAGAAAATGGAGAAAGAAGATAGAAAAACAGAAAATCAGAATGAGGAAGTCCAAGACAAAGTAGTTGGACGGTTATAATTTTCCATCCATCCCATTCCCCTGGAGACAAATATGATATCACAACAGGGATACTTGCAAGATAATTCTTGTTTTCTACTTGACATTCATTGTTTTGGGTATAAAAAATTCTGATTTCTTTTTGTGGAAGTCATTAATTTTGGTTGCACAAGAAGTTTGTCTAAAGGATGACATGAAGTGAATGGCTGGAGGTGGCGACAAGTATGCCCATAAATACTCCATAACATTAACCCTGTTTCCACCATGCCATATGAATAAAATGCAATCAGATTGGGGTGTGATGTGGATTTGCAGAAACTTTCAAGCAGTAATCCCCAAATCTGAGTTGCAGAGACCGATCTGGCTTCCATTTTTCAATAACCCCCCACAGTTTCAAAGGCTGCAGAGTCGTTCATGATCAAAATCAACGAAATCCATTCTGACGCTCTGGTATCTCAAGGAATTGTCATTTGGTTGAACTTAGGTCAAGAAATAGAAAAAAAAGTCCATCCTATATAGAAAATGTAGAAAAAATTTGCAATTTGAGATTGCAGCCAAGGAGATCTTGCCTGATATGAACAAAAACAGCAATGCAGATTACCTGCAAGGGAGCATTAATAAAGGTACAAGGTTGAAATACTCCTTGATCTCTTGTAAGTATGCTAGTAAATACTCCATAACATTACTCATGATTCCACCATGCCATATGAATACAATGCAATCAGATTTGGGTGTAATGTGAATTTGCAGAAACTTTCTAGCAGCAATCCTCAAATTTGAGTTGTAGAGAATACCCTGGCTTCAAGTTTTCAAAATGAGTTCCTTGGAGGATACTTTCTTCAACAGTATTGAGTATATTGCACCATAAGTTGAGTCAAGCAAAGTTGAATGTCATGTTTGGAAATTGAGGCATTCTAAAGTCATCACAATTTCTTTATAATATTATAGTTTATTGACAAAATTGGATAGCTATATTTATTTCTCATCACCAACTATCTAAATTAGCCTAAACGCATAAGACTGTAAATGAAATATGGATGTTCTTATCATTCTCAAGATGGAGATGTTCTCTTTTTATTTTTTTGAGAACGGTTTGTAAGCCTCTTTTGTGAGAGAACTATACTTTCCTCCAATAAAATTGAATACAATCTGTTTCCACCACCTACAAACAATGAAATGTGGATGTTCTAAATTAAAAGTTTTATTTCTCTAATGATTATGAATCCAAATGCATTTGTAACTCTTACCGAATAGCGCTCTTGGCCAGATAACAGAACTCGATGCATGGTAGATCTAAGACAATTAAAGACCACAATATAATGTGTCAGGTTAGTTTAGAAGAGAATAAATAATGGAAAAAATCCAAACTATAACAGAAGTAAATCACAAAAGATGATTTAATAAAGATAGGAAACAACTGAGAAGAATGCAATTCCAAACAAGATAAGATCCCTTAAAAATTCAATCTTCACAGATACAAAAGAACCACAGAAAACATAAAAAAAGGTTTATTGAACTTGATTAATTAATATTCGTTAGATTTCCCTTCAAATAGGTTGGCTTTGCTTCCTCCTTAAACATCTATCATATTAATTGTTGTGCACTTGAATAACTGAAATTCACAAACATTGATCGTATGTAAATCTTCATCTTCACATGACAAAATATAGTTCAAACTTAAAACCACTTGACTCTATGCACTCAAGCTGACATGAAATGCAAATAATGGTCTTACAACCTCCAAAATCAAGAAAAATGGAAAGGGAATATTAGAAATCTATCAGGAAATTTTACTTGGGAGGAAAAATACAGACATGGAAGACAAAAATAGTATAATATGTATGGGAATCCATATGAGGCCTATACACAAACAAACCTGAGCTACTAAATTAAGAGGCATGTGCAAAATGAGGATGGTATCTTGCATCACACATCAAGGCAGGTGCATGCAGTAAAAAGAAGTTGAAACAATTCAAAAAAGGGCATAAATTACCCTAAATCGGTTTCCCATTTTCATGCATTATTCCACATCAACTCCTCGTGCCCAACAAACTGTTATAAGGGAATCACAGCCATTTCTGTGGGGCAACTGGAATTTTCATGATCTTATTGAGATATCTTAGTATCTAGATTGTAGTATAAATTAATGAATTGAACAATTGTGGTACAGAAATAGAATAATGCAGAAATATACAAAGAACAACTCACAACAATGGGTGGAATGATTTTCTTTTATTCATATATAATGCAATATACATCAATCATGGACAGAAAGAATACCACAGAGAATGTACATGCATGAGAACTCCTCGAACAACACGTGGTCCCAACTGGCCCAAGAGGTGTGTCAGTATGACCAATGGCCTTCCAAACAACCAAAGGGTACCAACAGTGACTAACCAAATATTTAAAAATATGCCCATGTGCATAACATAAACATTAAACCAACCGTCTTATTCGCAACAAATCTGGACTTGGTATAAAATGTAGGACTAATACTAGTACTAACACAAATGACACTTGCATAGATCATTACCTTAGAGAAGAAGTATGACTTATACTGGTAAAACTAATCGACGCCTTGGCACACCATTTGTCCTCATCCTGTGTTGTAAATATTAGTGTTTAGTATTTAAATATTTTGCATATTGTAGAGTGTCATTAAGAGTTTTTCTCTTGATACGTATGTCCTTTAGTGCTAGTCTCCTCATCCTCTATTTTTGTCTTGATAAGTATGTGCTTTACTGCTAGTCTCCTCATCCTCCTCATAATATGTAGGAAATGACTTCAACTTCCACTCCATCCAGGGCAGTTCTAAGAGATTAAAAAAAGATTTTCATCTCTATATTTAAGACCACTCCTCTAAAACTACTACATGGCCCATCTCCATATGTATCTTGTAGCTCTTCCCACTTCGGCTGCACATGTAGGCTATGCTTTAGATGCTCAGGGCCAACAAATCCAACAAGCATAGGCTTTACAAGACAAACAGGTAAAGTGGACTAAAATTAGGGGTTGACTTGCAGCTTAGAGATGAAAATGCATGTGGTTCATTAGGGAAAAATCCTTGGGCTAGTTGAAAAACCTAGTTTATATCAGCCCCACAATACAAAAGAAAAGACTTGTCCATGGCAATGTTTTCACCAACTGTGACTGATCCGAGAGTAGCTGCGCCAATCCACACTCTTCTTCCAAGGGTCTAGCACACCATATGCACACTGGCGCACTCCACACATTTCACGTTTGCACAATGCCAAGAAGCATACTGCACAACAGGCTCTGCACAGAACTCAGCGTGCCACATTATGCCACACCAAGTGGCATTTTCACTACTTGTGCCATGCCAGCACACATATCAGCATACCATGCATCTAGGAAGGAACCATCACACCTGCAAGAAGGTGAATCGTCATCCATTGTAGAAGTTAAACCATTTTATAACCGTCCTTGTTTGTAACTATTTTCTTGTAATGATATATTGTAATCCATTCGACTCACATGGGATAGCAAGCATTGAATGGTCATCTATTCCCATTCCAGTCTAGGAAAATAAGTTAGGAAGTGTTTCCCCCTTTCTAATCCCGAAAATACTAATTATCAGCCTTGCTGCACATTGTCCACATATGAACCATATCCTATTATTTTTCATTGAATATAAGTAAAATTATGTTGATAAGCTCATGCATTCAAATGTGAGATAGTTTACTATCGTCCATGTTTTCTATTACATATTCTACAAACTCAATGATTTACTAGCTAAGTTATTGGGTTGTCCCATGCACAACCCTCTAGAATCCTGTGATGCAGATCATTGGTATCAAAGCAAGAGCTTTCACATGCTTATAAACATGTGAGCACAATAGCAAAAAGGACATCCACTTAGTTTTGTTTCAGAGTATTTGGAAGAGTAAGATGGCCGATTTCTAGAAGAAACCTTCTAACATCAAACAACTCATTCAAGATGATCTCAAGGAGCAACACACTACATTCTTTGATCTATTTCTTGACCTCGTAATGCAGCTTGGTCCAACAATGTCTCATTCTTATGCAGCTTGGTCCAACCTATCATTTCAACATCAAAGCCCTTTCAAAGTTCAAGTCAATCTAGACATTCCAGTATTCGAAGGTAAAATTGGCACCACAACATTGGATAGTCGGATTCAACAATTGGAGGCCTACTTCTCAATCAACCGCTTCAAGGACACAAAGCAAATCACCTTCTTAGTGTTGAAGATGTCATTTTAGTCTCTTATTGGTGGCAAACCAACAACACACAACATGAGTAAAAATCAGTGTTCCATGGGGACGCACCCCCCCCCAAATCCCCACATTTCCGGGACGGGGATGTCCCCGGGACGTGGGGGCGTCAGGGGGATGTCCCCCTTCCGTCCCTCCAACTACGCCTCGAACCGTTGTTGTGCCCGAGATGTTTCCCTTTAAGAGGAGACGTCCAGGGGACTACTAGACGTCCCTCAACCCCCCCAGAAACTTCCAGGGGTCACCCACACTGGGGGACTCTGGGACGTCCCCGGGATGTCCAGGGGACTCCCAAATGTCCCTCAACCCCGAGGAAACTTCCGGGCGTCCCCCACGTTGGGGACTTCAAAAAAAACATTTTTTTTTTAAATTTAAAAAATATTTTGGTTTGTGAGCACTCAACCCTAACCCTAATTGCTAATGGGTCCCATCCCCACCCCCAAGGCCTCCCAAAAGCTTTTAAAAAGCTCCATCCCTCTCATTCCAAATCACACAAACTTCATTGAGTGAAGTCGAGAGCTGAAAGTAGAGGCAACAATCTAAGAGGGAGAAGTTTGCAAGAGTGAGAGAGCATTAAGAGAGGGAAAGTGAGATCAAGAAGAACCGGTTTACTTATAGCTTCATCCACTTCGTTAAGAGGAATAGGCTTACCTCTAGGAGGGCATAGAAGCTTGTGGTTGTACATAGTTCCTTGTGTCTCATTGACCGCAACACACTTATGTACAAGGAGAGTCCAACAGCTAGATGGGATGTAGAGCATGTGGAGTCCAGTAGTTCTGGTGATGAGGAGTTTGGCGAGAATTTTGGGGATGATTAGCCATTGGCTCATTAGTATTTAGTAATCATGAATCATCATTATGAAATTTTGAAAATTTTGAATTCGATATTTTCATTTTCATTTTCAATGTTCAATGTTCATTTGTTCAATGGTTCAAACTTGAAACTTCATTGTTAAAAGTTAAAACTTAAATGTTAAATTGTTGATGTTTAATGCAATATACTTATTCCTTATACATATTTTTATAACTAATTTTTCAAGTACTATATGTATTTGCACTGCTCCCTTGTCATCGCCGCCGCCTCCCCCACCATCCCCAAACTTAGGCCCCCTGTCCCCCTGTCCCAAAAACCCATCCCTACGTCGCCTCGTCAAGAAAATCCGTGGAACTATGGTAAAAATTCAATCCCACTGAAACTTGGAGCTAGTTTGTCAGTGCTATGCAAAAGAAATACTATCCCCTCAAACACTATAAGGATAAGTACATGAAGTTTCAACAATTGCACCAGCACAAGGAACATTCAATTCAATACGACACCAATGAGTTTCATGACTACACTACACCCTTGCGAGAGAACACAATGAAGCAACATAAGATGTTGAAGTACATCGGCGGACTCTCACCTTATGTACGTGCCAAGATGAAGTTCTTGACCTATGACACATTGGGGCAAGCATACCACCACTGGCCAAAGCTATGATGAGGCAGAAATTTTCCTCTTCATTCAACATTGTGCGTAAGAGAGCCCACACTAGATGCACCATCGAACTCTCCTGCACAAAAGCAAAACATGTTGCACAAAGGAGAACAACAAAAATCATTTGCACAACCTTATAAGGATCCATCACCTTCAACAATAGACAAAGGCAAGAAAAAGAAAGGTGACAAGTGGTGCCACCTACAACACACAAGTTCATGCAAGAGTTTTGAATGTTGCACACAACAATCCTTAATTGTGCAATCTACATCAAGTCCCATGCAAGAAAAAGACACTGATCCATATGATACTCGTTTTCCATTGACACTTCATAGGAATAAGAATGCCTCTTCCACACTTAGTGTTTGGTTAAAGGTCATGTTGTCACTCAAACCTTGCACGTGATGAATTGGAAGAATTGGTTCAGTGAGACAATGGGAACATCCCCAAGATTGTGGGACCCTTGCGCTCCTTGGGATGTGTTGTCCCCCAAAAATATCACTCATTTTTGGGACAACATTTGAACTATTTTGGTCTTACAGACCAAAATTGTTTTCTCCCTTTCCGAAATTTGTCCTGGGCATTCAAATTCCTCAGTTTTCACGCTTCTTAGAAATCTACGGACTCTGCAGGCTAGAATCTACGGACTTTGCAGGCCAAGTTCAAAGGGCTTCACAGGTTCTACAGGCAGGTTCAACCAAAAGAATCAGTTTCTAACACTTGGTCATTTTCAGGATTGGTTCAGTGCCTTAGTTCAATCAACAATCTCCATCGGCAAGCATCTAAGCAAAGAAGGCTTGAACCTTTGAACCATTGAACCACTTTGGTTCAAAGGTTCAACGAGTTCAAGGTTCAATAGGTTCAACGCTTTCGGTTCAACGGCGGGTTCAATCAAAGGAACGGTTCAATGGCTTGGTTCAACCAAGTGGTTCAACGCTTTGTTTCACTCCGGTGGTTCATCCGCTTTGTTTCAACGCTTTGGTTCATCCTTTAGTTCAATCAAATGGTTTGCCAGTCGGTTCAAGGCTTCGTTTGAACCGTTGAACCAACGCTTGGTTCAACGTCTTTTGGTTCAAAGGCGGGTTCAAACAAATGGTTCAAAGGCTTTGTTTGAACCGTTGAACCAAAGTTTGGTTCAACAGTTGGTTCAATGCTTCGATTCATTCGATTGGTTCATCAGCTTGAACCATTTTGGTTCAAAGCTTGGTTCATCGGCTTGGTTCAACGTTTGGTTCAACCAAGTGGTTCAATGCTTTGGTTCAACGTTTCGTTCAATCAAACGGTTCAACGGCTTGGTTCAACCAAGCGGTTCACTGTGACGGTTCAAAAGAGCGGTTCAATGCAAAAGTTCAAAGAGCCTCCCGAAAGACAAGTGCCCTTGCGAAGGGCACTTGGTCAACAAAAGTACCCTTCGGAAGGGTCATTTTCAAAGAAGGCCGCAAAGGTAATTCTTTCGGATTTTGTTTAAGGAATTCAAAAAAGACTAAGGCAAGAACTTCGGACAAAAAATCCGAAGGAATTCGAGAAAGCAGCTGCGGGCAGAAAGCCCGAAGAAAATTCCAAAGAAACAAAGACTAAGGCAAATGGAACAATTCGGGAAATGTCCACGGGAATTTGTTCGTAGAGAAAGCCCGGGGAAAATACTCGCAGCTATTGTTCGCAGGAAATGTCCGCGAAGACTCTAAGGAAAAGGCCGCCGAAGGACCCCGAAGGGCAAGTGCCCTTGCGGGGGACTCTCGACTGCCAACTTGAAGGATATTTCCCCGAAGCCGAATGGTCACCTTCCCTTTGAGAAGATGTAAAACCAGAAAAGCCGAAGAAGAACCAAGGGGTGACGCACTCGAAGACGTCAAATTCAAGACAGCAAACTAGCCATTGAAAACGTAGTGACGGGCGCGCGAACGTCAATTTCAAAGCTCATAAAATAGCCGTTGATCCTTGTAATCTACAGACCTGAACGCATTCATAGGCGTTAAGGCCAAGACCAACAGAAAGCGAGGAAGGAACAAAACAACAAATTGAATCCAAGACCTGATTCACTTAACCAGAAAAGGAGGAACGATGAAAAAGGATCAGATCGCCAGGTGGACATTGAAAGTTGCAAACTTTCAATAGCGTGACTTGTTTCTCTGCATTGAGAAAAACAAATGGGTAGATGCCCCTAATTTCCAGACTATCTTCCTAACAGTTTCAACGCAACATGATGTGTTACTATTCTCGAGTCCTTCTTGAAGAGGCTATATAAGGGACTATCTTTTATTGTAAATGGATCTCTTTTTTGACAATCAGAACGAAACTCTGCCTAAATTGAAAGGCATTACTGAGACTTTGAGCTCCGATTGTTGATCATATTTTGTTATTGGAATAAGAAAGCAAGTGATTTTTCAGACTTTGTGATGTGATATCTTTGTTGTTGAGGAAACTGTTCTTATGTCTTTTTCCTTAATATATTTTCTATTCCTTTAATTCAACAAGCAGGATTAGTGAAATTAGTCAGGTAGGTGTCCTGAAGAGTCAACTATGGATAGACTTTGTGCCCCCATAATTGCCTTTAGTGTGTTTTCTTGTTATTTCTGTGTAAAGGACCTTGGGACGACTTTGTGCCCTCATTGTCCTTCGTATCTTACTCTTGAGCAATTCAGGTGGAGACTTTGTGTTGCATCTTGATTTGATGGTTATTACATCTTTGGTTACGTTTTGCTATTACTACCAGAAGTACTCTTGTGGCTGGCTGAATAGTACTTCTAAAAGAAGAGGAGTGTTATCTGTCATTTCCCTTGAGTTTTTCCTTTGATCCACACGCATCATCTCTGAAAAAAGAGAGATGGATGGTTTGTCCTACCCTTGAGTATTATTTTTTGTTTATATATATATATAAACAAGGGGAGGTTCCCTATATATATATATAGGGAACCTCCCCTTGATGAGAGGAGAGATCAGTCCTCTTTTGATGTGGTAAACCTACAAATTTGGACGACTAATCTTCTTACTTTGGCTAATCAGACCTATTTTGTTTATCAGTACGCTGATCGACAAAATATTCAACCAACAGGATGAACCTCTGGAGAAGGTCAACTTCCTTCCATTCTAGGCACACCAGTTTAAGACTAGCACGCAAACCTAAAGAGGAAAAAGGTAAATATATCGCTAATCTAAACCTAAGCTTTTGAGAGAAAAAGGTGGGAGAAGATAAGAAAGTGCTAAAATAAATAAATGGTGATGCACCAAGAATAGATCGAGCACCCCTACTGCCTTAAATGAACCCACAAAATTTTTTTGAGAATAAAACAATATCACACAGACTCCACCAAGGATACTCTAAATGCATAAGTATTTCGTATGGAGGTGCGGGAACACAGTGCAGTGTTGAGAGGGACAAAGGTTATTAATAGACAAAGCCTACGCAGACCCTCATACGCACAGAATACGACCTGCAAGCAAGTTCCAAGTTCAGCACAGAGATGTTGGGAATGGACAACAATGAGAGGGGCGAACATTACCCACAGACAAAGATCAACAAACACAGATAGCACACAGAACACAAGAAGAATGAAGTGAGGTGAGCTCAATTTTCATTAAATTGCAAGGTTCAACCAACAAAAGTATTCTTAGAGGGCAGTTTTTGCAACATTTTTGTGCTAAAAAAGTCCTCTTTTACAATGATAAATTTGCCTATTTATATAGGCAATTGGAGAGCTCATGGTCATTACTCAATCTCACCACTATTGGGGCAGTTACTATTGTAGCTTGGAATTGCAACCTTTGGGGGAGAGTTTTTTAAGCTCTCACTTCCAGCTACAAGCATGGGAACAACCTCAGGATGTGGGTATCCTATGTTGAAGTTGAGCCTCTAGGGTTTTTAATGAGGCTAGTTCCTCAGATGTTTCACTTCAGCTCTTGATTCCCACACTAATATCTATTGTTGGCTAAGGAAAAGGGATAGGAGGATAACATGAAAAGAAATCTAAACTAAGGGAGGTGATGCACCAAAAGAAATGATCCACTTAGTCTGGGAATCAACACTAATTCAGCATAAGATAAATTTTGCTTACACAACCTCACAACCAATTAATTTGCATAAGTATTTCGTAAATTAGGCTCACTGGACCATACATGAAGCAAAGAGGAATTTCGAATCCACAGCAAGCATTTATTAATGGCAGAAAGTTCAAGTTCATACCTGCAATTAACTTGAAAACACCTAAAAATAGGGAAGAAAGAAGGGAAATGGGCATGGAAGAACACTTATTCACAAAGCCATCGTGCACAAGCTTGCTCAATGCAATTTTTAAACAAAAGAGGTAAAAATTAATCTTTATTGCTTCAAAAAGCCTTTTACAAAGCGATTTTGGCAAAGTAACTTTATCACCAGTCCAGAGATAATTTCTTGGCTCCAAGGCCTCTATTTATAACAGAAATGGGGGAAGAGAAGATGGGAATGCATGAGAAACTGGGAATGGAAACCATAAATTCTTGCAACTACCACCGTCATCCTCCTTTTGCCATGAAATACATCATTCTAGGTTTGCACCAAATCTCCTCGAGCCATTCCCTTATTCAAGTCGCTCCCTTGGTAGATTTTGAGAAGCCATGTCGTAGGCAGTTGGGACATCACTTCTTGGCACGATTGCATTGATCTTTGTATTAAAGATGGCATGGCGACCTTCCCGTTTACGTGTCCTATTGAAAAGGGACGTAGGTCTCCATGTCTTGAAAAAATTGGCCGACCCATGCCGCTTTTACATTGAATGGTCATTTGTCAAGAGCGAGCCATATTGAATGACGAGAACCTTCATAAATTCTCAGCTACCAACCGCTTGGACTCCCCTTTGCATTGATTGGTCATTGGACGCTGCCTTGGATCCTTGACCTACATCGTGGATGCCTTTGTGCCACTTGGCAACCTCTCATTTGTCTGTCATGACTCCCGTCCACTGTCAATCCTTAGAAAATGCCATTGGACCGAGCTTATTAAGTCAAGCAACGTTGAAAACCCGATCTACTCTTTGCTGTGTAATTCGAGTTTTCAAAGCTACTTGACTTATAAAGCTTTTCAAGCTAAATCATTGAAGAATCCCGATTTACTCTATGCAAAGTAACTCGGGCTTTCTGATCTCTCCAACTTTGGACTCTGTCTGTGGGCTCCTTTGTTCTTCAGGATCTATTTGTCTCGGGCAAATCTCCCGAAGGAATTCCTTGTGACAATTTGTCCGAAAGAATTCTTTTGGACTTCTTTTTTTGTTCCCATGAAGGATCTTTCTTTTTCGGTTGCCTTTCGGATTTTTCAAAATGGACTTTCTCAAAGGATGAGAGACCCTTCGGGCTTCCTATATGTCCCTTTGGACTTCAGCAAATGGTCCCCCTGTCGAGAAAAGTGCCCTTCGGCCTTTGAAAATGGTCCTCCCGAAGGCCGAAGGGAAAAATACCCTTCGGGAATTTTGAAATGGTCCTCTTTCTTTGGAAATTGTCCTTTGGAACAATTGAAAATGACCCCTTGGAACTTTGTCAATGGCACTTTCCGAAGGGTAACATACACTTCGGACTTTTGTTTTTTGTTCCTTTCCTTCGGAATTTTTTGTGAGCTTTTGTAAGGACTCTCCCGAAGGGTAAGGACGCTTCGGGCTTCTACAAATGGTCTTTTTCGAAGGGAAATAAATCCTTCGGAAAATTTGAAATGGTCCTCCTGAAGCTCAAAAGAGCTTTCGGCAAACTTGCAACTGTCCACTTGGAGAAGAAAATGCCCTTCAGATTTGTCAATGACCTTCGGAGTATTCTTTGGAGAAGACTTGTCCTTTCGAGAACCCGAGAAGCACCTTTAAAGACCAAATTGGGCTTTTGATGTCTCATTGATGTCTCATTACTTGCAACTTAGGAAGTCACTCGCTTCCAGACACCCGATTTGGACTGCCCATGACCAATTCAAGGTTTTTTGAGCTTCTTACTTCGGGTTTCTCATTACTGATTACTCATGAAGTGAAAAAGTTGTGTTTCCCTAGAAACCCGAAGTTGTCCCCTTTGGAAAACCCGAAGACATCTGTTCAAGACCATTTCGGGTCCTTAACACCTTGTTACTTACTACTTCAAAGTTTTGTAACTCTACGACTTATAAAGCCATTTAAGTCATGGGCTAACGAGAATCCGACGTCTTCTAAACACTCACCATTACCTGCTTAAAAGTCCATCTCATACTTCGGCAAAAATTGGTATGTGGGCCAAAAAATGGCCAACATTTCTGGCGACTCGCAGGGAAGCATGCCTACTATGCTTGAGAACCCAGCTCATGTTACCTTGTCTAGTCCATTGGGCATGGAGTCTCTACTCTGGCTCAACAAGTCTGATCCCTTCCTAGAACCTCCTCTTGAAGCAACAAGGACTACAAGAGCAAAACAAAACAACACAAAACAAAGTGCCCAAGGCACTTAGGGAAAGGAAAAATAGAACAAAAAGGAAAAGTGCACAAGGCACTTGGAGAAAAGCATAAAAAACTATACAAAAAGTACAATAACATATACAACGGCTGCAAACTCTTAATGGCAGAGCTTCAGATGAATCCCATTGACTGGGATGGGTAATACCTCTCCATCTAATTGGGCAAGCTAGAAAGCGTTATGTTGTTTGCATCCGTGAATCAAATAAGGGCCACTCCACAAGCTGTCAAACTTGGTATGGTTGCTTGGTTTGGCCATAGTTGAATCCCATTTGAGGACCAAGTCTCCCTCCTTGAAGTCCCTTGTCGTGGCTCTCTTGTCAAAAGCTTTCTTGACCTAAGACTGATGTGACTCTAGCGTCTTACATTGCAAGGTCTCGTCTCCTCAAGTTCCGTGAGTTCTGCCAATCTCACATTCATGGGTTCATCTTCCAGCAGCTCCAGCTAATGGGCTAGTTCTAATGTAGGTAGCTCAAGAGAAATGGGTAACTTGGCCTCCCTTCCATATACTTGAACATATGGAGAATTGCCAACAGTAGCTTTAGGAGTTACCCTGCCAGTCCACAAGGCTGTCTTTAAATTGGTGTGCCACATCCTCTGGGTCTCCTTCATAGTCTTCCTAATGATCCTCAGCAAATTTTTATTCGTGGACTCAGCCAGCCCATTTCCGTGAAGATAATAATTGGAGGAAGCGTTGAGGTAGATGCCCATCTTGAGATCCCATTCACTTGTTTTCAGACCGAAAAAAGCTAATGCATTATCAGAGATGATAGTGGATGGAACACCAAACCTGGTCACGATGCTGTCATAGAAATCTAAGACTGCACTTTTGTTGGCTTCCTTCAATGCAATGGCTTCCACACATCTCGTGAAGTAATCAATTGTGGTAAGCACCCACTTATGCCCCACACTTGATGGAGGGTTGATCACTGCAATGAAATCCAAACCTCATTGCATGAATGACTGCTCTACCTAAATTGGGTTGAGAGGAAAAACTGCCAGTCTTTGCTTACCCGTAAAGAGAGCACATTTCTAACACTTCCTCACCCATGCATAAGCATCTTTGAAGAGGCTGGGCCAGTAATAACCAGCCCTCATTATCTTTGTTGTTGTAGTCCTAAGTGCAAAATGACCTCCTGTAGGTCCATCATGGCAATGCCCCAAAAGCTTGGTTGCTTGGTCATTATCTATGCACCTTAAGAGCACTCCATTGAGGTCCTTTTTGAATAAAATCCCATCAACCAATGCATAAGGTATGGACTAAAGTCTGAAATACCTTCTTTTTACTTTGTCCATACCTTGAGGGCACTCACCTATTAGCAAAAAATGCGTCGTATCATGGAGCCAACTAATGTGAGGTGGAGGTGCATCTGTTTGTGGGTTATCTTGTGTTACCAAGATGACCTCTTTGTCTTCATGAAGGTCATCGACCATATGCTCACACAAGCCTTTACCTCTTACTAGCTTAATGACCTTGATCTCCATGTCATACTCCATGACCTTGGTAATCCAACCAGCTCTCTTTTCGTTCAAATCTTTGTTAAGAAGGAAGTCTCTCACTCCAGGATGAGACACCATAAGATAGATTTTACTATTGGAGAGCATTGGCTTGAACCTTTTGAGGCTTCTTACTGCTGCAAGGACTTGTTTTTCTACAAAAGTATACCTCACCTCATACCCCTCAAGCCCCTGATTGAAAAATGTTATTGGCTGCTCAAGTCCTTTACCATTCTTTTGCATCGGCATAGCTGATATATTATCAATAATGGTAAAAGCATACAATATGAAATCCATTGAGAAAACATGATTCATGAGTGTGTGCACTTGAGCAATGGCTTGCTTGATAGCCTCAAATGCCGATTTACCTTCATTTGACCAAGTGAACACTTGGTTTTTCAACATAGCAGTGATGAGCTTGACCAAGTTTGCAAAACCAAGTATAAATCTCCTCACAAAGTTTATTTTCCCAAGGAAACTTTGGAGTCCCTTCTTATGCTTGGGTAAGGATAAGGACAAGATGGCACTTATTCTATCAGGATCAATGGACAGCCCTTCCTTTGAAACGACGTAGCCCAACAGCTTGCCTTCATGGACGGCAAACACGCACTTCTTGGGATTCAATGAGATCCCATACTCCCTACATCTCTCAAAAATCAGCCTCAGGCAGTCCATGTGTTCGTTGGCATTCTTGGAGAAAACTGTGATGTCATCCAAGTATACCAGCACCATTTGATTTAGCAGCCTTTGGAAAGCCATTTCCATGGCTCTTTGGAAAGTTGCGCCAACATTTGACAAACCAAAGGACATATTTTGGTACGCATACGTGCCCCATTTGGCGACGAAGGAAGTATGTACCGATCCTCCTCTTTTACCCATAGTTGGTTGTAGCCTGAATATCCATCCAACAGAGAAAAATGTTCTGAACCTGCAACTACTTGGAGAAGTTGTTCCATGGATGGTAGAGGGTAGTGATCCTTCAAGGAGACTTTGTTCAAATCTCTGAAGTCAACACAACCTAATCTCCCCACTCTTCTTCCTTACAAGCACCAAGTTGGCTACCCATGATGAGTGTTTGATGGGAAAGATGATCTTGGATTCGATCAACTTGGTTAGCTCTTTCCTCATAAGCTCTTCTATCTTGGGGTTGACAGGGCTTTGCTTTTGCCTTACATGCTTAGCGTCAGCCTCCAATTCTATGGTATGCTGGGCTAACTTCGGATCAAAACCTTTCAGGTCGCTGTACTCCCAAGCAAAAATGTCTGCGTATTCCTGGCAAAGTGCTATGAAAGCGTGCTTCTCAGCCTTGTTGCTTACCTTCCCGAGCTTGAGAAGCTTATCCTCAAAGATGAAGACTCTCTCATAGTTTTCTTCGTTGGTAGACATTACTGCCTTTTCTTTTCTCATATGGTCCCCCTCACGAAAAAGGCCTTCAAGTGTAACCAGCCGCTTAGAAAGTTTGTTTGACCTTAGTTGACAATTTGATCCTCGTATTGATGATGCAATTTACCTTGATTAGCAGAGGAGAACTTGGCTTCCTGTTGTAAGAAACAAACAATTTGCTTGTCACTTTCAAAAACCTACCAGTAGACTTCATTATCCGACACTGATGGCCTCACCACCACCTTGACGTGTGGCTGAACCTTGGCCTCTTTCAGCTCACTTGCAATGTCAAACTGAGCTGCCACGACTGCCAACCTATCGGCATGCTGGTTCTGATTTCTTGGGACAGCTTGAATGTCAAAGGCTTCAAAATCTTCAATTAGGTCCCACACTCTGTTTTTGTTTTTGTAGCACCTCATCAAAAGTTTCTTTGAAACGTTCAAGCCTCTGACCTAGTTCACTACGAGCTCGTTGTCCCCATATGCTTGCAACATTTTGATTCCTCTTTTGTTGGCCCACTGTGTTGCAGGGGTACGCCCCCCAGCCCGACGCCTCCTGTTCGGAAGCGCCTCCGGCACGAGGACGTCCTGGGGACGCCCGGAGGCGTCCCAGAGGTGCCCGCCGGCGTGCCGGAAACGTCCGGCACGCCGGCGGGTGCCTCCGGGGAGTCCCCGAAAATTTCCGGCGACTGTCGCTGAAAACCCAAAAAAAAAATAGAAAACGCGCGAAAAAACCCTAAACAGTTAAAAAACCCTAAACACTTAAGCGATGTGTTCAGAACGCTGTCGGAGTTGCCTTTTCAGTGCAATTTGCACTTGAAAAAATGAGCTTGATCAATATAATGGGATCCTTACGAGAATCGTGGCATGGATTTTAACTTATAACTACTATGGGGGGAGGGTGTTCTTCGAATGCCCTTGCGGGAAAGCAAGTGAAATGACGAGAAAGATATTGTTCCCTGCCTTTGCCCGCAAACAATTCCGGATGCTCGAGTTGGGAAATAAGTGGAAACGAAGCGGGATCAAATTAATTAATTTTAAATTTTTCATTTAATATAATATAACTATTAAAAATAAAATAAAATTTTATATTAATAATTTAAATACATTAAGTTCGAACAATATATTCATATATAAATATAAAATATAATTTATAAATTAAAAAATATATAAATATTTAGTTTTAAAAACTTTAAATATTTTAAAAAGAAATAAGATATACAATTAAATATTAAAAAATAAATATAATAAAATATAAAATACAAATTTAAAAACTTAAAAACAACTAAAAAAAATTAAAAAATAAATAATATTTTAATATATAAATATAGAATATAATTTATAAATTAAAAAATATATAAATATTTAGTTTTAAAAACTTTAAATATTTTAAAACAAATAAAATATACAATAAAATATTAAAATATATATATAATAAAATATTAAAAATATATATATATATATAATAAAATATTAAAAATATAATATAAGTATTAAAAATAAAATAAAATTTAATATTAAAAATTTAAACTAAATACTATTTAGTTTTTACATTTTTAATATTATAATTTATATTTTATTTTAAATTTACAGTTTACTATATCTTTAGGTAGTATTTAAATTTTATTTTTAATATTTTTAATTTTAAAATTCTTTTAAATTTATATATATATATATATATATATATATTAAAAATATATATATAGAGACGTACCCACGACGTATCCAAATCAAGGTTTTTGAAAAATGACGTACCTGTGTACCCGAATCGTACCCGTACCCGTATCCAAACAACGTAGTTGGCCCATTGAAGACCACAGATTAAGCCTTCGTGTTCTACGGCATTTGAAGAGCAACTGAAATGGAACCTATAGGAAGAGAAAAGTTTATTACTTGAAGGGGAAACCAACATTGCCCCAGCACCTACACCATTTTTGCTCCTTGAGCCATCAAAGAACAATTTCCACATACCATTGGGGTCTTCTTTAGGTCCAATGAGGGAAGGCATGAGTTGATTCTCTTCATGCAACAAATAGACACCCATGTCTCTTTCCTCAACACCTTCCAAAGGGTTGAGAAATTGATTATCTCCCTATAGCTCATCTTAGAACAAGTCTGGAACCTCTTCAGGATGAGTGTTCAGCTCCTGACCAATTGTAAACTCATCCTCATCAAGGATAGTACAATTGAGGTTTATGCTATCTAGGTGATGGAGTTGAATGTGGAATTGTGCCATGGGTTTAGCCTTGATTGAGACTTTAGTCCCGTACCTTGTTCTAAATGCCATGTAAGACCAATCTACCGCAAGATAACCCTCAATTTTGGCTTTGAATTCCCTGGAAAGACAACACAAAGTGGGGAGTGACATCAAGGATCAGCATGCCCTGCACCACCGAAACACTAGGACAAGCATGCAGGGTTAAGCTCAAATCCTTGATGATACCTAATGGCTTTGGGGAAGAACCATTGAGCTGCAGGACTCCCTTGGTATGCGGCTCATATTTTAATGTAGCTAATCAGCTATAGACTTTGGCATGACTGAGGTGCTAGCCCCATTATCTACCAAGCAATTGTGCACCAAGGAATCGCTGATGATTAATGAAATGTAGAATGGAGAAGGCTTGGTCACACTACTTGAACTTTCTCCCAAAGTACCCTTGGCTACATTAGTGAAGACCTCAACTTCCTTGCTTGGTTGTTTACCTGCAACTGACGTAACACTCATCTTGGACAAACCTTCCTGAAGGATGTCCACTTGGTCAGGCATGGAAAGCATGTCCCACATTGGTATGCTCACATTGGATTTCTTCATTTGCTCCACAATGTTGATTGGCGTACCACCAGCGTTTGCCTGAGTTTTGGGAGCTACTGCTACTAGCTCTGTCAATGAAAGAGTAGTGACAAGAGGTTCTTTGGAAACTTCCTGGTTGTCACCCATATTCGTTCTCTTGAATCTTGTGTTTGTTTAGACTGGGATGTGAGCCAGACTAGAGATGGCCTGTTGATTGGACGCATAGCACTCCTCTTGTTCACTGATGACCATTGTGGCCTCCGACTAGTTTGACACCTGATCCGAGCCTTGTTCTTGTGGAGGTTGATCCTGCTTTGTCATCGTGAAAACCTCCGTGCCTTGGGCCATAAGAAGATGGTTATACCCATAAGTAATAGCTTGCTGCCATTGGTCATTGAATGCCTGGTTAAAGCCGTTAGTTGGGACAATGGATTGCCCAAAAGAATGATTCCAAGGCATTGTCCCTTCAGCCTCCTGAGCCATATTGTTATGAACCAGAACTAAGGAATTGGAAGGCCCTGCAGTATTTGGATTATAATTGTGTTGTCTAGCATAATTAGGCTGCCCCTGTCCTTGAAAACCTCCTTTGTAGGGTGGCCTATTTGCTTGATAAGGCTTCTGCTGAGGCTGATATGGAGCTTGATATGGCTTGTTGTAAGCTTGTTGCCTCTTGACATTGACCACATCATTCTCCAAAGATTCGAGCATGCTTTTCAATTCCAAGTAATTCTTTTGCTCTTGGGAGTCGCTGGATCCACTAGTGGAGACCCCCTCTTGCTTTGGTGAAGGCATAGCAACAATCATTGGAGTTGGAAGTATAACATCAAGTGAAGGAACAACTGCAGGAGGTGGTCTGATCTCAAGGAAAAGAGGTGTTGAGGGTCTAGGAGTAAGCTTGCTCGCCTGAACCAGGGAATTTTCTTCTTTAATGGCCACTTCGTATGCATCTGGCAATATGTCCCCTCCCATGGATTAGATCATTACAGCGATGTCATTGTTTAGAGCCTTTAAATAATATAAGAAAGCAATGTTTGGGGACAGTATAACAGCGACTGGAATTCTATCCCAAGCCTTTTAGAATCTCGTGTTGAAGTCTTCCATGACTTCACGGGGAGCTCTCTTGATTGTGGTCAACTATTCTGCAAGTGACAGATGATCACTCTTATCTGCAAACCTCTTACACAAGGCTATTCCCAATTGGTCCCATGATTGGATAGAGTTAGGAGCTAGACCCCTATACCAATCTAACGCCTTTCCCTTGAAGGATACAACCAATATCCTAACAACTACATTTTCTATTGTGACATTATGGATGTTGCAGAAATTGGCTATGTCTGTTATGTGTTCAGTAGGAGTTATAGCTTGGTCTCCTATGTAATATGGGACACTTTTGAAGGCTGCTACTGGCATAGGGTCATACTGTGGCAAGTTCAAAGGACATTGGCCGTTGAAACCAACAAAAGCTCTTTAGGCAATCATGGTAGCAAGAGGGGCTAACAAGGATCTTCTCATGTAGGTATGCCGTACGACTAGTTTAGGAAAGTAGTTTCTTACGTAAGGGTGAGTATGGGCAAACGTTAACCTTCTTGTTGAGTTTAAAGGTAATTCAACAAATTCAAAAGGAATACCTACAGAAGTCGATCTTGTAGTCACCTTTGGCATGAAAGATAGCTACTATTCTACCACCAGATAGCTGGGTATTCCTCAAAGTCGCCAGATGCTGGAAGATGAAAGCTATCACTACTGCAAATTGATCAAAATAACATCAAATTTGACCAATTTTCTATAAAATGGAAATGAAAATGGTAGTGGGTCCCACCGGGCGTGCTAAAACTGTTGTAGCTTTGAATTGCACTCTTTGTGGGAAAGTTTTTTAGGCTCTCTCACTTCCAGCTAAAAGCATGGGAACAACCTCAGGTTGTGGGTATCCTATGTTGAGGTTGAACCTCTAGGCTTTTTAATGAGGCTAGTTTCTCAGATGTTTTACTTCAGCTCTTGATTCCCACACTAATATCTATTGTTGGCTAAAAAAATGGGATAGGAGGCTAACATGAAAGGAAATATAAGCTAAGGGAGGTGATGCACCAAAAGAAATGATCCACTTAGTCTAGGAATCAACACTAATTCAGCGTAAGATAAATTTTGCTTACACAACCTCACAACTAGTTAATTTGCATAAATATTTCGTAACTAGGCTCACTGGACCATACATGAAGCAAAGAAGAATTTTGAAATCCACACCAAACGTTCGTTAATGGCAGAAAGAGCTCAAGTCCAGACCTGCAATTAACTTGAAAACACCTAAAAATAGGCAAGAAAGAAGGGCAATGGGTATGGAAGAACACTTCTTCACAAAGCCATCGTGCATAAGCTTGCTCAACGCAATTTTCAGACGAGATAGGTAAAAATTAATCTTTATTGCTTCAAAAGGTCTTTTACAAAGCGATTTTGGCAAAGTAACTTTATCATCAATCCAGAGATAATTTCTTGGCTCCAAGGCCTCTATTTATAACGAAAAAGGGGGAAGAGAAGATGGGAATGTGTGAGAAACTGGGAACAGAAACCATAATTTTTTGCAACCACCACCGTCGTCCTCCTTTTGCCACAAAATGCACTGTTCCAGGTTCACCGCACAATCTCCTCGAGCTATTCTCGCATTCAAGTCACTCCCTTGGTAGATTTTGAGAAGCCATGTTGCGGGCAGCTAAAACGTTACTTCTTGGCACAACTACATTGATCTTTGTATTAAAGATGGCATGGCGACCTTCCCCTTTACGTGACCTGTTAAAAAGGAATGCAGGTCTCCATGTGTTGAAAAAATTGGCCAAACCATGCCGCTTTTACGCTAGACGATCATTTGTCCGAAATGAGCCATATTGAAGGATGAGAACCTTCATAAATTCTCAGCTACTAGTTGCTTGGACTCCCCTTTGTGCTGATTGGTCGTTGGAAGTTGCCTTGGATCCTTGACCAGCGTCGTGGATGCCTTTGTGCCATTTGCCAACCTCTCATTTATCCGATCATGACTCTCGTGCAATGTCGATCCTTAAAAAATGCCATTGGACCGAGCTTATTAAGTCAAGCAGCGTTGGAAACCCGATCTACTCTTTGCTATGTAATTCGGGTTTTCAAAGCTACTTGACTTTAAAAACTTTTCAAGCTAAGTCACTGAAGAATTTCGATTTACTCTATGCAGAGTAACTTAGGCTTTCTGATCTCTCCAACTTTAGACTCTGTCTGCGGGCTCCTTTGTTCTTCGGGATCTATTTGTCTCAAGCAAATCTCTCGAAGGAATTCCTCGAGACAATTTGTCCGAAGGAATTCCTTCAGACATTTTTTTTGGTTCCTTCCCTTGAAGGATCTTTCTTTTGTGGTTGCCTTTCGGATTTTTCAAAATGGACTTTCCCGAAGGGTGAGAGACCCTTCAGGGTTCCTGTATGTCCCTTCGGACTTCTGCAAATGGTCCTCTTGCCAAGAAAAGTGCCCTTTGGCCCCCTTCGGGAATTTTGAAATGGTCCTCTTTCTTTGGAAATTGTCCTTCAGAACAATTGAAAATGGACCCTAGGAACTTTGTCAATGGAAGTTTCCGAAGGTGTAACAATCCTTGCCCAATCTGCCCTTAAACGTCTCAATTTGCTGCCTTGTAATTTTTTCAAACACTTTGTATGCAAAGTGCTTCTTGCTGGTTTTTGTCACAGTTTGATGATTTGTTTGAATGACGATGGATTAAAGCTTCAAGTGTTTATATAACAATGCAAGAATGACAATGCTAAGTTCTAGATGGCAAAAATGATTTCTTTTTTTGTTCTTTTCTATGCAATTAGATGAATTCACAAAGCAAACTAATCACCTACAGCCAATGGACATTTAGTCGAACAGTTGGCATGCAATCTAATATCTCAATTCAAATGCTCAAAAGATAACTATAAATGACCAGCAACTTGTGATTCTTATTTGTATTCATGATTTGATACAATGCTCCACTAGACTAGCCAAGACTCTTGGCATAAAACAAGAATTACAATTATATGGTATGCTGGTTTGAAAGATGCACACCTACAGCTGCAAATATAAACTATACTAAAGGATGAATTGTATGCAATGAAACTTGGTTGGATTGAGGCGCCCTTGAGAATAGATGAAGGAGCAAGCAACTTCCAAGTGAAAGGATGATCTCCCAAGCCAAATCGAATTTTCCAAGCCAGTTGCCCCTGTTCTAGTCTGATCTCAAATTTAAAATAATATCTAATGAATATGCATTGTCTCAAGCATCTAATATCATCTCCATGCACCAAGGAAGTGGGTGCACCAAGCCAAGCAAAGAATCGATGCAAATTGGAACTCCCACAAGCAAAAACATCCTTCCTAATGGCATCCTTGACTGTAAATATCAGATTTCTCTACAATGCAATCTGCTCTCTTAACCAAGGAAAATCGATGCCAAGCTATATAAAAACCAACACCAAAAGATAGCTATGCAACCTCCACAAATTCACCAAATCGATTTCTTCAAAATTGGCCAATGGCCACAAATTTTGCTCCAATTGAGATGGCTGAAATATCACCTCCAAAATGCAACCCTTCAAGAGATATTTCACTCCCTCAGTTATGCTATCAATGAGAGTTATCGTTCCCAAAGACAAATTGATTCACTGCAGAAAACTCTAGGCTCCACAAGCTTACCACTATAAAGACAACATCAAATCGAGATGATCCATAATGGCAGCCCAAACCTCCCTTTATACTTTTTTTTTCTTTCCTTCATCTGGGAAGCTTCTAGAAACATCATAATATTTTATTATTATTTTTCCCTTTTAATATATTATATTTGTACTTTAATATAAAATAATGAATTATAACATAAAGTACAAATATAACATCATTTTGTAACATGAGAATTCTAAAAATAGAAACATTCTAATAAATCATTAGAAAACCTTCAGAATGTCATAACTTCCTCAAAGAAACCAACTACCATTTGGGTAACTTCGGAAAAAGACCCTCTAACCATGTCGTATTAGCCTATGAGGGCCAATGATAGGCTAATCATGCCGAAAGTACAATGTCTAGCTAGAAGGGGACATTACAGTGCGCCCTCCCGAAATTGCTTGTCCCCAAGCAATCTCAAATCTAGATGTTGTAGAATCTCCTCACTCTCCCAAGTAACATCATCAACTGACAAGTCCCTCCATTTAATTAAGTATTCTCTGATGACCCATCTCCGCAAAGTCCTCTCTCGAACATCCAAGATGGCCTCGAGCACCAGTATCAATTTCCCCTCATCATCCAGGGGTGGCAAAGTCATGGAAGGAACCACACGATGTCCTAACGCCTTCTTGAGGCGTGACACATGGAAGACATTGTGTACTCTGCTGCCGACTGGCAACTCCAACTCATAAGTCACCTCGTCCACTCTCCTAATAATCCTGAATGGCCCATAGTATCGTGGCTTAAGCTTCTTGGCTCCGCTTTTCTTAAGAAAAGACTGTCTGTGTGGTTGTAGCATCAAATACACCATATCACCAACCTCAAACGAGAGTTCAACTCACTTCTGATCTGCATATTGCTTTTGTTGGTTCTAGGCATTCTGTATGTTTTCCCGCAATGCTCTCATAACGTCCTGGTTCTCCTGCAATACATCACCATCACTAGGCACTCGGCTATCTCCAAATAACAAATCCAGAAAGCTCGGTGCATCATATCCATACAACGCCATAAATGGTGTCATCTGAATGGAGAGATGGTAAGTGGTATTGTAACAATACTCACATAAATATAACCACTTAACCCAACCCTTCTACTGCTCTGCTATGTAGTCCTTGAGGTAGCCTTCCACCCATTTATTCACAATCTCTGTCTGCGCATCGGTCTGCGGGTGGTAGCTAGTACTCGAAGTGAGTTTTGTCTCATACAGCTTGAATAGCTCTTGCCAGAAATGACTCATAAACCGGCTGTCTCTATCACTGACTATGCTCCGAGGTAACCCATGCAACCTAAATACCTCATGGAAGAACAATTCTGCTACCTATGTAGCTGAGTAAGTAGCTAAGATCAGAAGGAAGTGAGCATATTTAGTCAAACGATCCACAACCATATATATGCAATCCCGTCTCTGAGCTCTAGGTAATCCAGTAATGAAATCCATAGATAAGCATTCCCACTTCCTATCATGGATCGGAAGTGGCTGAAGTAAACCTGTTGGATATGTGTGTTCTTTGTACATTTTGCTGACAAACAGGGCACTCTAACATATCATAGAACATCTGATTTGAGGCCCTTCCAAGTGAACCTCTCCCAAATCTCCCTGTAAGTCTTGAAATACTCGGGATGACCTGCCATGGGTGTAGCATGAAAGGTCCTCAAAAATAATGTTCTTCATCTCCGATCCTGGGGTCAAATAGATCCTTTGTAAATGATTAAATCATTTACAACTGCATATCTAGCATCCTGTACTGACCCCTCAACAAGGCCTGCATCCCAACTGTCGTTGGCATACTCTGCCACTATCAAGTGTCGCCAATTATTTGTTATCCCTGTCACAGACCTCAAGTGTGGACGTCGATATAAAGTATCAACAACCACATTCTATGTCCCCCTGACAAAGATGTCAAAATCATATGATTGCAGCTTGCTGACCCATTTCTGTTGCCGATCATTAAGATCTCTCTGTCCAAGGAAATGCCTCAAACTATTATGGTCTGTTTTCACCACAAACTTGCTGCCTACCAAATACTGCCTGAATTTGGCCAATGCATGCATGATGGCCAACATCTCCTTGTCATATATGTTGTACCCTCTCTCTGGACCGCAAAGCTTTTGACTCTCAAAAGCAATCAGATGCCATAAGGACTGCACATATCCCCTACCTGATGCATCACACTGTAACTCAAAGGGTTTGGAGAAATCCGGCAATGCAAGACTGGGCAAGAAGTCATAATTAGTTTGAACATCTCAAAACAATCATGTGCCTCAGGAGTCCAAACAAATGCCCCTTTTTTCGTCAAATCAGTGAGTGGTGCTACATGGCGTGAATATCCATTAACAAACCTGCGGTAGAAACCACACAATCCCAAAAATCCTCTAAGCTGAGTAAGGTTCTCTAGAGTAGGCCATTCAACAATCGCCTTGATCTTCTCTGGGTCCATACATACCCCCTCAGCACTGATGATGTGCCCAAGATACGATAATTCTGTCATTCCCAAGTCACACTTGGATTCCTTGGCATACAAGGATTCACCTCCAAGAATACCCAAAACTGCATCAAGATGTGCAATGTGATGCTCCCATGTTTAGTTATATACCAAGATATCATCAAAGAATACCAACACATACCTCCTTAACTGCGAATGGAAGACCCTATTCATCGTAGACTGAAATGTCGTCGGATTATTGGTTAGCCCAAATGGCATAACCACAAACTCGAAATGTCCACAATGGCACCTGAAAGCCATCTTCTCTATGTCCTGCTCCCTGACACGACTCTGACGATACCCCAACCTCAAGTCAATTTTGGAGAAGTCGCAGGCACCATGTAACTCATTTATCAACTCATTAATTCTAGGGATGGGGTAACGGTTCTTGATTGTTCTTTTATTCAGGAACCTATAATCAATACACATCCGAAATGTACCATCCTTTTTCTTGACCAAGACTACTGATGATGCAAAAGGTGACTTGGTCTAATGTGTCCCATGGCCAGCAACTCCTTAATAGTTTTCTCTATTTCATCCTTCAGGCTCTTGGGGTGCCTATATGGGGTGACCATCATGGGCTTAGCACCCTCCTCCAACTCAATGATATGCTCAATCCCTCTGTCTGGTGGTCTTCTTGGTGGAATATCACTAAATACCTTAGTGTGCTTAATTCTTAACTCCTGAATGTCTGGATGGTAAACTGGCTTCTGCTGCTCACCCTGTGTAGGCATCAAAACACACTTAGTTGCCCACTCAACCATGTTATGCCTCATAAGTCTCTCCATCCTCCTAAAATAAATCATCCTGAAACTGGAATCACGAATAGCCTTGAAGACATGAGTTTTTCCATCTACCTGGAATGTCATTTCCATCTCTCTGAGATCCAAGATGAATTTCCCTATGTCATGTAACCATCTCATGCCAAGTACCATATCTGTATCACCCATATTCACGACAAAGAATTCGGTCTTGAACTCATAGTTGTTCAAACGCATAGGCAAATCTAATATCCTCCTTTCGCACTTGAGGGTATAACCATCTTCCACCTTAACTCTTATTCCCTCAACTTCCTCTGCCCTGATTCCATGTCTCTCAACCAATCGGACATCAATAAAATTATGAGTTGCCCATGTGTCAAGAAGAGTGATAATCATTTGCCTTGCTAGAACTCCACGCATTCTAAATGATCCCTCCTACTGGATGCTAGTGATGTGCGCATCTCATTGCCTCATTACCCCTTCATGCTCTCCTTCACTTTCATGTTTATCTTCCTCATGCTCCGTACCTGAATCCTCAGGATCAGATTGCTGATCTTATTTCTTCGACTCAGAGTCCTCATAATATGCCCACATCACTCTATTAGCTTTTCCTTTAGGTCTTAAGGGACAATCATGGTTTGCATCATAAGGCCCCTTGCAATAGAAACATAACTTCTTCTTGCGCAAATCATTAAGTGTATCCCTATCTAGAGGTGTTGATGATTTGCACTTAAAATCTGGTTTGTTCTTTTTAGAGAAAGATTTATTGTCTCGATATGAAGAAGATCCCTTTGATGAGTACTTGCTTTGCGGGGCTGCAAGTTCCATGCTCCTATCCTTCTTCATTGACTCTTGAAGTGTGGGAGGATCAAATGCTTTAATCCATCCTCGCATAGGCTCCAATAATCCCTCAATGAATAGCACCACCAATCGTCTTTTTAAGATGTTGGGCACCATTACTGATAGTTTCTAGAAGTCTCCAATATAGCTTTCCAAACTACCAACTTGCTTGAGCTAGGCCAAATCCTTGAAGTATGATTCCAGATCCTTCCTATCAAAACGCTCAATCAATCTATCCACAAACTCCTGGTAAGATGTGATCTGACTGTGTTGCAATGTAACTAGTCCATGATACCACCATTCGTGTGTTGCTCCCTCCAGATGCAAAGTGGCATATTTGATAGCTTCCTCTTCTGTCACGGGTCGAAGAGCCAAGAAGGTATCCAACTTATGAATCCATGACTGTGCAATAGTCTTGTCACTGCCATCAAACATGGGTAATGTAAGCTTATTAGTAGCGTGCTTGAGTTCCTTATTCTGATTCCTGGGTCTTCTCCCCTGTCAAGACCTATAGTAATCCATCCTTGACTGTACAAACCGATCAAAATGCATAAGCTCTTGTGCTTCAGGTGTCAATTGCTGTCATTCATCATGGGCAGCCATGTATGCGTCAGCATAGGTTGGATTCTCAACCTCTTCAATATTCTCCTTAGCTAGTTTATTTCTCAGGAATGTGGGCCGAGTAGGCCTATCTGCAGTGCGGGAGGGTGCCCTCTACACTCTTCGGGACCCAGCTACACTCCTATCATCTTCCTAGACTTGAGGCTGTCTTCTAGGTAAATTTAACTGCTGCAAAGTATTTTCCAACTGCTGTAAGGCCCTAGCTATCTACTGCTGACCAACTCGTAAATCTCTCAGTGTGTCTCTCAATTCTCTGTCACCATTTCTATCATTGTCTCTTCTCTCATCTCTGTGTAGACTCACGTCTGCTCTGTCACCCATTTCAGCGAAAAGTACCTTTGTAAATAGATTTTCTTCTTGCCAATTCCCTTCATGTTCTGCTCTTCAGCAGGTATAGTACCTGTGATGACCTCTCATGTGATATTTTAACCCTCCAGGATGGCAAGATCAGGGCTCTGATACCACTGTAACGATCATTGCCCAATCTACCCTTAATTGTCTCAATTTGTTGCCTTGTAATTTTTTCAAACACTTTGTATGCAAAATGCTTCTTGCTGGTTTTCGTCACAGTTTGATAATTTGTTTGAATGACGATGGATTAAAGCTTCAAGTGTTTATATAACAATGCAAGAATGACAATGCTAAGTTCTAGATGGCAAGAATGACTTCTTTTTTTGTTCTTTTCTATGCAATTAGATGAATTGACAAAGCAAACTAATCACCTACAGCCAATGGACATTTAGTCAAACAGTTGGCATGCAACCTACTATCTCAATTCAAATGCTCAAAAGATAACTATAAATGACCAGCAACTTGTGATTCTTATTTATATTGATGATTTGATACAATGCTCCACTAGACTAGCCAAGACTCTTGGCATAAACAAGAATTACAATTATATGGTATGCTGGTATCAAAGATGCACACCTACAACTACAAATATAAACTATACTAAAGGATGAATTGTATGCAATGAAACTTGGTTGGATTGAGGCACCCTTGAGAATAGATGGAGCAAGCAACTTCCAAGTGAAAGGATGATCTCCAAAGCCAAATCGAATTTTCCAAGCTAGTCGCCCCTGTTTTGGTCTAATCTCAAATTTAAAATAATATGCAATGAATATGTGCTATTTCAAGCATCTAATATCATCTCCATGCTCCAAGGAAGTGGGTGCACCAAGCCAAGCAAAGAATCGATGCAAATTGGAACCCCCACAGGCAAAAACGTCCCTCCTAATGGCGTCCTTCCTTGACTATAAATATCATATTTTTATATTAGATTTCTCTACAATGCAATCTGCTCTCTTAACCAATGAAAATCAATGCCAAGCTATATACAAACCAACACCAAAAGATAGCTATGCAACCTCCACAAATTCACCAAATCAATTTCTTCAAAATTGGCCAATGGCCACAAATTTTGCTCCAATTGAGATGGATGAAATATCAATTCAAAAATGCAACCCTTGAAGAGATATTTCACTGCTCAGTTATGCTATCAATGGGAGTTATCATTCCCAAAGACAAATTGATTCACTGCAGAAAACTCTAGGCTCCACAAACATACCACAACAAAGACAACATCAAATCGAGATGATCCATAATGGCAGCCCACACCTCCCTTTATACTTTTTTTTTCTTTCCTTCATTTGGGAAGCTTCTAGAAACATCATAATATTTTATTATCATTTTTTCTTTTTAATATATTATATTTGTACTTTAATATAAAATAATGAATTATAACATAAAGTACAAATATAACATCATTTTGTAACATGAGGTTTCTAAAAATAGAAACATTCTAATAAATCATTAGAAAACCTCCAAAATATGTCATAACTTCCCCAGAGAAACCAACTACCATTTGGGTAACTGCGGAGAAGACCCTTTAACCATGTCGTATTAGCCTACGAGGGCCACTGATGGGCTAATCATGCCAAAAGTACAATGTCTAGCTAGAAAGGGACAGTACAGAAGGGTAACATACCCTTCAGACTTTTGTTTTTTGTTCCTTCAGAAATATTTTTCGTGTGCTTTTGTAAGGACTCTCCCGAAGGGTAAGGGACCCTTCGGGCTTCTACAAACAGTCTTTTTCGAAGGGAAATATACCCTTCGAAAATTTTGAAATGGTCCTCCTGAAGCTCAAAAGAGCCTTCGGCAAACTTGCAACTGTCCACTTGGAGAAGGAAATGCCCTTCAGATTTGTCAATGACCCTCGGAGTATTCTTTGGAGGACTTGTCCTTTTGAGAACCCGAGAAGCACCTTTAAAGACCAAATCGGGCTTGTGATGTCTCATTACTTGCAACTTAGGAAGTCACAAGCTTCCGAAAACCCGTTTTGGACTGCCCATGACCAATTTGGGGCTTTTGGAGCTTCTTACTTCAGGTTTCTCATTACTTATTACTCATGAAGTGAAAAAGTTGTGTTGCCCTGGAAACCCGAAGTTGTCCCCTTTGGAAAACCCGAAGACTTCTGTTTAAGACCATTTCGGGTCCTTAACACCTTGTTACTTACTACTTCGGAGTTTTGTAACTCTGCAACTTATAAAACCATTTAAGTCATGGGCTGTCGAGAATCCAAAGTCTTCTAAAGACTCGCCATTTCCTGTTTGAAAGTCCATCCTCTCATACTTAGGCAAAAATTGGTATGTGGGCCAAAAACTGGCCAACAGTTACAATATTCGATAATGATTGGGGAAGTAGCTGAGATATTTTGAGAAGTGAAGGCATGTCTATGCTCTGCATTTTTGGAAGTGGCGTTGATCTCAGTGGCTGTCTTTGCATTGAAGTTTGTAGACTTGTCAAATCAATACACCGTTCCAGCTGCAACATTGACCAATTTTTATAATACATTTCTCCAATTTGAAATCAATATAATTGTAAAGAGGGAGAAGTCAACTTTTTAACGCAACAAACGATATTGAAAACAAAGTTGCGGATCAAAAGATATGGCTAAAAATCCAACACGCAGTTGCACACAGTCGTATCAACACCTTTAGAAAATGGAAAAATGGAAAATCGCAGAGCAAGATATGAGCAAAACCCATCATATCTTATATTTCCATAAAGCTCTTGAAAAGATGCTCAAAAGGGTATTTTTAGTTTTTTGAAATGATCAAATTAGCCTCTGCAACTTGCCCTTTGATTGTTTTCTGGTAAAAAGTTGGTTGAGTGATAAATCTCCCTAGGAGCGTCACTTCGCACCATCATAACTTTTTACTGAGAACTCATGCAACTACGAAAACAAGTGCATTACCTTCTTATGACAGCAGGGTACAATCATACAAATTTTCATGGAATTTAGACTTCATTTGCTCTTGCGCAAATGGGACTCAAAAGTGTTTACTGGGCAGATTTAATAACCGGGAGATACAAAAAATGACTAAGTAAAAATCAACATAGAAGCTGATTTTCATAGCTACGCGTTTTACACACTATATATCATATGTGTGCACTATCTTTCCCATTGCACTCTAATGACATTTAGCTACTACCATGAGAAATTTGAACAAGATTTGACCTCCTTTACCACTACGAAAATTGCACTGGCCAGATCTGAAAACTGAAAACACAAAAAATTGACTAAGTAAAAATCAGCTCAAAAGCCAATTTTCATAGCTGCGCATTTCGCACTAGTGACGAATCTCTACGCAATTTTTGACATTCACATTCTCCCCACATTTGGCTACCATGTGAAATTTGAAGGCGATTGGACCTCATTTGCTCCTGCGCAATGGTGTTTGAAAAACACTATGCAGGCTGATTCGACACTTGGAAATACACAAAAATTTGTGCACTGGACAGTTTTCATGGCTGCACATCTTTCTAGTGAAGAATACTTTTCTGCGACCTTTTTCACCATTGTAATCCCCTGACATTTGACTACCCTCATACAAGTTTTGGAGTGAAATCAGCATGATTTAGTCATGTGAAACTTGTCTTGAAAAGCACCGCATAGGCTGATTTTGCACGGAGAGTTCTACTTCTTTCACGAGGGATCAAGGTGACTTGAAGAGTCAACAGGTCATAAACTACATGTCATTGTTGACAGTGGAAGCCAAAAGAACATCATTATGCAAGATGTAGTCCCATGCCTACGTCTTACCATTGAAGCACATCCTCAACCATTCTCCTTGGGATGGCTACAACAATGGAAAGATATTAAGGTTCAACGACAATGCCCTTTCAAGTATGTTGTCAAGCACGTGCAAGACACAATCATTGTGATGTGTCGGCATTGGAAGAATGCAACATCCTTCTCAGCAAGCCATAATGTAAGACCACAATGGTACCTATCAAGCTAAGACACAACATTGAACCATCCAAGTCAAGGACTGCATCTTTAACATTTTGGAGTCCCCTCCAAAAATTAAACTTACTTTGGTATCTACTAAGCAAGCTGCAAGCTCATTTCTCATGCACAAAAGTTTGTGCTACTCATGGTCCATTCAAAGACACATTCAAAACCAAGCAAGCATACTTTGGCAACACAACTTGCCGCACTGATGTCACAACAACAACTCGACAAGTTACAACATTAATATGGAGGTACCTTTGAAAAACCGAAAGGCCTTCCCACACATTGCATGATAAAGCATGAGATTGACTTGGTTCCTAGATTCCTCTTCCAAATAGTCCACCATATAGGAGGTACATTTAGGAGAATGATGAAATCCAATGCCAAATCCAAGAACATATTGATCAAAGCAAAATCAATCCAAGTTCTTCATGTGGCAGCCCGAGAGTCCTTGTGCCAAAGAAAGATGGCTCATGGCACTTGTGCATCAACTATTATGCACTCAACAAGTAACATTGAAGAATCTGTATCCACTCACGCACATTGACAACCTCCTAGACTAGCTTTGAGGTGCACAATAATTCAAGATCACTCTAAAGTCAAATTACCATCTGGTATTAGTTCATCCTGAATATGTTTCGAATACAACATTCAAAAGAAAGGAGGGATTGTAAGAAGGGTTGGTTATTCCCCTCAACTTGATCGATGCGCCAACAACATTCATCTGTCTCATAAATAGCATATTTAAGCCCTCCACCAACTCCTACATCATCTACTTGGATAACATTCTCATCTTCAACAAGAATTGACAAGAGCATGTGGAGGATGTCACTTGCGTCTTAGACACATCACTAAAACACAAGTTGCAAGTCACCTTGAGTAATTGTACACTCAACACCACACATATACAATAGTTGACCATGTAGGTCCAGAGAAGATCAAGGTGATCCATGATTGGCCAACTCTACACAACTTCACAAAGCTCAAGAATTTTCTTCGACTTGATGACTTCTACCACAATTCATTCTTAGATTTTTGCACATATTGTGGTCGCTCAGCCAGATCATATGTGCAGAAACTTTTTGTCCGCACCTGTCTTCGAAACTACCCTTCGGGCTTTTCACAATGGACTTTCCCAAAGGGTAAGAGACCCTTCGGGCTTTCTGCATGTCCCTTTGGACTCCCATGAATGATCCTCCCGAAGGGAAAGATATCCTTAGGGAATTTTGAAATGGTCCTTCCAAAAGGTAGCATACCCTTCAGGAAAATTGCAACTATCCACTTGGAGAAGAAAAAGCCCTTCGAAAAAATTGAAGTGTACCTTCGGAAAAGTTGACTGGTCCATTTTGCCCTAAAAAGCTCATTCGGATTTTAAAAGCGCCCTTCAAATTTTTTGTAAAAGACTCGTCCCTTAAAGAACCCGAGAAGCACCATTTTTCAAGACCAAATCGTGTTTGTAAAGCCTCTTTACTTATTTCGGGCTTCTGATTGCTCACAACTTATGAAGTAATCAAGTAGTGCTCCTTGGAGAACCCAAAATACACCGTCTATGAGTAATTCAGGTTTGTAAACCCGAATTACTTCTCCTTATAAAACCTTTAGAAGTTAAGCACTGTTGAAAACCCGATTTGCACTGTGCCCTCAGAATCCTGAAGTTGTCACTGCTGGAAAACTCGAAGTCCTTCCAAAGACTCTCCATTTTCTTGTCTGAAAGCTCCATTTTTCATACTTAGGCAAATTTTGATGTGGACCAAAAATGGCCAACAGTAATATTTTTTTAAAAACTGTTTTTAGACACTTCTTGAAGGATATTAAGCAGGAAAAGGAAATTGGAATGAAAAGGGTAATTATAAAAGGAGTTGGGCTCAAAATAAAACATCCATTATCTACTAAAATCAAACCCTTCTTCAAAGCTTGAGCACTTTTGTTCATCTTTTCATCTGAGGACGAAAACCCTTTGATGTGCAGGATTGGAGGACGAAAACCCTCTTGTCCATTTGTGGTGGTTTTATCCAGGGATCGCATTTGTGCCAAAATATTAAAGTTTATTCCAATTTCAGTCTGCTACAGTGTCACTACAATACTTCTGCACTGTTGCTACAGTAATTTCGTACTGCTACTACAGTGGTATCACAAAGCAACCCTTGTAGTAAACTCTTTTGTTGTACGTTGTCAATAAAATTGGGTTTTTGTGTTACATAAAACAGGGAAGGGTTTCATGTGGTTTATCTTTGTTATTTAGTAGTACCATCATTTGTGTTTTGTGGGCATTCAGTACGTTATAATAAAGGTTTCAGTTGGGTTTAGTACTTCAGTATTGTATGTTGTTATTTGGTAATTTTATTGATATTCCAGTATTGGAAAAGAATCACAAAAAAATAAGAATTAATAAAAACACCAGAAACAGACATTACAACATGTTGAAGATTCATTGCAGCCCATCACAGATTCATGGGTCAAAACAAGGATGTCCATCATTTCGATGGATACAAAGGTATGGCAAATAGGCCATTGATTAATGTGGTCATAGTGTGCCCTAAAGGGGCAATGTTTCTTAGGGCCATTGACTATGAGCACGTGAAGGATACATGATTCATTGCCAACATCCTCATAGAGTCCATTGAGGCGGTGGGGCCTCAAACATTATCCAAGTTATAATGGACAACACAAAAAGTTGTAACATTGTGGGCATGTTGGTTGAGGCAAAGTATGGGCACATATTTTGGACACCTTGTGTCGTTCATTCCCTCAACTTTATGTTGCAAAAATTGCTCACCAAAATTGATTGGATCAAACGAGTCTATGAGGAGGTCAGCAAGATCCAAATGTTCAATAGCAACCATCACATGTCCTAAGGCATCTTTAGGACCTTAAAGTTGTAGTTGTAGTTATTAAAGGTAACTATCTTTTTTTTAAATCAGTCATATAATTTTAATTTAATTTTGTAAGTTTGCAATTTGTAGAATTTTGATTTTTAAAATAGTTATTTTCTTTTTAATTCGTATTAGGTTGTTGAGTCTCAATTCACACACACTCATCTTGAGACGACTTGTAAAGGTGCGTGAGGCATTGAACAACATTGTTGTCAACCACATTTGAGGTGCATCGAGGTAGTCAAACACTGAGAGGGCCACAAAGTTGAAAGGGTTGATCATCGCTCATAGGTGGTGGTATTGTGTGGAGTATTTGTTCAAAATTACCAATCCTATCGTGAGTATGATAAGTTTTTTTATATGGATCATCCATCTTTGGCTGAATTTTATGATGGAATCGACTCAACGATTGCAAAGATTAAGTCCACCATAAATGCCAAAGAGAAGGATCCTACGAAGAGGTTCTTCAAGGAAGTGAAGTCGTTTCTCATTGATAGGTGGAACAAAAAATCTTCATTGCTACAACAAAAAATCTCTTTCCTATGCAAAAATTGTCTTTAGTTATGTGCCCTTAATTTCAACAAAAATGGAAATTCTTGGAAAAAGTTTTAAAAAATAAAAAAAGTTTCTAACATCTATGCCTGCAAGGTCGTTCAATCAAAAAAATTAACTTGATCTTAAATGATTTGTCTTGCTTAAATGAATCCTCAATATTGAGATTTGACCTCAAAAGCTGTCTTTTCAATATCAAACTCTTCCTCCAAACTCAATTACAAGATATCTCCCTACTAAGCACCCAACGAGTCAACAGTATTAGGGGAAAGTAAGCAAGCCTTAAGTGCTCTTTACAAGTCTTTTAGAAGTAGTTGGGGACTCTTGGTTTCCCTAACCACCTTTTTAAGTTATTTGAATTTATGAAGAGAAATAAACCGATAAACTTATGCAAGAGAACAATGCTAAAAGAATCTTAAGCTATAACCAAAAAAAAATGGCATATGTACACTATACATGATATTTTCACCTAGTAAACTCTTTCAGGAAAAAAAACCTTCTTATTGCATTAGCTCAACTATTTACAATACAATAACATACTTCAAAGTTTTGCTTTACTTAATGCATGTGTGAGTATTTGTAGTCACATCAATAGGAAATTGTCCAAGCACTATTACAGTACAATGTGTACAAACCGTGTGCTGCAAACCATGGGCTGAAACACCCATACGGATCCCACTCAATGTGTTGGGCTATACAATCCATAACAGGTGTAAATCATGCAAAGTATACAACACATCCAATAATTTATTATTATATCTTTTTGTTGGTTGGCCCTTACACGTATTTTAGCTTTTTTCTTTGGAATTTTCATTACTATTATACCTTGGAGGCACTTTAAGCCCTTTTTCTTAACACTAGATGCCACTTGACCATGCGAGCCTCGTTTTCAGCATGCCTAAGGGAGAAACCTATACAAAGTTCACAAAACTAAACCCCAAACCATGAATAATTCTATTCTTGTACAAATTCAATTTAGATCCATTAATGAACTCTTTACATGGTGTGTCGTTGATGTTCTCCAACAACACTGAACCATTATCTATAACTTTGTGGATGTGTGATGAACATTCATCTCTAGCTTGCTTGGTATGTGATTGTCCATCTTTTGTCTAAGGTCTTTCTATAACTTTGTGGATGTGTGATAGACATTCATCTCTAGCTTGCTTGGTATGTGATTGTCCATCTTTTGTCTAAGGTAAAGACCTTTGGGTTAGTGACTCCTAGATCCTTCGTGTTTTGAATAGCATGCCTTAAGCATCCCCCTACAAATCATCATGGATGACAAGGCAAAGGCATCAGACTAAGCTAATAAAATAGCAATCCATCTACCAATGTGGTAATCCACTTTACCTATTTTTACCTTCGGAACATTCCTCTAACTCCAGGACACCCTTCTCTATTGGATTTTTCTCTCTCCACTTGGATGCCACCTTAAATCTAAAAAATCTTAGGAGCCTTCCTTCATCCCTAACTACATGGTTTTTCAAATCAATAATGAATTTTATGCCATTGTGCTTGATGGATGGTAAATCCTTTTTCCAATTGTGATCAACCTCGGTATATCTAGGCATCCTCAACCAAGCAAGGCATCATAGGCTTGTCTATGCAAGGGAACAACTACAAAGTTTGAGGTAAATACTTGGGAAGAAATTAATACTTTTTTGGCACTTAGCACACTCAAGGGCGCAATGCCATACCAATTGATTCCCAACAATATGAAAGTAGGTGACCACAGTATCAGCATGCCCAATGTCTGCCTGGACTCCTCTTGAGTACATTTACACTTGATCCACGGTACACAATCACATCGATCAATGTCACCCTTAAAATTCCTATGTGGATGACAGCATGACACCTCTCACCATCAAAAATTGTTGGGTCAAGCAAGTGTACACCACTTATGAGTTACTGATAATGAACAATCTCATAATACTTTGAAGCAAATTAGTAACTTTCACCAGCACAAGCGTTTACAACATTTGCTCTACTATCAACCAAACCGACTAATGGCTTGCTTAAGTCAGCGACACTAATGGTTTGCAGCACTTGCTCTGCTATCAACCTGTCTGGAGTTTCATCTTTTACAGCTAGAACATTGGGGTCTTCTTTCCTTCCAGGATTGCTGTTGTGGTTGCCATGTTAGTTGTTTTCATTTCTGTTTCGGTTACTTTCTTTCTTGTGTTAGTTATTTTTGTCCCTATGTTGGGGTTTCCATCTTGTTTATAGCTTTCCATTTTGAGGGCTAAGGAAATGGTTGCAGTTAGGTCTTTAGGGTTGTTAAGAGTACAAAATTTTGAGAGGGTTTTAGGTCTTTTACCTACCTAATTGTTTGCTATTTTTCTAAAAGATCGGATAATTTTGCTAATATGTTTTATGTTCTTGCGTCAATCATTTATGTTGCCCATTTGTGCAAGCACTAAATATAGTCTGAAGGCTTCAGAATGCTATTTTGTGGAGAAAATGTTTTATCTATAGCATCCTTAAATTTTTCCCAAGGTGCTTATGATTTGTTTATTAGCCTCAGCTTTGGTTTGAAAACTAATGTACCATTCAAGGGCTACTCCATTGAGGTGTTTGGATACCAAATAAATTTGATTTACTTTCCTAATTTCCCAAAATTGAAAGTAGCAATGACCTAAGCCATGCCTGATCTGTTATGCCGTCTATCCTTTCAAAGTCTTGTCAATTTGTTTTCTTCAATATTTTTTATCAAGAAGTGACGATTACAATGTTTTTGATCATATCCTCTTTCACAATTCAAGTTATTTCATTCACCTTTTTCCCCGTATATTGTGGAGGCTTTGAATATGAATTTGCATAGTTTTCATCTATTCTTCGTGGAGAACATAACTTGTGATAATGTCTTCTCAAAGTTTTGTTTATTGTAATTGTTTTCCATGACGTGGGAGGGTGGAAAACTTTAACACACTCAGATATCACTATCGTGAATCATCCCTTCTAGATAATTCCACAAACAACAAGATACAAGGACACATCCATAGCATTAGCAAAACATAAAGGAACATATACAAGGTTTTAGTGCAGAGGAAGACAATCATCACAGTACACATGGAGATAAGTGTTCCTTGATGTCTTTGTTGGACCTCGCTAATTAATTACTCCAACCATGCCATCTCCTTGGCTATTCTCCAAAATGTTACAGGACTAATCATGGTCAATAAAGAGTTCATTCAAATAACAAGATTGATTATGGCTTGACAAATAGCTTAGTCAAATAATCAGTGTAACACGATAATTGTCCCTATGCTGGGGGACACCTTTTCTGTCGCCTCCACTTTTCAGGGATGGTAAACACTCAGTAAACATCCTCAAAATGCCAGGGACGCTTTCCCTTAGTTGGGGCCACCCAAGTGACACCTAAACATCCCCTACACCAGAGGGGGGGTGTTCGGACGTCCCCCACATGTGCAAGGAAAAATAAAAAATGTCTGTGTTTTTCTTTTTCTTTTCTAAATTCTAATGGATCACATCCTCCCCATTTTTCTTTAAATTTTAATCCATGATTTATCAAACTTCAAAAAAATGTTTTTCCTAATATATGAATTAATATATTTTTATATGCATTGATCTCCACATCCCTAAAATTTGGAGGCTTGGTGTAACATGCCAATAATAGGATGGATTATGGCTCAATAGAGCTTAAGACTAAATTTAGTATGACAGATCATGGCTTCATACGGAACTTAGCCGAGTAACAAGACTGGCTATGAATCAATACAAAGCATGGCCCAATAATAGGACCAATTCAATCAATATAGCTCAATACAAAGTTTAGCCCAATAATAAGACTGATTCACCAATGTTCAACTCAGAAAAAAACAGTACAATTTACAACGGAAAATTTTACATCAATGATAGTCAAGCATAGTTACCAAATCCGGCCAGATCTGCACAAAATCTGGCTGGATCCCAATTTTGTGGCCAGCCCGGATAAGTTTGGTCCAGGTCAGCCCTGTTTTTTTTACAAAATTCACAATTTATTTTATTTTTTTCAATTTTTCTACAAAAAAAAATCCAGCGATCTTATATATATATATATATTACAGACCAAATTTTTCTGAAATTTTTCAAGCATTCTAGACTTTTGGATTTTTTTGCCCTCCTGAACGGATCCGGATTTCCAGCCTTGGTAACTATGCAGTTAAGTAACCTTGAAGAAATTGTATTAGCTACAGACAGAATTGAATTCAGTCAAAAGTCAAAACAGCAGTCCATATTTACCTCGCTGATGTCATGGACTATGTTGCTGATGTCAGCAATCAAACAACAGTACATAATGTTACTGACATCACTGTTCAGATCAATGGCATGAGACAAAATCGTTACGAGTTCTGACTTCTATCGCAGGTCCTTGTTGGTTCTTAGAGAGAGAAATTATATTAATGTCCACAAACAACCAAAGTAGGTCAATGGGACTTGAAAGCATAACCAGTTACAACAGAGAAGAACTAGGATAAGAAGACCCTAGGCCATGAAAGTAACTCAACACAAATACAATAGTGAAAGAAAATAAACAAGGCCATTACCAAATGATTGATCGAATGAGAAATAACAGACCTATATTTATATATTTTTAAAATGTCCATTTATTGCTGCTGGTTCTAACAGGTTAGCTGATGTCAGCAGGTCAGCTAAGTCAGCTAGGAAATTATCAAGCATTCCAGATTTTTGGATTTTTTTGCCCTCCTGAACAGATCCGGATTTCCGGACTTGATAACTATGCCGTTAAGTAACCTTGAAGAAATTGTATTAGTTACAGACAGAAAATTAAATTCAGTCAAAAGTCAAAACAGCAGTCCATATTTACCTCACTAATGTCATGGACTATGTTGCTGATGTCAGCAATCAAACAACAGTACGTAATGTTACTGACATCACTGTTCAGATCACTGGCATGACACAAAATCGTTACGAGTTCTGACTTCCATCGCAAGTCCTTGTCAGTTCTTAGAGAGAGAAAGAAAAAAATCATATTAATGTCCACAAACAACAAAAGTAGGTCAATGGTACTTGAAAGCATAACCAGTTACAACAGAGAAGAACTAGGATAAGAAGACCCTAGGTCATGAAACTAACTCAACCCAAATATAATAGTGAAAGCAAATCAACAAGGCCATTACTGAATGATTGGTCAAATGAGGGATAACAGACCCATATTTATATATTTTTAAAATGTCCATTTATTGCTACTCGTTCTAACAGGTTAGCTGATGTCAGCAGGTCAGCCAAGTCAGCTAGGAAAATTTTTTAGAATGCAGAATATTATGCATGTATTGACATTTCTGTCAGAGAAGACGGCTTTGTCAGAGTTTGAGCATACTGATGTTGTAAAAGGGATTAAATAATGCCATAATGATGTCACAAAGTCATGTAGTTTCTCCTTCATCTGGTTTTTATGCCTTATCTGGTGGTCACCCGTATACATCCTTCCATTATCATTAAAATGGCACGTACCGCTTCATGCTGGTTCTTAGAGAGAAATTGGAAAATGATTAGTGAAATGAGGGATAACTTACCCATATTTATATATTGCCAAACGTGCATTTATTGTTGCTGAGGCTAAGAGGTTAGTTGATGTCAGCAGATCAGCTTCGTCAGCTAGGATATTGTCTAAAATTTTAGACTAATACATATTTTTTGACAATTTTATTATAAAAGATGATGTCAGAGTTTTGAGCATTCCCATGTTGTAAAATGGATTAATTAATGTAATAATGATGTCACGAAGTCTTTTAGCTGCTCCATCTGGTTTTAAGCCTTTCTGGTGGTCACCAGTATACTTCCTTCAAGTATGTTAAAAATGCAGCTCACTGCTTCCTGATTTATGGTAGGCCTAGTTTGGGCCTTCCAATTTATGTAATTCCATTCAATGATCTTTGAATAATAATGACGAAGACCACATTAATAATTATGATGGAATTATGTGGCCAAAATGGGATATAAATATGCAGGAATCATTATAATTCAGTCTTATCATCTTCTCTCTCATCTAAAGTACATTGGCTGTACCCAAACAGAAGAATACAGATCTGATATGACTCAATTTCCAGCCTCGTGTCAAAGTGACTGGACATAAGTATAGCAAGTTGCAGAAGGAACTGTCTATGCACTTTGGCTCTCATTCTAGCGGTTTTCTTCAAGGATATTAAATCTTGAAGTTTACCCTCCTCCCCCAAATAATAGTATATCAGATCTGAAACAGTTCATAATGTTTCATCTTTATCCACAGTGACATGGATGAGAGTATACTAACCTGCTAGGGACTTTGTGCAGGAACTCGTTCCCCAACACTGGAAGGATATTTCCCATTTTCATGATGACTTTGTCTCTGTATAGCAAGTTACAAGCCTTCAAAGATTCCATTATAGATTTGGCATGTGGGGGTATTTGCACAAGGTTACAATAGATTTTGGAATTAATTGATCCTCCGTCAATGGCAACTGAATTGCATCTCCATCCATGGCTTCCATATCCTCACCAAAATCTGAACTACCTAACATAAAAGGGGTTTGTTATTGACTCTTGCTGTTCACAAGCAACTTTAACTGGTGAGCCTGGGATGTCATGCCATGATGCCAATCCCCCTTAGGATTCTTCATGTTGTTAATTGCTAATAGCTCAAGGTTTTGTAAGACGATCAACAGTCTCCTCTGATGATACCCTGAATTAGTACCTCCACTATTTTCTTTATGGACATTAATATAATTCCTTTACTTCTTTCATTATGAACAATTTTGTACGAGGATCAACAGTCTCCTCTGATGATACCCTGAATTAGTACCTCCACTACTTTCTTTATGGACATTAAAAAAATACCTTTACTTCTTTCATTATGAACCGCCCCTACGTTGCTAATAGTTTCTGTATATGTTTAAATTACAAGGTGTGCCTTTGAAAACATGTAGGCAGTCACATGCTTAGGACTCAAGAGTTATCACGTGTTTGGATAATATTGGAAACTCAAATTAAGGGATGAAAGAGGAGAATATTGGAATTCTTAGGTACTCAGCAGAGCTCCACCCTTACATGGGAGGTGGGGTGTAAAGTAAAGTCTTACGCCTCTAAAGGAAATGGGAGGGCTATAGAAGCATAGATCGTGCCACTTCATTCAAACTGTTAATGATTCTTAAATGTGGCAGAACTTTTAAGTATCTAGTGAGTTTTGGGTTGTCATCCATTAAATTCTATATTGACCCTTTCATGGTGATTGACGAGAATGCTGTCCGCTCTTTTACTCCAGATTCTAGTACAGATTAGAGCCAGCCTTGGTGTACATCATCCCCCTTCTTTTGGGTTCATTGGCTGTTTCTCTTGCTAAGGGCCTCCCTTTCACACGGTTCGTTGTATTATATGCCTTTGTCTTTTCTGACTTGCCAATTTTAGATTTACCAGCTCTACTTAAGCTCTTTTATTGTTTTAGTTTTTAGATATTTTCAGCTAAGAAGTTTCTTTTAGCACTCCTACTTGGTTTTGTAACTTGTACTTTCAAGACCCATAACTACTTTGCTCATCTGCAAACATTAACATATTATTTCTTTCTTACCTAGACTGCTTCATTGTAAAGTTGGACAATGTTCTGTCCAGCATCATTCTCTAGCACCTAGAAGAACATTTTCCCAAAGCATTTTTTCATTTCATTACCCTATGTCTTTGAGGAGACATGCATCTATATAAGAGCATTGCATTCAAATAATGTATTGTATTGAATGAAATGATCTTCATACATACATTGTTTTTCTTCCACTTACCCCTTTCAAATACAAATAGAACGTCAACAAGACAAGGTAGTTGTGATGTCCCCTTTCTAAAAAAAATATATTATTATTATTAAAATAAAAAGTATTTTTAAATACTTCAAATAAAAGTAATAATATGCCTTAGTTGCCAAAAGTGAATATGCTAGCAACTCCATTCTATTTTGATTTGTAATAAAGAAGAACTCTAATTTGATATAAGTCAGTCCTTAATTTACAAAGTACATTGGAGGGGAAGGATATAAAAAGGGGAAGGAGGTTCATTTTGAAGACTCGTGTTATGTTTATGAATTGAATTTTGAGTTTGAGCACGAAATGCTTGGCTTATCTCCATTGAAGACAACAACCTTCACTGAAAACCTGAAATTAAGGACGAAAACCCTTAACCTCATTTGGGCAGCTTCATTTCAAATGTTGCAAAGGACAGATTTGATCAATTTGTGACTCTAGAGCCTTATTAATTGAAGCGCAGCAGTTTGCAGCACTTCTGAGAAGGGCGAAGCTGTTTGAAGTCCCTTTTTGAAGGCTGGCGAACCAATTTGCAGCTATTTTGGACCAACGACCTACTTGGGAAGCCTTTTCTAGTGTGGCGACTCACTTGGGAGTCCATCGCTATTGTTTTTGGCGCAGCTATCTGCATATTTTGATATATTTTCAATAGAACATAGAGCTAGTATTTATTATAAAATTTCCAGGCCTATATTTGTATGCTTGTAAGATCCCTTTTTGCGCTAAAACCAAACAAAAAAGGTATGTCGTAAATCCCAACTTGGAACCACAAATTATTAGAAAAAAATCAGAATTCCATTAAACTGAAATTTATTGCAATATTTTTCCATAAACTGCAAATTGCCCAAAGACCTAGGCGACTAGGGTTTGGGGTTGATTTATGCTTCAAAACTGCTCCAAAAATTATGAAATTAAATCTATAGATGAATAAAAATATTCCAAACACGATTCCACAATCAGATTTGCAAAAATCTTATTTTTTGATTTTATATGACAAAAATAACAGTTGAAACTTGTAAATTTCGCAACTTGCAAAATACTCGAAATTTCTAAACAAATAATAGCTTGAACTGAAGATAAAAATGTGCTCTTTCAAATGAAACAATAATTAGAATTTTTTCGTGGGTGGAAGTCACCCAAATCTGAAACTCTGTAGTCAAACCCTGAAAAATAGAAATATGCAAATGAACAAAAAATTCTGCCTTTGGATCTTCCTCAAAGATCCTCTTCGAATCAGCAAACAACAAATCAACTCAGTACACTTGCAATTTCTGAAGTGAAATTGCCTCTTCAAGATCTCCTTGGAACTCCAAGCACCTTGATTCAAGATTGGAACTCCAATAACCTGAAAATAAGATTGATTGACATAAAGATCATCCTCAAATGTCTCAAGACCTGATTTTATAATTCCTCCAAGGTGGGTGAACCACTCATGGGGGTTTATTAACAAAGATAGACCTCTTTTAGCCACTTGGGTCTTCCCCAAATGTGGCGTCCACTTTTGGGTCCCTTCCTTTATGTCCAAAGTCATTAACAACTTTTAATTGAGGGTCAAGTCCTCATGAAAGTGTCATATTTTATTATCTAATTTACACCTCATAATATAGTAATTAAAATTTCTTGAGCAATTAAATAATAAATTACAATTAGTAATTAAGAACATTATTTTTTAATTCCAAATGATTAAAATCACTCTCTAGTAACATCCTAAATTATTACAAATATTCCTCTTGATTCATCCCTTAGCCCACGAGAAATAAAATAGGTTAAAGGTCTTCAAAAAGTTGATCAAAAGTCAACCCCCTAGAAAAGAGGACCTTACAGTCCTCCCTTCCCAAATTTGCTTGCCTTCAAGCAAACTCAAGCTCATGTGTCCAAGTGCCATGTTCAAGAGAGAAGACATGGTGTAGTGCTCCCAAAGCCTTGACCCAGTGCCAGTCAAATGAGAGATCTTTTGCCAATCCAAGCTCATGCTTCCGAAGTGCCCTGGCCATTTCAAAATTCTTGCAACCTTCTTCCTCCTTGTTTTTAATCCTGCACATGAAGCAAACACATTAGATAAAACATGAGTGTTTAGCAACACTTTTGTCATTCCTTCCTTGTGTTTCATTGGCATGACCAACTCATGAATTCTTTTGCCCCATAAACCGATGTAATTCCTTTCTCTTGCCCTCAAAGCCATCATAAGGGTGGCTGGAAATGCACTTGAACTGGCACAAAATTCCCCCCAATTGATAGGGATCAAAAAGAATATTTCCCTGGTGTCAAGGTACCACCAAGGAAGTGTGAAAAAGAGAAGAAGCAAACTGAAAATGCAAAAAACAGCAGTCTCCAACCTTATGCTAACATCTCCCATGATTATGCAAGCTGCCCCTTTGGAAAAATAGTACAAAATTGATTGTATGAGGGCTGTACCATGACTGTAACAAGTGTAAAACAGAGAACAATGGGTACTTGGTGCCAAAGCATAGTGAATCCTTTCATGACAAACCATATGCAAGATATTCTCCTTCATTCGTATGATGTTATACTGAATTTTCAGACATGGAAATTGATTTGCAAGGGCTGAAAATATCATGTTAGCAACCTCAAACCACAAAGAACTCTTTCCCATGATTGAATATACCTGTAAACCCATTTGTATGAGGGCAAATGAAGTCAAGTGATGGCTGGAAATAGAGATGACAGTAGTACTATCATTCAAATTTATTTTTGTCCCCATTATTTTACCTTCACCTTTTGATGGTAGGATACTTTTATTGCTTGTTTTTGGTGTTCCCCGCCATTGGCTTCCTTCACACATCATGTTAACCCACTGAGACCTCATCCAACTCTCAAAATTACAGCTGTGCAAAACTGAAAATATACAAACCAGCAGTATAGAAATGAAGTCACATCTAGTAATATGACAAAGCCAAGCAAAATTCCGCCATGTGATTGACGTAGAGGTAGTAGGCAGCCATGTCAAGTTGAAAAATGGAACAAAAAGGTGGCTGTAACATGATGTTTTCTTCCTCAATCTCATCTTGTTAGTGGCTGGAAATCCACTTGCATTTGCACAGCATGCCTGCAAAATGATAAGGCCCGCAAAACACATTTCCAAAGGGCAACCATGGAACGGAAACAAATAGAATAATCAAGCTGAAAATGTGAAAAACAGCAGTCCATGAAGTAATGCTAGCCCTTTCTATGACCCAAGATCGAGGACAACTCTTCCCATAATCATGAATAAAAAGTAAGAACTGAAAATTTAGGTGCAATTCTGAAAATATATGACGTAAACTCACCCAATAATGAAAAGCAAACTGCATATTACTTGCCACTCCTATACTTTCCATGGAAAATATCTTCATGTCATCATACGGAAGTAGTAACCATATCATACCTTGGATGGAGTGTGTTTTTTCTGTACTTATCCTTGAGCATATGATCGCTGGAAACTCCCAACTATTTGCCCAACTCACTACAAAAATGCTAAGAGGTGGTAACCACAATTTTCATCTATCAATTTTTACCCTTGTGACCAAAATCAGAAACAATAGCAAACTGAAAATGTCAAAAACACCTTGAATATCCTCACAATTAAATGGTTGTTCTGAATTGTTACTTTCCCACCAACAAACATTCTTTTCAACAACATTAGCAACTTGCATTTTCACATACTTGGTTGTACATAAACCTTTCCAATTAGTTGTAATGCTAGAAAGATCACAAAGACATGCTTCATTTTCCAAAGTTGAATTGTTGTGCTTCAAATTACCACTCTTTCTAGAAGCACAAATGTCAAATGAAATCTGAAAATTACTCATGGAAAGCAACTTCACAAGGACCAATTGTTTTATTTATCTCATATCTCAATGTGCACCCATCTCCAATCTTGACCATATATGAGTGGGCCCATGATGTGACTTCAATTCTAAAATTGTTGATAGAGATGGCATTAGGTGTCTTACTGCAATTTTGAATCTCTCTCTTGCTACCCACTCTCCATTTAGTGCCCTTCATCTTATCTTTTATGTTAGCAAAATCTTCATGAAGATCAACATAATGCCAAGACAAAGAATGGTGATGATACAAAAAATCTTTGCTATGAAGATAATAAACTTGCTTACCCTCAATGGCTGCCATAGAAAGTTTTCCAATCAGAAAATTAGCGTTAGTACCTTGGAAGGCACTTTTCCCTCTTACCCTTGGATTTTCAAAAGTCAAACCATGCTTGCCACGCTTCATGTTCATCATATATAATTCTGAATTTTTACTTGCTCTCATGAAATCAGCCCATAAAGATTCAAAATCAGAATTGTCAACTTGGGTAAAATGCAAAACATTACCCGGATCCCATAACTTAGGGTGCCCATAGAAGCGCCCTTGAACGACAAAATCTTCTTGTCTCATTGTGTAGACCAAACCCCTCATTTTATCATTGTTATTTGCATATTTCTCATGAAAATCACTTCGAAAATCAGCCTCACATGCTTCCTGCTTTGAAACCACCTTCGGTAACATGGACTCATGAGGAAAATAGATTTCATGCTCCCTTTGAATTGTTGTTCCAAAAAGGACAGCAAGCTGAATATGATCATCTCCATGTAGAATTGGTTCTTCAATCACCAAATTTTCCTCCTCAACATGTAGATATGATTTTGCTTCCTTCATGATTCCATTTTCTGTCATTTCACTATTATGAAAGCAATTGTTAGAAGGCAAAGAAATATCTTCAATCACTAAAATATCTTTACCTTGGACTTGCATGGTGGATTCATCAAGGAGTTGTTCCTTCTCCCTTACTTGCAACCGTAATTTTTCTTATGTAGCTCGTGATATAGGTTGCGGCATAAATATACCCATGAACTCTGCAAATGATAGGCCATCACAGATTTTAGCTGTAAGATCCCTATAATATTTATAGCTGGCCTCAATGTAATCAATTATAGAACCCATCTCTTAATTATCTTTCTTGTTGTGCATTCGATCTTGTAAACCCGCACACCCGCACAGGCTAGCAAGATCATGGCTTTGATACCACTATAAGGTCCCTTTTTGTGCTGAAACCAAACAAAAAGGGTATGCCGTAAATCCCACCTTGGACCCACAAATCATTAGAAAAAAATCAGAGTTCCATTAAACTGAAATTTATTGCAATATTTTCCTATAAACTGCAAATCGCCCAAAGACCTAGGCGACTAGGGTTTGGCGCTAATTTATGCCTCAAAATTGCTCCAAAATTTATGAAATTAAATCTGTCGATGGATAACATTATTCCAAACACGATTCCACAATCAGATTTGCAAAAATCTTATTTTTTGATTTTATGACAAAAATAATAGCTGAAACTTGTAAATTTCACAACTTGCAAAATACTCAAAATTTCTGAACAAATGATGGCTTGAATTGAAGATAAAAATGTTCTCTTTCAAATGAAACATTAATTAGAATTTTCCCTTGGGTGGAAGTCACCCAAGTCTAAAATTGTGTAGTCAAACCCTAGAAAAATAGAAATCTACATGAACAAAAAATTATGCGTTTAGATCTTCTTCAAAGATCCTCTTCAAATCAGCTCAACACACTTGCAATTTCTGAAGTGAAATTGCCTCTTCAAGATCTCCTTGGAACTCCAAGCGCCTTGATTCAAGATTGGAACTCCAATAACCTGAAAATAAGATTGATAAAAAGATCATATTCAAATGTCTCAAGCCCTGTTGGCCATTTTGGCCCACATATAAAGCTCTTGCATGGTTTGATGAAGCAGTGGATCAAAGGCTTAGAAATGGATCCAACATTTTCGAATAGAGAGGATCCAAGCAGGTTTTTAAGGATCCAGCAGGAGTGTTCAAGGATAACCCTGCAAGCCAAAAAACTAAGTGCAAAATCTTTTATTCAACTAAGTCTTTACTTGTTCATTCTTTCAAACTTTGTGGAGACTAAGTGTTTCTTTTCTCTCGGGCCTTTTATTGAGCTAAGTTTTAGGTTTCTTTCGGGAAAATTGTCCGCACAATTTTTCCGAAGGAGTATTTCTTTTGGCTAAGTGTTCATATCTCTCGGGGATTTTGTTTCCCACTAAGTGTTGGAATTCTTTCGGACAATTTGTCCGAAAGAAAAGTTCCGAAGACTTATTTTCTCGGGAAAGTGTCCATTTCAAGTTTTCTGAAGGGTACTTTTCCGGCAAAGTGTCCTTTCCAAATGGTCCACTTTTGAAATCCAAAAGACGCTTTTCAAGGTTCCAAAGGGCACTTTTGAAGCAAATGGACCTTAGCACTTTTCCCGAAGGGTACGTTTCTCACGAAAATGATCCACTTCAAGGTTTCTGAGGGGTAATTTTCTTTTGAGAAGTGGCCCAAAGCAGGGTTTCCGAAGACCATTTTTAAAGAGGCCGAAGGATTATTTTCAAATGTCCAAAGGAATTGTTCAAGTAAAAAGGTCAAAAGAATTTATTTCGGGAGGGAAGTTCGAATGAATTCTTTCAGGGCGAAAGTGCCGAAGCAATAAGCCGCAAGCAAATTGTCCAAAAGAAAAAGAATGAATTCTTTCGGTAGAATTGTCCACGGAAATTAAGTTCCGACTAAAAAGCTTGAAGAAAAGTCAAAAAAATTCTTTCTGGCAAAAAGTCCGAATAAATTCTTCCGAAAGAATAAGCCAGAGAAAATGCCAAAAGAAATTCTTTCGAAAAAAAGGCCGAAACAAAAGCCCGAAAGATTTATTGCCCGAAACAAAGAAAAGTCCGAAGGGAATGGCCCAAAAGGTTGATTCTTTCAGGAGAATTGTTTTCAAGCAAGTAGTTCGAAGAAGTGGCCGAAAACAAAAGTCCAAAGAAATTGATGATGGGCCCACAAACGTCAAAATCTGAACTCCTACAAGTAGTCGTTGGCATTTAAAAAGATCAAAAGAAGCTATGCAATCTATAGACTTGTATCGACATAAATGGATACAGAAAAACCAATGTCCTTAGATTGGTTTTCCATCTACAGAAAAGATTTGGCCCAAGTTTCAAAGCAAAAGCTGATGTATGCAATTAATGGAGAAGCTCTCGTCCTTCGACATGGCCATCATCTCCGACAAACAGCCGCTCAACTTAGAGGCAGCGTGGCTCAGTCCAAATTCAAAATTATGGGGATTTTTGTCCTTATATGTGCAAGACAAGTGAAGGATGGCGTGGAAGTGAAAGATAAAAATCAAATGATTAGAAAAGATAGCTCAAGCATTAAAGACATTCCTGGATTTTTCCTTTTTTAGTGGATCTGACATCAACTTCCTCAACAAGTTCTTGTCTTCTAGTATGTTTCTCAACCAATGAGAGGGCTTGAAGACTATTGGAACTAATAGTGGTTAATTTGTTGAAGGATTAGTTCTAATTAACCCAAATGTGGGTGAGATTTCATGGAGGGTGGTTGGATCTCATTTATTGAATTCTATTTGCTTGCCTCTTCTCCTTTCTCTTCTCCTTTTTTTCTATATCTCCGTTTTCTCCCCCCCAAAAAAAAAGAGATCCTCATTTGACAAGGAGAAACCCTCTCAAAATTTATAAGAAAGACCCTTTGAAGCAATAAAGATCAATTTTTACCTATCTTTTGCCTCTAAATTGTGCTTAGCAAGCTTGTGCATGATGGCCTTGTGAAGAAGTGTTCTTCCATGTCCATTGTCTTTCTTTCTTGCCTATTTTTAAGTGTTTTCAAGTTTGTTGCAGGTCTGAACTTGAGCTCTTTCCGTCATTAATGGATGTTTGGTGTGAATTTTGAAATTCCTTTTTGTTTCATGTATTGTTTGGTGAGCCTAGTTTAAGAAACACTTATGCAAATTAACTAGTTTGTGAAGTTGTGTGAGAAAAATTATCTTATGCTGAATTAGTGTTTATTTCATGCTTATGTGAGTGTCAATCAATTTGGTGTATCACCCATTTAGCTATCTTAGTTACCCTATACCCCCTCTCTACCTCTTTTTCAAGCAGAAATATTAGTTTAGGTGATCTACAAAGAGGAAGCCGGCCTTCTCCGAAGGTTCAACCTCACTACAGGATACCCACACCCTGAGGTTGCTCCAATATTGTAGCTAGGAGTGAAAGAGCCTAAAAACTCTCCCACAAGGGTGCAATTTATGCCTACAACAAAACCTGATTTGATAATTCCTCCGAGGTGGACGAACCAATCATGGGGGTTTATTAACAAAGATAGACCTCTTTAAGCCACTTGGGTCTTCCCCAAGTGTGGCATCCATTTTTGGGTCCCTTCCTTTATGTCCAAAGTCATTAACAACTTTTAATTGAGGGTCAAGTACAATTGGAAGTGTCCTATTTTATTATCTAATTTACACCTCATAATATAGTAATAAAAATTACTTGAGGAGCAATTAAATAAAAAATTACAATTAATAATTATGAACATTGTTTTTTAATTCCAAATGATTAAAATCACTCTCTAGCAACATCCTAAATTATTACAAATATTCCTCTTGATTCATCCCTTAGCCCGCGGGAAATAAAATAGGTTAAAGGTCTTCAAAAGGTTGATCAAAAGTCAACCCCCTAGAAAAGGGGACCTTACAATGCTAAAATCATATTTGAATGGATAATGATTCGCTGTAATATTTCTTAATTTTTGGTAATTATTTGAGAAATTGGATATTGTTTTAATACCCTAAATTGCAACTTCCAAAATTTTGTAATTTTCATCTGCTTAGGGTTTGAAGAGAAATTCAGAAATTTGTATGGTTAGGGTTTGTTCAAAAAAAGCGACGTTACAGTAGGCAACATAGTTACCAAATCTAGTTAGTTCTGCAAAAAATTCAGCCAGATCAGGATTTTTTGGCCAGCTCGAATAAGTTTGGCCCATATCAGCCCTATTTTTTTTTCAAACCTTATATTTTTTTTAATTTTTATTTTCTTCCAATTTTCTATGAAAAAACATTCAGCAACCTTATATATTATATAATATTATCATTTTCTATTACATTATTAAAAAATTTATCGTATTTGTCAATATTGCATATTTATAAAACTATGCTCATACACACACACACGCACCAAGTCACAAGGTTTGAGTTTGAGTTCGAGTTTGAGTTCTAGTTTGGATAAAAATCGAAAAAAAAATCACCATTAGATTTGAAACATAAAAATTATAAACAAATAACAAAAAAATTAAATTTATAAAATATATATATATATAATATAATTATAAAAAATAAAATAAAAAATTTAAAATACATAATTAAAAATACATAATTAAAAAAATTAAAAAGTGATGAAAGTAAACAAAAAAATTTAAAACAAAATTATAATTATTAACTGTTGATGCTATGGATTGCACCCTTGAAAGAACGCTGAGCTTCTCTCTTCCACGCGGCACAATGGAGACTCCCCTCTTGCTGTGGGCTTTGGCAAAACTGAGGGGAGAATCTCTAGATAAGGGCTAGTTCCCTTTGATGCATCTCTAAGTTTTTTCACTAATACTGCTAATGATGGGGGGGTGAAAAGAGAGAAGGATACAACCGAAATAAAACATATCTAAACGGTGATGCACCAAAAATGATTTTGATCTACTCAACAAGATCAACACTTTAGACCAAGATAAGGGCGAACAGACACTTTATCTGACAGAAAAACCAGACTGTAGGGCACTTTAACAGGGAGGCTTGGTGAAGATACAAAGAAGAACTTACCACAGGGGCTGCAGAAAACACACTATCTGATAATTACTCCTTTGTCTCTACACTCCAGATGAAAGCACTTCCTATTACCCTGCAGAAATGGTCTTGGCTATACTAGGTGTGTTGGTATTAATCCATGAAAGCATCAAGCTAAAATCACTTAACATAGAGTTGATACGCAGACATACTCAGAGGTATAACCAGTCAAATAAAGGTAAAATGCATTCTTATTGATTCAAAGGTGAAATTTGGTAGGGCTTCGCCTTACAAAATGAGATATATTTTCTTCAACTGAGTGGTTACAATATATAGCATAAAGGAAAAAGACATTGGTGCCTTCCAGAATAAGTGGCCCATGCTGCGTTGAACATATTGGGCAGAGGAAACAGCTGAAGGGACCATGCTGTGGATGTCGCAAGTCTTGACTTTGGTGCATAACCCTTATTAAATGTTACTGCAAAAGCAGGGGTTGCTTGATCGTTTGAAATGACAAGGCTGCCCCTATTTATGAAACTTACGCGATTGTCTGCTTATCCATGCTCAAATGAAGAAAAACAGGCCGCGCCATTGAATGCTTGCGCTCTTTGATGACCACTTGGTGGAGACTGTTTCATCCGCGACAATAACTTCTCCTGCCGACATCTTTTGCCCCCTGGGCTGATCTGATTCGTGTCTGTGTTTGGCCGGGTGCGTCCTTTGGAACATTCCAAACGTTGTCGTATGTGTGCGTAGCCATGTTCTGGATTCTCCGTTTTGTTTCCCTTTTCCTTGCTATTTTTCGTCTATTTCAACGACCGACGCATCCCATCCAATTTGATGTCTACGGACCTGTCACTTTTCAAAAACCAGCGGCTATTTTGCTGCCTTGAATTTGACGTTTGTGCGCCCATAATCGGACGTTTGAACTCTAATGGCTAGTTCACTATGTTAAGGTTGACGTGCTCGGGCCCATCATCCCTTTGGTCATTCCTTCGGCTTTCTGCAACTGAACCTTCGGCCTTTTGCAGTTGAACCTTCCCCTTTGGAAAATGGAAAAGGTCGCCTTTTGGGTCGCTGGGAGTCCCCCGCAAGGGCACTTGCCCTTTGGGCTCCTTTGTCTTCTCAATTCCTTCGAAAAAAATGTCCGAAGGAATTCCTTCAGACATTTTGCCCGACGGAAGTCTTTCCTTTAAAGTTGACGCCCTTTCTTTCAGTCTTTTCCTTTTGACAAATTCCTTCATATAAAAAGTCCGAAGGAATTCCTTCGGGCATTTTGTCCAAAGGAATTCATCCATTGATTCTTCCTTGGATTTCCTACAGATTTAAGTCCGAAGGAATCCCTTGTTTTTTCCTTTGGATTTCCTTCGGACAAAAAGTCCGAAGAAAATCTTTGTCCTTTGCCTTGGTCTTTCTCCAAAGGAAAACTTACCTTTTGGCCTTCTTCTTTAATCCCTCCACAAGTGTTCCCTACCCTCCACAAGGGCACTTTGGGCCCCAAGTTGCCCTTCGGACCCTACTGAAAGGTCCAATTGGTCACCTGCCTGCCCTCCGCAAGGGCACTTTGTCTTTGGAGCTTTGTAAAAAGACATGTGTTCTTTGAACTGGCCCATCCTTTTGCCAAAAGGCTTGTCCAAGGCAATTGCCCAAAGCGAAATAAGCCCCATATCAAACCGAGAACCTACAAGATTTAGATCTTTCAATTTCTCATAAGGGCAAGGCTATTGCAAAGGAAAATGGAGCATTTGTAGTAAGGTGGATGCATCCACAACTGACAGCTCAGGACAGCAGGGAAAGGAGACCGATTTTTGGCCTGCAGGACCAAAATGGTCAACAAATCTGGCGATTCTCAGGGGAAGCATCACTGCTATGCTTAGGAAAACCAGTAGCTTACAAGTCCGTTGGACATGGAGTCAAAACACAGCCCGAAAGGTTGACAATAACCTTGAGGGATCCAAGAATCGATCATGAAGTTTTTTACCCCAAACGGTAAACAAAACACACAAGGCTAAAAAACTACGAACGTGCGCAAGAGCACTTAGGGAAAACAGAAAAAAACAAGGAGAATATATACATAATGAGAAAAGGCTCAGTGACAGTGCTTAAGGTATATCCCATTAACTAGGATATCCAATTCTTCACCATCCAACCTAGAGAGTTGGAAAGCATTGTGTTGCTTGCACTGAGTGATGACATACAAACCACTCCATAAGGCATCGAACTTTGTGTGTTTTCCAGGCTTAGCTCGGTCCTCATCCCATTTTAAGATGATGTCGCCTTCAGAGAAGCCTTTTGGCGAGGATTTCTTGTCAAAGTGCTTCTTCGTTTGCTGCTGACGGCTAGTTATAGAAGCCATGGCTTGGTCCCTTGTCTTCTGAAGTTCCATCAATTCACACACCCTGACCTCCATGTTGTTGTCGTCTTCCAATTGCAGCTGGTGAGCAAGATCCAAAGCTGGTAATTCAAGTGAAATAGGAAGTCTAGCTTCCCTTCCATACACAAGCGTGTATGGTGAATTGCCAACTGCTCTCTTTGGAGTAACCCTGTCTATCCACATGGCTGTTTTCAACTTGGCATGCCAAGTTCTCTGATTCTCCTCCATTGTCCTTTTGATAATTCTAATCAGATTCTTGTTGGTGGACTTAGTCAGCCCATTCCCTTGTGGGTAGTAGTTGGAAGAAGTGCTAAGGTAGATGCCGTATTCCAATGCCAACTCGCTTGTTTTGGTTCCCAAGAAAGCCAATGCATTGTCTGAGATGATGGTCGCTAGGACTCCAAACCTTGTCATCAGGCCTTCGTAAAAGTCCAAGACTGCACTTTCGTTGGCCTCCTTCAAAGCAACAGCTTCTACCCATCTCGTGAAGTAGTCTGTAGCAATCAAGACCCATTTGTGGCTAGCACTGGAAGGAGGGTTGATCATCCCTATGAAGTCTAGGCCCCATTGCATGAATGGTTGTTCTACTTGAATAGGCTGTAGAGGCATTGCAGCCAACCGTTGTTTTTCATCAAAGAGAGCACACTTCTGGTAGTTTCATACCCAGGCATGGGTGTCTCTGAATAAAGTGGGTCAGAAGTAGCCAACTCTCATAATCCTTGCAGTTGTAGGCTTAAGAGCAAAGTGACCACCAGCTTGTCCATCATGGAACTCGGACAGCACCTTATCGACCTAACCTGGATCTATGCACCTCAAGAGTACTCTTGAAAAATCCCTTCTGAACAACACCCCGTCAATCAAGACATAAGGGAGAGATTGGAATCTGAAATATCTCCTCTTGGTCCTATCAAGGCCCTGCGAGCGCTCACCAGTGAGAAGGAAACATTTCATGTTTGATGCCCAATATGTTGGTTCTTTTGTTGTAGCTTCATCATGGATTAGCAAAATGTCCTCTTTCTGTTGTTTAAGGTCTGCAACAAGGTGTTCACACAGGGCTTTTCCCCTTATCAGCTTGATGGTTTTGATGTCCACGTCATATTCCATTACTTTGGTGATCCATCCCGCTCTCTTTTCATTTAGATCACAGCTGATCAAGAAATCTTTAATGTTGGGGTGTGGCACCATGAGATGAACCCTGTTGTTGGACAGCACATGTCTGAATTTCTTCAAGCTTCGTATGACCGCAAGGACTTGCTTCTCCACATATATGTACCTGATCTCAAAACCTTCTAGACCTTGGCTAAAAAACGCAAGCCGCTGTTCAAGGTTCTCGTCATTTGCTTGGATAAGCATGGCGGAGATTACCTCTTCATTTCTGAAGGTGTAGAGGTTGAAATCTTTGGTGAAGTTAGGACTAATCAAGGTATGAGCCTGGGCAATACCCTGCTTGATCCCTTCAAAACTATCCTTCCTTTGTGTTTTCCATGCAAAGTTTTCATCTTTCTTCAGCACGGAGGTCAGGGGCTTGACTATCTCGGCAAAATTTGGGATAAATTTTCTGATGATATTTATTCTGTCAAAGAAGCTTTGCAGACCTTTCTTATGCTTAGGCAAGGACAGTGCTAGGATGGCGCGAACTCTTTTTGGATCAATGGTCAAGCCCCCTTTTGAAACAACATGGCCAAGAAGTTTACCTTCATGGACAACGAACACACATTTATTTGGGTTGAGAGAGATACCAAACTCTCTACACCTCTCAAAGATTTGCCTAAGGTGTTTCAGATGTTGGCCTGCTTCCTTGAAAAATACTATCACATCATCAAGATAGACTTATCAGGGCTTGGAAAGCCATGTCCATGGCTCGTTGAAAAGTGGCTCCAGCATTGGACAACCCAAATGGCATTTTCCGGTAAACAAACGTTCCCCGCTTGGTAGTGAAGGTTGTCTTGTATTGATCACAGTCTTGCACTAAAATCTGATTGTACCTTGAGTACCCATCCAAGAGGGAGAAACGTTCACTGCCTGTCACTATTTGGAGGATCTACTCCATACTTGGGAGAGGACAGTGATCTTTCAACGAGACTCTATTAAGGTCTCTGAAATCTACACAGTCTGATCTCCCCATTCTTTTTCCTAACAGAGACTAGATTGGCCAGCCAAGAAGAGTGTTTGATCGGAAATATGATCCTGGACTCAATCAACTTGGTGAGTTCCTTCCGCATGAGAGGCTCAATCTTTGAGTTGACAGGCTTTTGTTTTTGTTTGATGGGCTTGGCGCCTTCCTCCAACTCAATGGTATGTTGGGCCAAACTTGAGTCAAAACCTTTCAAGTCGCTATACTCCCAAGCGAAGACATCGACAAAATCTTGGCACAACAAGATGAAAACCTTCCTGTCATGATCTGTGCATACCTTCCCAAGTGCAAGCATCATGTTCTTGAATATTTCAACCTTTTCATAGTTTTATTTCTTCGTTATGATGCTTGCTTTGTCATTTTTCAGTTGGTCATTCTCGTTGAAAATGCTCTCGAGAGTGACTAAGCCTTTGGGAAATTTGTTGTTCTTTAGCTGAACAATCTAGCCGCCATACTGCTGCTGTAGCTTGGCTTGATTTCTAGAGGCAAACTCAGCCTCCTCTTGCAAGAAGAGCGCTATCTGTTGATCGCTGTCAAACACCTGCCAGTTGGTAATGTTATCAGGCATGGAGGGTCTGCTTACCATTTTTAAATGGCGCGGATTGATGTCTCGACTTACCTTCTTGGGGATGTCAAACTGAGCACCAACTGCTACTAGCCTGTCTGCTTGCTTATTCTGCTCTCTTAGAATGAAAGTAACATTGAAAGCAAAAAAACTCTCCACTAAGTCCCACACCCTATGCTTGTAAGACTTAAGCAAGGAATTCTTTGTCAGATTTCGGCCTCTCACCTGATTTACAATCAACTCGCTATCCCCAAAAACCTACAGCTCTTTAATTCCTCATTTCCTTGCCCACTTCAAACCATGGATGAAAGATTCATACTCTGCAACATTGTAAGTGCAAGAAAACTAGACCCTGAAAGTCGAGAAGTATTTAACCTGTGAGGGCAAAATTAACACTACTTCCCCATCAGCGCCCAATTTGCTTCTTGAGCCATCAAAGAAGAGTTGCCATAAACCTGAGCTCTCTTGGTTTGCTTTCATCAAGTTTGGCACAAGGGTACCTTCTTCATGCATGCAATAAATTCCAAGCCCTGCTTCTTCTATAAACTTGTATGGGTCGTGTTCGAAGTTGTCACTTCCTCATTCATCTAAGAGCAGGTCAACAACTCCTTCAAGGGCAGAGGGCAGAGATTGATCCACTTGGAATTCTTCTTCATCAATAATGACGTAGCTGACATTCGCCACTTTGAGTGAGTACAACTCCAGATGATCTTTATGGATTGGCTCCGACTCAATCTTGACCTTAGTCCCATATTTGGTTCTAAAAACCATGTAAGACCAGTTTGTTGCTAGGTACCCGCCTATTTTTGATGTGAAATCCCTAGACAAGCAGATAGCAAAGTAGGAAGGAACATCCGTCACTACCACGTCGTGGGGAACTGAGAAAGTGGGATGGGCATGCAGCGTTAGATTCAAGCCTTGCACTACTCCTAGTGTCTTCGCTGGTGATCCATCTAGCTGCAAGACTCCCTTGGTCATTTCTTCGTATTTGAGCCCCAACTTATCCGCTATACATTTTGGCATTACTGAGGTGCTTGCCCCACTGTCAATAATGCAATTCTGCACCAGGAAATCTCCTATGACTAAGGATTGATAGAAAGGGGGAACCTTTTCTTCTTTCTTTACTTGCCCTGTTGTGGAGGTGTGCCCATTCATGATCAAAACGTTATCAGTTTTTGTTGGGACAGCTAGTTCATATAGCTCATGAACTCCTTCTGGAGTATGTCCTTTTGTCCCGACATTGCCAATGAATCCCACAAGGAGATATTCATGTTTAGCTTCTTCATCTGATCTACCACATTGATCTAAAGGTTGCTCCCTTTCAAATTTTCTTTGGGGGTGCTTGCAGCGTGAGGCGCAGGCCGAGGAGCCAAGGGCGCAACCGGTGGCCTATAATTTTGAAATTTTTGGTTCTCATGTGATGACGAAGATGCTACAGACGTTTGGGCAGCTGCTTGAGCTTTCTCCATAGCTCTTCTTTTGGACCTAGTGTTGGCTGCAACATAATCACCTTGGTTGTTCATACTGCCCACATAGTTGACTACACAAAATTCACCTTCTAGGGGATTCATGAGAGCGGAATCAGACTGAGCCTCTCTGTTGTCCATACCAGGTTGTATTGACGCCTCAAAGCTTGAAAATTGGGCAGCTGCATGATTGTCTTGTGCATTCATATATTGACTCGACGTCTCATGTGTGTAAGCAGCCTCTTCTTGACCATTTACCAGAGGCAAGCAATTAGGTTGTTCATGTACCAGATTATTTTGAGCGGGCACAAAAGCCTTAGACGATGAAGGAGCGCCTGGATTATACCCTTGATAAGGTCTGGCTTGTGCAAACTGACCCTGTCCTTCATTATAATTTTGAAAAGAGGGTCCACTTGCTTGTCCAAACTGCTAATATCCCTGATTTGGTCGATAATTTTGAGCTTGTTTCCTCTTGAGAGCCATTAATTCATTGGTCACGTTTTGCAACAACCTCTTAACTTCATGAAGGTCATTGGGCGAAGTAACAATCGGCTTTTCTATGCCGGACAGAGGAGCTAAGATGGGTGCAGCAGTCTGGACTGGAGGTGGCAATTCAGGGAAGAGCGGCATATGAGGTCTAGGGGCTATCTTTCCCGCTTGCACCAAGCAATTTTCAGCGACTATGGTTATTTCATACGCAGCTAGCAACACTTGTCCTCCCATGGACTGTATCATGACAGCAATGTCGTTCAAAGCTTTCAAATAATAGAAGAAAGCGTAGCTTGGAGTCGGCCTTACCAAAATGGGGATTCTGTCCCAGGTCTTTTGAAATCAGGTATTGAAATCCTGCGTGAATTCATGTGGAGCTCTCTTCATGGTGGTTAGTTGCTCAGCAAGAGAGAGGTGATCACTCTTCTCCCCGAATCTATTCGTTAAAAGAGTGCCTAATTCGTTCCATGTGCCGACTGAATTCATAGGCAAAGTCCCATACCAGTCCGGAACCTTACCCTTAAAAGACAATGCCAACATCCTGATAGCAATGTTCTCTTCAGTGACGTGAATATTACAGAGGTTGGCAATATTTATGATGTGCTCAATGCCAGTAATAGGCCCCTCCCCATTCAATGGAGGAACACTCTTAAGAGTCGTCCCTGGAATTGGGTCATAATGCAAAAGGTTTAACGGGCTTTGACCATGAAAGGTTATGAAAGGTAAAGCCATGGTGATAATAGGGCTCTGTCGGGGTCTTCTTGCGTAAGTATAATTTATAGCAGGTCTAGGAAAATGACTTGTTGTATAGGCATGGGTCCTTGCAAATCTCAATCGTCTTGCTGAGTTTAATGGTAGTTCAACGAATTCAAAAAGGGCACCCTTGACAGAGGATCTTGTGGTGACCTTAGGCATGCGATGTCAGACTGATCTTTGACCAGAGACTGATGTTCTTGAAAATGGAGTCACCAGATGTTGGATTAGTGGTTCATTCTTGCTGTAACAAGACCAACACCAATCTTGAAACTTTTTTGAGCATTAAAACGAGTCCCACCGGGCGTGCCAAAAACTATTGACGATGTGGTTTGCACCCTTGAAAGAACGCTGAGCTTCTCTCTTCCACGCGGCACAATGGAGACTCCCCTCTTGCTGTGGGCTTTGGCAAAACTAAGGGGAGAATCTCTAGATAAGGGCTCGCTCCCTTTGATGCATCTCTAAGGTTTTTCACTACTACTGCTAATGATGGGGGGGTGAAAAGGGAGAAGGATACAACCGAAATAAAACATATCTAAACGGTGATGCACCAAAAATGATTTTGATCTACTCAACAAGATCAACACTTCAGACCAAGAGAAGGGCGAACAGACACTTTATCTGACAAAAAAACCAGACTGTAGGGCGCTTTAACAGGGAGGCTTGGTGAAGATACAAGGAGGAACTTACGACAGGGGCTGCAGAAAACACACTGCCTGATAATTACTCCTCTGTCTCTACGTTCCAAATAAAAGCACTTCCTGTTAACCTGCATAAATGGTCTTGGCTATACTAGGTGTGTTGGTATTAATCCATGTAGTATCAAGCTAAAATGACTGAACATAGAGTTGATACGCAGACATACTTAGAAGTATAACCAGTCAAATAGAGGTAAAACGCATTCTTATTGATTCAAAGGTGAAATTTGGCAGAGCTTCGCCTTACAAAATGAGAGATATATCTTCCTCAACTGAGAGGTTACAATATATAGCATAAAGGAAAAAGACTTTGGCGCCTTCCAAAATAAGTGGCCCATGCTGCATTGAACATATTGGGAAGAGGAAACCGCTAAAGGGACCATGCTGTGGATGTCGCAAGTCTTGACTTTGGTGCATAACCTGTATTAAATGTTACTGCAAAAACATGGGTTGCTTGATCGTTTGAAATGACAAGGCCACCCCTCTTTATGAAACTTACGCGACTGTCTGCTTATCCATGCTCAAATGAAGAAAAACAGGCTGCGCCATTGAATGCTTGCGCTCTTTGATGACCACTTGGTGGAGACTGTTTCATCCGCGACAATAACTTCTCCTGCCGACACCATTTGCCACCTAGGCTGATCTGATTCATGTCTGTGCTTGGTTGGGTGCGTCCTTTGGAACATTCCAAACGTTGTCGTATGTGCGTAGCCATGTTCGGGATTCTCCATTTTGTTCCCCTTTTCCTTGTTATTTTTCGTCTCTTTTCAATGGCCAACGCATCCCATCCAATTTGACGTCTGCGGCCCTGTCACTTTTTGAAAACCAACGACTATTTTGCTGCCTTGAATTTGATGTTCGTGCGCCCGTTACCGGATGTTTGAACTCCAACGGCTAGTTCACTATGTTAAGGTTGACATGCTTGAGCCTGTCATCCCTTTGGTCATTCCTTCGGCTTTCTGCAACTGAACCTTCGGCCTTTTGCAATTGAACCTTCCCGAAGGGAAGGTGCCCCTTCGGAAAATGGAAAAGGTCGCCTTTTGGGTCGCTAGGAGTCCCCCGCAAGGGCACTTGCCCTTTGGGCTCCTTTGTCTTCTCAATTCCTTCGAACAAAATGTCCGAAGAAATTCCTTCGGACATTTTGCCTGAAGGAAGTCTTTCCTTTAAAGTTGACGCCTTTCTTTCGGTCTTTTCCTTTTGACAAATTCCTTCAAACAAAAAGTCCGAAGGAATTCCTTCGAGCATTTTGTCCGAAAGAATTCATCCATTGATTCTTCCTTGGATTTCCTTCGGATTTAAGTCCAAAGGAATCCCTTGTCTTTTCCTTTGGATTTCCTTCGGACAGAAAGTCCGAAGGAAATCTTTGTCCTTTGCCTTGGTCTTTCTCCGAAGGAAAACTTACCTTCGACCTTCTTTGATCCCTCCGCAAGTGTTCCCTGCCCTCCGCAAGGGCACTTTGGGCCCAAAGTTGCCCTTCGGAACCTGGTGAAAGGTTCAATTGGTCACCTGCCTTCCCTCCACAAGGGCACTTTGTCTTTGGATCTTTGTAAAAAGACTTGCGTTCTTTGAATTGGCCCATCCTTTTGCCAAAAGGCTCTTCCAAGGCAATTGCCCAAAGCGAAATAAGCCCCATATCAAGCCGAGAACCTACAGGTCTTGGATCTTTCAATTTCTCATAAGGACAAGGCTATTGCAAAGGAAAACGGAGCATTTGTAGTAAGGTGGATGCATCCAAAACTGACGGCTCAAGACAGCAAGGAAAGGAGACCGATTTTTGGCCTGCAGGACCAAAATAGTCAACATTAACAAAACATTAAAAAAAGTAAATTGAAATTAACAGAAGTAAAAATTCAAACAAAACAAAACTCAGTTAAAATTTGGTAACAAATACAATGAAAAACTTAAAACAAAACTTACATGGGCCTGCTACTACCATCCGTCATCGACCATGTTGTCGTTCACATCCAAGTTGTTGTCGTTTGCATCCACGCTACTACTATTGACGTCGACCTCTCCTATCCCCAATCATCCACGTCCCGCAAGGCCTCCACAACATCACGCAGGTCCTCTTCCTCGCCACACCACAGATCTGTCACAAGCGAGCCACAACACAGATTCAAAGTCTTCCTCCACACAACATTCTTCAGAACACAGCCTTATTCCACATGATTCATAGTACAAAGTGGACCCCAGGGTTTTCCCTCTCCGTTTTTGCAGCATGATTTTTCCACTTAATTTTTCTAGCCAAATCTAACTTTGAACTGCACGATTTTTTGGCAATTTTTATTACAGCAGAAAAAATTACCGAATTCCGATTTTCATGCCAAAATTTTGGCAAACCTTGCGACCATGTGTATGTGTTCTATACCGGATTTTTTCATGTGTTCTATACTGGATTTTTTCAAACCTTTTTGTTGTGTCTGTGCATGTGTGTTGTGTGTGTGTTCTATACCAGATTTTTTTGAACTTTTTCAAGCTTCTCGTATTTTTGGATTTTTTCAAACTTTTTCAATGTGTGTGTTCTATACCGGATTTTCCCAAACTTTTTCAATGTGTGTGTGTGTGTGTGTGTGTGTTCTATACCAGATTTTTTTGAACTTTTTCAAGTGTCCCGGATTTTTGGATTTTTTGCCCTCCTAAACAGATCCGGATTTCCAAACTTGGTAACTGTGGTAGGCAACATTTGACACGAAATCACTACTTCAATCCAAGGTTGGGCTCCAGCGAATTTTTTATACTCCCATACCCTCAAGTCATGCAAATTGCTAACAATGCACTTTAGGAGCCTTTTGCCTCTAATCCCTTACTTAGAAACATCACAAGAATGTCTTTTTGTGTAGACCTCTAATGAGAACCCTATTGGAATCTACACACATGTTATTTCATAGGGAATAAAATATAATTATAGACAATAAAAATTCAAATGGGACTCCCAACGAAAGGGAGAACCTTAAACAAACATCCCACCTTATAATTTGCAAAATAAAAGGATAAAGAGCATTACTGAAAAGGTGACTAACCACCAATCTAGGGTCATGATCTAGGGTTGGATGAATGCTCTTTATATCACTTACGCAAAAAAATATAATAAAATAGAGAACATAAACATTGCCTTTCATGATAAAAAAATATCAGTGATTCATCAAAATAGTACCTCAAACAAAATGCTTGACAAGGGTGAAGTCATGTTCCTTCAAGCAATGATCAAATGTGCTCCTCTCCAAGATGAATCCTCAATATTAGTCCCAGCAAATGAAAAATAACATAAGAAACGAAACTTTGTCACCATTTGAGAATCTACAATAAAATGGTACAAATAATTTAGATAGAAAATATGACAAGTGGGAAAATGCATGCCATCTGTACAGTATGAATGGGTGAAGAAGCCTCATTAGTTTCTCTTCTTTAGTATGGCCTTGTGCACAATATCCACCTTACTAGCTTCCTCTTATACATCTAAATCTAGCATAAGCTTACTGCATATTTTTGGATTGTTCTAAGAATGTACTTTCCAAAGGTGTGATCCTCATGTTACACTTGTAGATGTTGTTGACGTTGTGGATTGCACCCTTGAGAGGAGGCTCGGCTCCTCTCTTCCACGCGGCACAATGGAGACTCCCCTCTTGTTGTGGGTCTGGCAAAACTGGGGGGAGAATTTCTAAATAAAGGCTAGCTTCCTTTGATGCATCTCTATGGTCCTGGATTTCCTACTGCTAACAATGGGGGGGGAGCGGGGGCGGGATGAAAAGGGAGAAGGATTACTGAAAACAGAACCTAAACTAATACGGTGATGCACCAAAAAATTATTGATCTACTTAGCTTTGACATACACTTTCCACCAAGAACAAGCTGATTATTCACTTCATTTGACACGAGAAACTCTTCTGCATCAGTGAGCTAGGGGTCCTCTGGAGATACATGGAAGAAGAACTACCAGAGGTGTTCTAAGACACACTATGGCAGCCTATTCACATGCGCCTATACTCTGTTGTGGACACTTCTGGCTGACCTGCAAAAGAAGAACTCACAATACACTAGACATGCTAGAATCATTCTGTGAAAGCATGAAGGAAAATGACTTAACACAAGACAAAGCCATAGACATGCAAAAGTGCAAGCTCAAATGGAAGTAAAAATGCTTCTTTTTGATTCAAGGTAAATTTCGGCAGAGCTCCGCCTTACAAGCTGAGAGATCTTTTTTAAAATGAGAGATTACAATATATAGCATAAAAGAAAAGACTTTGGCACCTTTCAAAACAAGTGGCCCATGCTGCGTTGAATACATTGGGAAGAGGAAGTCACTGAAGAAACCATGTTGTGGCAGTCGCCAGTCTTGACTTTGGCGTTTAAATCATATTAAATATCGCTGCAAGAGCATGGGTCGCTTTGTCTATTTGAATGCCCAGGCCGCTTCTCCATGAAATTCATGCAACTGCCTGCTCATTAATGCAAAATGAGGAAAAACGGGCCATTTTATTGAATGCTCGCGCTCCCCTTGGCAGCCACTTGGTGGACTTTTTCATCCATCTAGGAACTTCCTGCCGACACCTTTTGCCACCTGGGCTGATCTGATTCATGTCTGTGCTTGGCTGGGTGCGTCTTTTGGAACATTCCAAATGTTGTATGTGTGCATGGCCGTGTTCTAGATTCTCTGTTTTGTTCCCTCTTTCCTTGCTATATTTTTGTCTCTTTCTGGCAATTTGGGCTCTCGGGCTCCCTTCTTGTCTTTTGCTGGCTCCTCGGGCTCCTTTCTCAGCAGGTCACTGAATTTGTCCTCGAGTCTTTATGCCTCTTTGAATTCCGTCGGGCCTGCGCCATTTGAAAACCAATGACTATTCCACTGTCCTGAATTTGACGTGCTCGGGCCCGTCACCCCTTTGGCAATTCCTTCGGCCCTTTGCAACTGAACCTTCCCGAAGGGAAGGTGCCCCTTCGGAGCTTCGAAAAGGTCCCCTTTTGGGCGTTGAGAGTCCCCCGCAAGGACACTTACCCTTCTCATCTCAATTTTTTCGAACAAAATGTCCGAAGGAATTCCTTCAAACATTTTGCCCGAAGGAAGTCTTTCCTTCATGTTTCAACTCTTTCTTTCGGTCTCTTTCCCTTTGAATTTCCTTCGAAAAAAGTCCGAAGGAAAACCTACCTTAGCTTCTTTCTTGTGAATTTCTTCAGACAAAATGTCTGAAGGAATTCCTTTGGGCATTTTGTCCAAAGGAATTCACCCTTGCTTCTCATGGATTTTTTCCGGACAAAAAGTCCGAAGAAATCCTTTGCATCTTTTCCTTATGAATTTCCTTCAGACAAAAAGTCCGAAGGAATTCTTCATCTTTTGCCTTGGATTTTTTCGAAGAAAACTTACCTTTCGGCCTTCTCTTTTATCCTTCTGCAAGTGAAGTTCCCTGCCCTCCGCAAGGGCACTTTTGGGTCCATAATTGCCCTCCGCAGCTTGTTGGAACGGTCCAGTTTGTAACCTGACTGCCCTCCACAAGGGCACTTTGTCCTTGGAGCTTCATAAAAGACTTATATCTCTTTAAAGTTGGCCCATTCCTTTGCCAAAAGGCTTGTGAAAACTAGCTGACCACAGCGAAATAAACCTCCGGATCAACCCAAAACATCTACAAAGCTCAAGCCATTTGGTTCAGAAAACAGGGCTATTACAAAAGGGGAAAAGCACAGCAGCAGAAAGGTGGATACATGACTGACTGCTCAATTTAGTAGGGAAGGAAGGGAGACCAATTTTTTGGCCTACAAGACCAAAAATGGTCAACAGTAGTTTCCTTAAACCTTCTAGGTTTTCCTAATGAACCTAAGACTATGTCATGGCTTCACAAGGTGGTGCACTAGGCCCACATAGGCAATCAACTTGAACATAGGCTACCGTTGGAATACGTATCTAATGCACTATATGATGGTGAATAGCTCATGTTATTATGATATTGATGATTCTAATAGCCTTGCAATTCTTAGGATGCAAAATCATAGAGTAATTCATTACCTATATATCTATAAGTGTAACATCCGTCTCCATCCCTTCCTCTCTCTCTCAACTAAATTCATGCATACAAATGTAAACATACATGCATATGTGTGTGTTTTGCACCCTAGATATCCTCAACTACGAAAGTAATAATAAAAACCTTAAGCATAATAAGAGTTGGCAATGAATGCTAAATACAATGATATTTGTGGGGGTTGGTGGCAAATAGAAACCACATTTGAAAATAATGGAGATAAACAAACAAAGTTCCAAAATATGTCAGAAATAGCTTATGACTATTAGAATGTATCCATAATGGCCTTATATGTACACAATCAATAAACTTACCCATGCAAATCAACTGAAAAAACCCATCACAAAACTCCACGTGTGTAAGGGTTGAAATAATGACTAAATAGCCCCACAATATACTACATCTAACATCACAATATGAGGTTCACAACAAAATGATTGGATAGTTACAGTTGAGCATACAGTAGTACACATATATTTAAATTTTCTTTGAACCGTCTACTTTAATTTCATAAATAAATTATCATATACAATTTATTTGAATGTTCCAAAATAAAAAAGATTATCTCAGTCGCATATTTTAATTTCCATTGAAGTAGTCTCCTGCACCTCATTCAAAGCAATCATATGTTATTCCCATTTAACATACTGAGGTGGTCAACGAGAGGATATTTGGAAAGGTCTTTCTCTATTTACTATATTACCCACTTCAATAAAGGATCCCACAATAGAACATCAGTGAAAGAAAAAAGGGCAATAAATGAATATAAACAAAGCTAAGGTTTTTGGGATATATATGCATATGTATTTATGAGTATGTGTGCTTGAGCTTCTTTCTAATTTTATTGTTTTATAAAACGAGTGAATAATTATGCACACACACAAAAACATTTGATAACTACTACCTCATAAATGTGTATTTGCATGAAAACACAATGTCAAGTGGAAAAGACAGCTTAAGCAAATTAATTTCATGAAATCAACCAAACCAAGGTACCTAAAAACGTTGTTACTCCATCGTTCGAGCATGTCACCAATATTGACAATGAATGCACTGTGAATAAGCAACAACTCAGTCATGATTGATGAAAAGAAAGGAATGTTAGGTTCCAAGAATAGATTACACTCCTTAGAAATACTAGAAACACAAACATCACAAGAAAATGATAAAATAAATGTTTAATCTAAAGAATTTAGGTTTCAATAATTGGAAATTGGTCACAATGGACTCACATAACAAATCCGTCATGAATTATTACTATTATAAAATATTTAGCAGGAAGGTCCTCGTGTCCCCTTTGGAGACTATTTAAAATGCTAGCCATTTGAGCTCATGAATCAATGCTTCAACTCAAAAAGGAAAGCTTGCATTTCGTTGAGGATAAGCACACAAAAAGAGTCTAATAAAATTGAAGTTACAAATAAAGAAACAATTCAGTCAAGGATTCTTGATTATTTGTTCCATCAGGTAATATAAGTTGCATTTCTCAAAAGAAAAAAGTGGGTGGCCTCCTCAACCCTAATAGCAATGAGAGATTAAACCTCATAAGAAGAAAATAGGAGGCATGTCACTTGGGGTTCCAGAAATGCACGAGGACTTCAAAAATACAGAAATTAAGTGCTTAAATTAACTTTGAAGTATTCACAATTTTTCTGTATTGGAGAGGCAATAAATATTTCTCAGAGTCGGGAGTTTCACTCCAACAGTGTTGCGTAACAAGTGATTATGTGATGTTGTTACATTGGAAGGAAGGACATTCGAAGCCTTTTTACAACTACTCCCCACCTAATTTAGGAATATAATAGGTAGAATATTTATAGCATTAGTCTATTGCAGCTTCCAATTAGAGATATATGTTGCTTGTTTACATTGAATTCTCAGCCAACCTCTAATACATTTTCCCAGCAGCTTTAGTCATGTTTGTATGTTGGTACAGAAATATTAATTCGTGAATAAAGGTCAATCTTTCCAAAGGAACATTGGTAAAATTGGTTGATCTTTCCAAAAGAAAAGTGGCACAATAGATCATCTTTCCAAACAAGAACAAAAGAACATGTTGTGGACATCCAACGATGTAGAGTCAAACAATTCGCATTGGCCAAACATGAGAAGCAAACCAATCACTCTATCTAGATCGGAGATGCTAAAATTCTGGCATTAGAGAATAATTGGAAAATTGAAAGAATAAAGAAAGCTGTAGAAATACGGAAAAAATGCCTAATAATCTCAATAGGCCTAATGGTTGGAAACTCAGTCAATTGTGGAAACCCTCAATTGATAAATTCAGCCACAAACGGGACTTTTCAGGTTGATTTTTAAATTAATCAGTTTTTCCAATTGACTTTATCAAGAGGCTACTTAATTAATTTATTAATTGGTTGATTAATTAATAGTTAATCTATAATTTAACCCATACTCCTTTCTAACTTTTCTAACACTACCCTTTTTCCTAGCCAACCTCCTACACCATCCTTACCACAAATATATTAATAGTAATGATTACCCCTTTCTTTTACTTTAGCATTGGCTTCAAACTTTTTGGCCCTAGAGGATGGGTCCTACAGAGAGACCTGAAATGTCGGACAATATGCAATATTCGTTTGGAGTTTGGTTTCTTCGCAGTGTAAGACTTAGTAGAATTCTCCTGGTGTCAACCGCATAAAATTGTTATTGTTTGACATTCCAGATATCACTACTGAATCCATCTTCATGGAAGTAAAGACTGAAGCCAATGCTTGGGGAAGATGAATATAATTTTAGTTCTATAAATAGAACAATGCAATATACGAAAGGGAGGTGAAGAAGGTTTGAAAAAGGGGAATGAAAAGGAGGGTTGGCTAAGATAAAAGTAAAAAATTATAGTTGGAAACAAAATAAAAATTAATTATTTATAGAAAAGTAGAATTAAATAAGATAAGTATCAAATAAATTCAATAATAAAAGATAAATTATTAATTTAATTATATATAGAAAAGTATAATTAAACAAGATAATTATTAAATAGATTCAATAATAAAAGATAACTTATTTAACTAATTAATAATTTTTAGTTCCATAAATAGAAAAATGCGACACAAGAAATGGATGTGGAGAAGGTTTGAAAAAGGGGAATGAAAGGAAGAGTTGGCTAAGATAAAAGCAAAAAAATATAGTTGAAAACAAAATGAAATTTGATTATATATAGAAAAGTATAATTAAATAAGATAATTATTAAATAAATTCAATAATAAAAGATAAATTATTCAATTAATAGATTAATAATTAACAAAACAATTTGAATTACCTAATGGATTAATTAAAAGATAAATAAGGAGTAAATGAGAACTAGATAATTATATTAATTATTTAACACAGAAATTAGTTAATCTAATTAATTTGTAATAAACTAATTCAATTAATTAATTGATTCTAAATGATTAATTCACTGAATCATTAATTTATTAATAATTAATTGATATTGACTAATCAATTGAAATAGACTAATTTATCAATTAATTAAATATAAATTAGAAATCAATTGGATTAAATAAATTGATCAATTAGTTAATTAGTTAGATGATTAATAGATAGATTAATCTAATTAAATTGATTCGTTGATTGATGGATAAATAACAATAGATTAATCAATTGAATAATTAATTAATTAATGGATTGCTATTGAAAAATCATTTGTACTTAACTAATTAAAAAAATAATTAATTAAATGTAAATAGTTAATTAATATGATTAATAATTTGATTAATTAATAGTTGATTAATTAGATCAATTAACTAATTGAATTAATAATTAAGCAAATAATAAAAATTGATTAAATTCACTAAGAAGAACTAAGGTTTAGACAACAAAAGAATTTACAGACAGAAGAGGGAAGAGGGAAGAAGGAACATACCTAGTCTATTAAAGGGTTGAGCATGTGGATAAGGAGATTCCAAGAATCACTCAGTTTGAAACCTTCATCCTTGTTTAGATTGTGAGGATGCTTCTCGATTTCAATAGCTTCTCTAATTCTCCTATCCTTCCATCATCCTTCCAAAGCTAAGTTTTTTGCATTTCCAATGAGCATAGTGTAATTGCATCTTGTAATCATGCTCCGCTAAAGCCAATCTCTTGATATTAGCATGTTGTAAGTCTTGGGCATGTTCTTTGAACCTCAATCCAAAAGATCTTCATGTTCCCCCAATGTAGGGTATGCCACATGAGCACTAGATCTCATAAACACCTTTTTTAAAGATGGGTTCTCTAGGATCCTTAGCACTTCTTAGGCAACTTTTTATTGTTTTAAAGGGTTTAACATAGGTCTTGATGGCGTTTCTTCTGAGAATCCTAGCTAGTTTATTTGTGATACCTTGAGCATATGGTAGGTAGGCTTTCTTAAATTTTTTGCTAGTCTCAGATTAGGGTGATCTTAGAATTTGTTGACTTTATGAATGTTTTCTTAATTTTCCAATCATGGTACCCATTCTAAATGCCTTGTGTAGATGTTTCTCTTTGAGTTTCGGGAGTTTTGATCAAAGATTCTATGGGCTCTTGTGCATAATGTTTTCAAAACTCTAGATTATTTATAAGGGTGGTGATGGGAATCTACTTTAATTTAAACCCTTGTGTGGGTCTTCTTTCCATAAAGTCGAGATAGGTGACCATCTATTATTCAAGTGATAAGAACATCAAGGAATGGTAGACAATGGTTTTCTTTGACCTCCATTATAAACTTAATATGTTCCAATAGGGAATTGAGGTGCACCAAGAATTCAATAAAAGTGTCCATACCATGCGACCATCTCACATTAGTGTCATCTACAAATCGATACCACTAGTTAGGTTTCAAAGGGGAAGATTGAATAGATGAGCTACAATTGGGGAGCGATGAAAGCCCATTGCCACCCCTTCTATTTGTTCATAGATTTCACCTTGAAAACTGAAAAATGTAGATCTTGGGCAAAATTCAACCAAATTAACAATCTCACAATCAGTTACTTCTCTAACAACTTCCATGGCCCCATCTAATAGGATTTTTTTGAAGACTTACATGACATCAACGCTTTACTAGAATGGCGTTATTGAATTTAATGCCTGCCACGGTATTCACAAAATCATTGGAATATTTGATGAAGGATGGAGTGAAACTATTGGCCATTTTTGGCCCACATATAAAGCTCTTGCATGGTTTGATGAAACAGTGGATCAAAGACATAGAAATGGATCCAACATTTGCAAACAGAGAGGATGCAAGCAAGGTTTTCTATGGATCCAATAGCAGTGTTCAAAGATAAACCTACAATCTAGAAGTTGTTCACCATTTTTGGCCCACATATGAAGCTCTTGCATGGTTTGATGAAACATTGGGTCAAAGGCTTAGAAATGGATCCGGCAGCAGTGTTCGAGGATAAGCCTGTAAGCTAAAAGCTAAATGAAAAATCTCTTTTTCGGCTAAGTCTTTTACTTGTTCATTCTTTCGGAGAACAAGTGAAAGGTGATTTCTTTCGGGCCTATTTTGGTTTCATTTTTCTTTCGGGAAAATTGTGCGGACAATTTCCCGGAAGGAATTCTTTTTCCTTTCAGCTAAGTGGTCCTTTCAACTAAGTGATCTCTCTTCGAGTGTTTTGTCTCGGTTTCTTTCCTTCAAGTGTTGAAAAATCTTCAAGAATATTGTTCCGAAAGAATTGTTCCAAGCAAAACTTCCGAAATATATCTTTTAAAGCAAAGTGGCCAAAACAAAAACTCCGAAGGATCATTTCAGGATTTTCGAAGGGATCTTTCCCTTCAGGAAAGTCCTTTTCAAGAAACCCGAAGGGCTCTTTCCCTTCGGGAAAGTTCAATTTCAAAAAATCCGAAGGGTACCTCACCTTTGGAAAGGGACCATTCAACAAACCCGATGGGTACCTTGCAAAAGTCTGAAAGGCATTTTTTTCTAAGACAAAGTCCTTCGGACAAATTCTCCACAAGAAAGTGATAAACAAAAGCCCGAGAAAAAAGAGCCCGAAAGGATGTCGAAGACAATGCCCGAAACGAAAGTCCGAAGAAATTGATGACGGGCCCGTAAACGTCAAGTTTGAGCCCTTGCAAGTAGCTGTTGGCATTTAAAAGACCAAAAGGAGCTGCACAACCTATGGACTCGCACCGACATAAATAAAATAAATTCAGGAAAACCAATGTCCTTAGATTGGTTTTCCATCTATAGGGAAGATATGGTCTGGGTTTCAAGGCAAGAGTTGGTAGGTGAAGTTAATGAGGAGTCCTTGTCCTTCGACATGGCCATCATCTCCGACAAATAGGAGACAAATGTAGAAGCAACATGGCTCAATCAGGTTTATAGATGTAAGAATTTTTGTCCTCATAGGTAAGCAGACAAGTGGAGGATGGCATGAAGATGAAAGATAAAGATCAAGCAATTAGAAAAGATAGCTTGGGCATTTAAGACGTTCCTAGACTTTTCCTTCTTAGTGGACCATGACATCGTCATCCTCAGCGAGTTTTCTCTTCTAGTGCGTTTCTCGACCAATGAGAGGGCTGAAAAACTTTTGGAGCTAATGGCAGTTATTTCGTTGGAGAAGGATTAGTTCTAATTAACCCAAGTGTGGGTGAGAATTCATGGAGGGTGGTTGGATCTCATTTATTGATTTCTGTTTGTTCGCCTCTTCTCTTTGGGTCTTCCCCTTTTCTATATATGTCTCGGTTCTTTTCAAAAGAAGATACCCTCATTTTGACAAGCAAGAACCCAGTCAAAATTTGTAAGAAAGACCTTTTGAAGCAATAAAGATTATTTTTACCTATCTCGTCTGAAAATCGTGTTTAGCAAGCTTGTGCATGATGGCCTTGTGAAGAAGTGTTCTTCCATGTCCCTTGTCCTTCTTACCTATTTTCAAGTATTTTCATATTAGTTGCAGGTCTGAACTTGAGTTTTTTCTGCCATTAATGGACGTTTGGTGTGAATTTCGAAATTCTTCTCTGCTTTATATATAGCTTACTGAGCCTAGTTTATGAAGCACTGATGCAAATTAACTAGTTGTGAGGTTGTGTAAGCAAAATTATCTTATGCTGAATTAGTGTTTATTTCATGCTTATGTGGGTCACTCTCTATTTGGTGCATCACCTTTCTTAGTTCAGTTTGCCCTTTTTATGTTACCTTTCTCTCCCTTTTCCTTGGTCAAAAATAGGTTTTAGTGTGTGGGAATAGCTGAAGTGAAGCATCTGAGGAGACAGCCTTATTAAAAAGCCTAGAGGTTCAACCTCACTACAAGATACCCACAGTCTGAGGTTGCTCCAATTTTGTAGCTGGGAGTGAGAGAGCCTAAAAAACTCTCCCACAAGGGTGCAATTGCACACTACACCAGTTTCTGACGCGCCCGGTGAGACATTTTCAAGAAAGATTGGTCAAGTTCGATGCTGGTTTGATCAATTTGCAGCGGTTGTAGCTTTCATCTTTCAATATTTGGCGACTCCAAAGAACACTTAGCAATCTGGTGACAAAACAGTAACTATCTTTCATGCCAAAGGTGACTACAAGATCGACTTTTGCAGGTATTCCTTTTGAATTTGTTGAATTACCTTTAAACTCAACAAGAAGGTTACGGTTCACCCATACTCACCCATACGTAGGAAACTACTTTCCTGACCCAGTCATAAGGGTTACCTACGGGAGAAGATCTTTGTTAGCCGCTCTTGCTACCATAATTGCCCAAAGAGCTTTTGTGGGCTTCAGCGGCCAAAGTCCTTTAAATTTGCCACAATATGACCCTATGCCAGCCTCATTAAAAAGCCTAGAGGTTCAACCTCATTACAGGATACCCACAGCCTGAGGTTGCTCCAATTTTGTAGCTGGGAATGAGAGAGCCTAAAAAACTCTCCCACAAGGGTGCAATTCCACGCTACAATAGAAGCTAAGTGTAAAATATTTTATTCAGCTAAATCTTTACTTCTTCATTCTTTCGGACTTTGCGGGGACTAAGTGTTTCTTTTCTTTCGGGACCCTTTTTGGCTATGTGTTGAATTCTTTCGGACAAGTTGTCTGAGACAATTTTCGAAGGGATAATTCTTTCGGAAAAAACGTCTGAAGCAAAAGACAAAGACTGAATTCTTTCGAGGAAATTATTCCGCAACAATTTCCCCAAAGACCTATTTTTTTGGGGAGAATTGTTTCAGACATTTTGTCCAAAACAGAAGGCCCAAGGAATTTTTCTTTCGAAAAGTGTACCAAGCAAAAGTTTTGAAAGATATCTTTTTCAAAGAGAAGTGGCCAAGACAATTTTTCCGAAGGGATTTTCTCGGGGAAACGGTCCAATACAAAAACTCCGAAGGGCATTTTCAATTCTTTCGAAGGGCACTTTTCCGAAGTCAAAAGTTCAAAGGAATTTTCTAAGGGGCACATTTCCTTCGGAAAAATTGTCCGAGACAATTTTTCCGAAGGAAGATTTCTTTCAGAACTTTTGTTCCGAAGCAAAGGGTTCATTTTCAAGAAAGCCGAAGGAAAAAATTCCGAAGGAATTACTTCAGAAAGAAGTGCCGAAATAAAAATCTGAAGGCACTTTTCAATTTTCCCTAAGGGGATGTTTCTTTTGGGAAGGTTCATTTTCAAAAAAGGTAAAGGGTTCTTTCCCTTCGAAAAGGTACATTCACAAGATTTTTGAAGGGGCATTTTTTCAAAAGCCGAAGGGCACTTTTCTCGGCAAAAGGGAGCACTTGCAAAGCCGATGGTTCATTTCAAATAACCAAAGGACATTTACAAAAGTTCCAAAGGGTACTTTCCCTTTGAAAAGGGGCATTTTCGAAGTAGCCGAATGATACTTTTCCTTCAGAAAGGGCACTTCTCCAAAGGACTTTTCAAAATCTGAAGGGTCATTCTTAAAAAGTCCAAAGTATAATTCCTTAAAAAAAAAAAATCCGTGGAAATTGTTCAAAGCAAAAGGCCTAAAAGAAAAAGGCCCACAGGAAAGTGTCCAAAGGAAACATGATGTCCGCGCTAGTGTCAAAGTTCAAGCTTATAAAATAGCCGTTGGGATTCAAATATCCCATGACGGGCCTGCAAACGTCAAAATCTGAACACCTGTAAGTAGTTGTTTGGATTTGTATGGACTTACATCGACATAAATGGGTACAGGAAAACCAATGTCCTTAGATTGGTTTTGCATCTATAGGAAAGATTTGGTCCAAGTTTCGAAGCAGGAGTTGGTATGTACAATTAATGGAGAACAATTAATGGAGAGGCCCTCGTCCTTCGACATGGCCATCATCTCTGACAAACAGCCGCTCAACACAGAAGCAGCATGGCTCGGTCCATATTCAAAGTTATAGGGATTTTGTCCTTATACGTGCAAGACAAGTAAAAGATGGCGTGAGGATGAAAAGTGAAGATCGGGTGATTAGAAAAGGTAGCTCGAGCATTAAAAACATTCTTGGAGAAGTTCTTGTCTTCTAACATGTTTACTAATCAATAAGGAGCTCAAGAACAATAGTGGTGGTTGCAGCCATTTATGACATCCCTCTCCATTTTCTCACACAAGCCCCTCTCCTCTCATCCCTTTCTACTATATATAGAGGCTTTTGAGCCTAAAAAATGATCACTCGACTGGTGATAGAGTTACTCTGTCAAAATTGTTGTGTAACACTCTCTTGAAGCAATGAGATGAATTTTTTGATTTTGTTTGAAGTCAAGTATACATTATTGGAGTTTAACTTGAAGATGTATGTCCATTTTCATTATCTGTAGATTCTCTATGTATCTTGCTTTAATTCTTTTGGTTCCTTGCAGGTTGTGTGAAGTGTTAGACATTTTGAAGTGTCACAAGTTTATAGTTTATAGTGTCTCATACAAACCTATTTTTTTTTGTCCAAATTGCAGGGTTTCCCTTCGACCTCCACACAATATACTTATGCTTATGGCCTTGAGATAGGATCAGATTAGTCTATCTTGGTTAGTTTCATTAGTAGTTGTTGAGGTTTCTAAACTAAAAGTGGATCATTTCATATTTTGGTGCATCACCATCCTTAGCTTAGATTTCCCTTTCATATTATCTCTCTCCCTTTTCCTTAGTCGGCAGTAGATTTGAGTGTGAGAAATGAGCTAAAGTGAAGCATCTGAGGAGCTAGCCTCATTAAAAATCCTATAGGTTCAACCTCACTACAGAATACCCATAGTCTAAGGTTGTTCCAATATTGTAGCTGGGAGTGAGAGAGCCTAAAAAACTCTCCCACAAGAGTGCAATTATAGCCTACAACAGTTTTTGGCACGCCCGATGGGACCCTTTCAAGGAAGATTAGTCAAGTTTGAGGCTGGTTTGATCAATTTGCAGCAGTTATAGCTTTCATCTTTCAGTATTTGGCGACTCTGAAGAACACTCAGTAATCTGGTGGCAGAACAGTAACTATCTTTCATGCCAAAGGTGACTACAAGATCAACTTCTAGAGGTATTCCTTTTGAGTTTGTTGAACTCCCCTTAAATTCAGCCAAAAGGTTAAAGTTCGCCTATACTCACCCAGATGTAGGAAACCATTTTCCTAAACTAGTCATAAGGTGTACCTATGCAAGAAGACCTTTGTTAGCTTCTTTTGTTGCCATGATTCCTCAAAGAGCTTTTGTGGGTTTCAGTGGCCAAAGTCATTTGAATCTGCCACAATATGATCCTATGCCAGTAGCAACTCTCAAAAGCGTCCCATATTTTACAGGAGACCAAGCCACGACCCCTGCTGAACACGTCAATGACATAGCCAATTTTTGCAATATCCATAATGTCGTTGTAGAAAATATAGCTATCAGATTGTTTGTTGTATCCCTTAAGGGAAAAGCTTTAGATTGGTATATAGGCTTAGCTCTTAATTCTATTCAATGATTGAATCAGCGAGGAGAGGCCTTGTGTAAAAGATTTGCAGACAAGAGTAACCATTTGTCACTAGTAGAACAGCTTATCAAGAGAGCCCCGCATGAAGTCATGCAAGACTTCAACACAAAATTCCAAAAAGCTTGAGACAGAATTCCAGCCTATGTTAAACCGTCCCCTAACTTTGCGTTCCTATACTACTTGAAGGCTCTAAATAGCAATACAGCTGTAATGATCCAATCCATGGGAGGGGACATATTGCCAGACGCTTATGAGGTGGCTATTAAAGCAGAAAATTGCCTAGTTCAAGCTGGTAAGCTTACCCCTAGACCCCTAATGCCTCTTTTCCTTGAAATCAGACCACCCCATGCGGTTATTCCCCCACTTGATGTTATTCTTCCAACTCCAACAATTGCTGCTATACCTTCACCTAAGCAGGAAAAAGCCTCCACTAGCGGATCAAGTGATTCCCAAGAGCTGAAAAACTACCTAGAACTTAAGAGCATGCTCCAATCCTTGGGAAATGATGTGGTAAATGTGAAGAGGCAACAAGCTCAGTGCAGTAAACCTTATCAAGCTCCATATCAGCCTCAACAACAGTCTTATCAAGCAAATAGACCACCCTTCAAGGGAAATTTCCAAAACTAGAACTGTGAGCAAGGGCAAGGACAGCCTAGCTACAATAAGCAGAGCAGCTATAGCCCAAATGCCACATGGTCTTCCAACTCCTTGGTTCTTGTTCAAAACAATATGGCTCAAGAGGCTAAAGGGACCATACCTTGGATCAATCTTTTGGGCAATCCATTGTCCTAACTAATGGTCTTAACCAGGTCTTCAATGACCAATGGCAGCAGGTTGTTGCTTATGGATACAATCAAGTCTTAATGGCTCAAAACACAGAGATCTCCATGATGACAAAACTAGTACAGTCTCCACAAGACCAAGGATCTGATCGGTACCAAACTAGTTGGATGCTACAATGGTCATCAGTGAGCAAGACGAGTGTTATGCACTCAATCAACAGGCTAGTTCTAGCCAAACATACATTCCAGTGGCAGCTAATACAAGATTCAAAAGAAGGAATGTGAGTGACAACCAAGGAGCATTCAAAGAACAACCTGGCATTACTCCTTCATTGCCTAAGCCTAATGAGCCTGCTGTCACTCCAAAGGTCCCGACACCTAAAAATCAGAATCAAGGGACCCATTTTGATCCACTAAACTCGCAAATTCAACAAACAACAGTAGTGGCCCCCAAAGCATAGGCAAAGGTTGGTGGTCCACCAATCAACATTGTTGAGCAAATGAAGAAATCTAGTGTGAGTGTACCGATGTGGGACATGCTTTCCATGCCCGGTCAGGTGGATATCCTTCAGGAAGGTTTGTCCAAGATAAGTGTTACAACAACTGCAGGCAAACAACCAAACAAAGAAACTAAGGTCCTCACCAATGCAACCCAAGGTCCTATGGGAGAAGGATCAAGTAAGGTAGTCAAACCTCCTTCGTTTTACATTTCATTAATCATTGGTGATTCCTCGGTGCATAATTTCTTGGTAGATAGTGGAGCTAGCACTTCAGTGATGCCAAAGTCTATAACTGATCAGCTGAACCTCAAATATGAGCCACATACTAAGGGAGTTTTGCAGCTTGATGGTTCTTCCACAAAGTCATCTGGTATCATCAAGGATTTGAGCTTGACCCTGCATGCTTGTCCTAGTATTTCGGTGGTTCAGGATGTGTTGATCCTTGATGTAACTCCTCGCATTGCGTTATGCCTTTCTAGAGAATTCACAGCGAAAATTAGAGGTTATCTAACAACAGATTGGTCCTATATGGCTTTCAAGACAAGGTATGGGACTAAGGTATCAATCAAGGCTGAGCCCATAGCACAATTTCACATTAAGCCCCATCAGTCAGATAGCATAAACCTCAATTGTACTATCCTTGATGAGGATGAATTTACAATTGGTTAGGAACTGAATACTTATCCTGAGGAGATTCCAGACTTATTCTTGGATGAGCTATGGGAGGGATAATCAATTTCTCAACCCTTTGGTAGGTGTTGAAGAAAGAAACATGGATGACTATTTGTTACATGAAGAAAATCAACTCATGCCTTCCCTCATTGGACCTAAAGAAGACCTCAATGGTATGTAGAAGTTGTTCTTTGATGGTTTAAGGAGCAAAAATGGAGTAGGTGCAGGGGCAATGCTGATTTTCCCTTCAGATGAAAAGTATTTCTCTTCTTATAGGTTCCATTTCAGTTGCTCCTCTAATGCAGCAGAATATGAAGGTCTAATCCATGGCCTCCAATGGGCCAGTAAGAGGGAAATCAACCAGTTGCAAGCATATGGAGACAATGAGCTTATAGTGAACCAAGTCAGGGACCTGAACAGTACGAAGAATCCTTTGATGAGGTCCCACAAAAATAGAGTGTGGGACCTAATTGACGATTTTGAAGCCTTTAACATTCAAGTTGTGCCAAGCAACCAAAATGAGCCTGCTGACAGGTTGGCAGCTATGGGAGCCTAATTTGATATTCCAAGTGAGCTAAAAGAGGCCAAGGTTCAGCCACATGTCAAGGTGGTGGTGAGGCCATCAGTACCAAATAATGAAGCCCACTAACAGATCTTCAAAAATGACAAACAAATTGCTTGTTTCTTACAGCAAGAAGCAGAGTTCTCCGCCAACCAAGGTAAATTTCAACACCAGTATGAAGATCAAATTGTTCAACTAAAATCTAGCAAGCTTCCTAAAGGGTTGGTCACCCTTGAAAGTCTTTTCTATGAGGGAGACCATATGAGGAAAGACAAGGCAGTGATGTCAACTGATGAGAAAAACTATGAAAGTGTCCTTATTTTCAAAGACAAGCTCCTTAAGCTTGGAAAGGTAAACAATGAGGCAAAAAGACATGATTTCATTGAACTTTGCAAGTAATATTCAGACATCTTTGCTTGGAAATATAGTGACCTGAAAGGTTTTGATCCTAAGCTAGCCCAACATACTATAGAATTGGAGACTAATGCTAAGCCTGTGAGACAGAAGCAAAGCCCTGTTAATCCAAAAATAGAAGAGCTTATGAGGAGAGAGCTGACCAAGTTAGTTGAATCCAAGATCATTTTTCCCATCAAGCACTCATCATGGGTAGCCAATTTGGTGCCTGTAAGGAAAAGGGGTGGGGAGATTACGCTGTGTTGACTTTAGAGATCTGAACAGGGTCTCCTTGAATGACCATTACCCTCTGCCATCCATGGAGCGGCTTCTTCAAATAGTTGCAAGTTCAGAACATTTTTTTCTTTTGGATTTATATTCAAGTTACAACCAAGTATTAGTAAAAAAAGAAGATCAATACAAGACTACCTTCACTACCAAATGGGGCACATATGCGTATCAGAAGATGTATTTTGGCTTATCAAATGCTGTGGCAACTTTCCAAAGAGCTATGGACATGGCTTTCCAAGCGATGCTGAATCAAATGGTGCTGGTCTACTTGGATGACATCACATTTTTCTCCAAGGATGCCAACGAACACATGGACCACCTGAGATTGATCTTTGAGAGATGCAGAGAGTATGGGATCTTTTTGAATCCTAAGAAGTGTGTGTTTGCTATGCATGAAAATAAGTTGTTGGGTCATATTGTCTCAAAACAAGGATTAGCTATTGATCTTGTAGAATAAGTGCCATCTTGGCCTTATCCTTACCCAAACATAAGAAGGGACTCTAAAGTTTCCTTGGGAAAATAAACTTTGTGAGAAGGTTTATACCTGATTTTGCAAACTTGGTCAAACCCATCACTGTTATGCTGAAGAAGAACCAAGTGTTCACTTGGTCAAATGAAGGTAAATCGGCATTTGAGGCTATCAAGCAAGCCAATTCCCAAGCACCCACACTCATGAATCCTGATTTTTCAAGGGATTTCATATTGTATGCTTTTGCCAATATTGATAATATATCAGCTATGCTGATGAAAAAGAATGGTGAAGGACTTGAGCAGCAAATAGCATTTTTCAATCAGGGGCTTGAAGGATATGAGGCGAGGCATACTTTCGTAGAGAAGCAAGTCCTTGCAGCGGTAAGAAGCCTTAAAAAGTTGAGGCAATGCTCTCCAATAACAAAATCTATCTTATGGTGTCTCATCCTAGAGTGAGCAACTTCCTTCTTAACAAAGACTTGAACGAAAAAAGGGCTGGTTGGATTACCAAGGTCATGGAGTATGACGTGGAGATCAAGGTCACTAAGCTAGTAAGAGGTAAAGGCTTGTGTGAACATATGGTTGATGACCTTCATGAAGACAAAGAAGTTGCCATGGTGATACAAGACAAATCACAGGCAGAGGCACCTCTACTTGATAAGAGCTGGCTCCATGACATGGCACATTTTATGCTAACAGGGGAATGCCCTCAGGGTCTAGATAAGGCAAAAATGTCTTTCAAACTTCAGTCCATACCTTATGCATTAGTAGATGGTACTCTTTTCAGAAGAGACCTAAATGGGGTACTCCTTAGGTGCATAGATAATGACCAGGTGACCAAGCTTTTGGAGCGATTCCATGATGGACCTACAGGAAGTCATTTTACACCTAGAACCACAGCAACAAAGATAATGAGAGCTGGTTATTACTGGTCCAACCTCTTCAAAGATGCGTATGCATGGGTTAGGAAATGCCAAAAGTGTGCTTTCTTTGTGGGTAAGCAAAGATTGGCAGCCCTTCCTCTCAACCCAATTCAGGTAGAGCAGCCCTTCATGCAATGGGGGCTAGATTTCATAAAAATGATCAACCCTTCATCAAGTGCAGGACATAGATGGGTGCTTACTGCAATCGACTACTTCACCAAGTGGGTGGAAGCCATTGCGTTGAAAGAAGCTAATGAAGGTGCAGTGCAAGACTTCTATGACATCATTGTGACGAGGTTTGGTGTTCCATCCACTATCATTTTTGATAATGCATTAGCATTCCTCGGTCTGAAAACAAGTGAATGGGCTCCAAGATGGGCATCTACCTTAGCACCTCTTCCAACTATTATCCTCAAGAAAATGGACTGGGCGAGTCCACAAATAAAAATTTGCTGAGAATCATCAAGAGAACTATGGAAGAGAATTAGAGGACATGGCACACTAAACTAAAGACAGCCTTGTGGACTGACAGGGTCACTCCTAAAGCTGCCATTGGCAATTCTCCATGTCTTAGTATATGGAAGGGAGGCCAAGTTGCCCATTTCTCTTGAGCTGCGTGCACTAGAACTAGCCGATCAGCTGGAGTTGGTGGAAGATGAACCCATGCATGTGAGACTTGCAGAACTCATGGAGCTGGAAGAAACGAAAGACCTTGCAATGAAAACACTAGAATCACATCAAGCTCAAGTCAAGAAAGCCTTTGACAAGAGAGCCATAGCAAGGGACTTCAAGGAAGAAGATCTAGTCCTTAAGTGGGATTCAAACAAGGCCAAGCCAGGCAACCATACCAAATTTAACAGCGTGTGGAGTGGTCCTTATTTGATCCACGAATGCAAACAACATAATGTTTTTCAATTGGCCCAACTATATGGAGAGATACTACCCATCCCAGTCAATGGGATTCATCTAAAGCCTTGCTATTAGAAGATTTGCAGCCATTGTATATATTGTATATTTTGTATAGTTTTTCATGTTTTCTTCCAAGCGCCTTGTGCACTTTCCTTTTCAGTTGTGTGTTTCCCTTCTCTAAGAGCCTTGGGCACAGTGTTTGTTTTGTTCTGGTTGTCCTTGTTGCTTCAAGAAGAAGTTCCAAAAAGGAGCAGCCTTGTACCCAGTTTCAGACCAGCTCAGTTGCAGAGGCTAATGACTCCATGCCCAATGGACTAGACAAGGCAACATGGTCTAGGTTCTCTTGCATCAATAGGTATGCAACCCTTGTGAGCCGCCAAAGATGTTGACCATTTTTTGCCCATATATAAAGCTCTTGCATGGTTTGATGAAACAGTGGATCAAAGACTTAGAAATGGATCCAACATTTGCAAACAGAGAGGATCCAAGCAAGGTTTTCTAAGGATCCAGCAGCAATGTTCAAAGATAAATCTGCAAGCCAAAAGCCAAATGCAAAATCTTTTATTCAACTAAGTCTTTACTTGTTCATTCTTTCGAACTTTGCGGGGACCAAATGTTTCTTTCTTTCAGGACCCTTTTTGGCTAAGTGTTAAGTGTTGAATTCTTTTGGACAAGTTGTCCGAGACAAAGTTTCCGAAGGGATAATTCTTTTGGACAAAATGTCCGAAGCAAAAAACAAAGACTAAATTCTTTCAGAGAAATTGTTCCGCAACAATTTCCCCGAAGACCTATTTTTTTCAGGAGAATTGTTTTGGACATTTTGTCCGAAACAAAAGGCCCGAAGGATTTTTTTTTAGGAAAGTGTACCAAGCAAAAGTTTTGAAAGATATCTTTTTCAAAGCGAAGTGGCCAAGACAATTTTTTCGAAGGGATTTTCTCAAGGAAATGGTCCAATACAAAAACTTCGAAGGGCATTTTCGATTCTTCCGAAAGGCACTTTTTCAAAGTCAAAAAGCCAAAGGAATTTTCTAAATGACACATTTCCTTCGGAAAAATTGTCCGAGACAATTTTTCCTAAGGAAGATTTCTTTCGGAACTTTTGTCCCAAAGCAAAGGGTTCATTTTCAAGAAAGCCTAAGGAAAAAATTCCGAAGGAATTCCTTCAAAGAGAAGTGCCGAAACAAAAATCCTAAGGCACTTTTCAATTTTCCCGAAGGGGATGTTCCTTTTAGGAAGGTTCATTTTCCAAAAAGGCAAAGGGTCCTTTCCCTTCGAAAAGGTACATTCGCAAGATTTCCGAAGGGGCATTTTTTGAAAAGCCGAAGGGCACTTTTCTCGGCAAAAGGGAGCACTTGCAAAGCCGACGGTTCTTTTCAAATAACCAAAGGACATTTACAAAAGTTCCAAAGGGTACTTTCCCTTTGGAAAGGGGCATTTTCGAAGTGGCCGAAAGATACTTTTCTATCAGAAAGGGCACTTCTCCAAAGGACTTTTCAAAATCCGAAGGGTCATTCTCAAAAAGTCCAAAGTATAATTCCTTCAAAAAAAATATGCGGAAATTGTTCAAAGCAAAAGGCCCGAAAGAAAAAGGCCCGCAGGAAAGTGTCCGAAAGAAACATGACGTTTGCGCTAGTGTCAAAGTTCAAGCTCATAAAATAGCCGTTGGGATTCAAATATCCTATGACGGGCCCACAAACGTCAAAATCTAAACCCCTGCAAGTAGCCATTTGGATTTGTATGGACTTACATCGACATAAATGGGTACAAAAAAACCAATGTCCTTAGATTGGTTTTCCATCTATAGGAAAGCTCTGGTCCAGGGTTCAAAGTAAATTAATGGAGAGGCCTCGTCCTTCGACATGGCCATCATCTCCAACAAACAACCGCTCAACACAGAAGCAGCATGTCTCGGTCCATATTCAAAGTTATGGGGATTTTGTCCTTATACATGCAAGACAAGTGAAAGATGGCAAGAGGATGAAAAGTGAAGATAAGGTGATTAGAAAAAGTAGCTTGAGCATTAAAGACGTTCTTGGAGAAGTTCTTATCTTCTAGCATGTTTGTTAATCAACAAGGAGCTCAAGGACAATAGTGGTGGTTGCAGCAATTTCTGACATCCCTCCCTGTTTTCTCATGCAAGCCCCTCTCCTTTCATCCCTTTCTAATATATATAGAGGCCTTTGAACCTAAAAAATGATCCCTCAATTGGTAATAGAGTTACTCTGTCAAAATTGCCTTGTAACACTCTCTTGAAGCAATGAGATGAATTTTCTGATTCTGTTTAAAGTCAAGTATACATTATTGGAGTTTAACTTGCAGATATATGTCCCTTTTCATCATCTGTAGATTCTCTATATATCTTGCTTTAATTCTTTTGGTTCCTTGCAGGTTGTGTGTAGTGTTAAACATTAGTCATTTTTTTTTAAGTGTCACAAGTTTATAGTGTCTCATACAGACCTATTTCTTTTTGTCCTTCAAATCGCAGGTTTCCCTTCGACCTCCACACAATATACTTATGCTTGTGGCCTTGACATAAGATCAGATTAGTCTGTGTCTTGGTTAGGTTCATTAATAGTTGTTAAGGTTTCCAGGCTGAAAGTGGATCATTTCATATTTTGGTGCATCACCATCCTTAGCTTAGATTTTCCTTTCATGTTATCTTTTTCTTCCTTTTTCTTAGTCGACAGTAGATTTTAGTGTGGGAAACGAGCTGAAGTGAAGCATCTGATGAGATAGCCTCGTTAAAAAGCTTAGAGGTTCAACTTCACTACAGGATACCCACACCCTGAGGTTGTTCCAATATTGTAGTTGGGAGTGAGAGGGCCTGAAAAACTCTCCCACAAGGGTGGAATTCTAGCCTACAACAGGTACCAACTAATGGTTGCAATTTCTTAGCTAAATAACTTGCTAGCTCATAGGTAGGAGAATCGATAGTGTCCATAATGGGACTAATTGGGGTTGCCAGGTTTGTGACTTTTGGGTAAACCATAAATTCGGGGAATGATTGGATCCTTTGAAACTTGTTTTATTTTCAGCTCATTGCTTAGTGAAGAATTTTTTATCAATTTAATAACATCTCTAGTGACCTTTTTTAAGGGGTCTCTTTGTATAGGTTTGTAGCTTCCACTATTTTTTAAGTGGTCTCTCATTTTGTCCAAGTAGGTCGCCGTGTCTAATATTACCATTGCATTTCATCTATCCACTATCAAAACGATAATGACATTATTATCATTGAGCTTCTTTAGGGCTAGTTTTTCTTGTTTTGAGATATTGCTCTTGTAGGGTTTTGCTTTACAAGGGGTCACGGAGCAATCTTGCCTAATTCCTTCAGCAACATGCAATGGTAAGATCCCAATCCCATCTTCAATGTTGATCATGAATTTATCATAAGGGATATTGTGCAATGCCATGGCGAACCCTAGGCCTTTTCTCAAAAGATTAATGGTAGGAGAATCAAGAGTGATGGAGGAAAGGTTAACAACATTGTCCTATCTAGTCCATCCAAACTCATTAAGAATAATCCCTTCATCATTGGTACAAGAGTCATTTCTATTATTATCATCCTAAACAATAGTAATATCATCCATGTTATTATTAGTAGTCAACAAGCTACGGATAAAAGGTTTTAATAAGTTCCCTCCTCTTCATGACACATTTGATTAACCTTAACTTCAAAATCAACAACATTTGCCACATGCCACGGGCTGAGCATGATGTTATCGCTTGGGGCATTAATTACTTCGGCTTTAGACCTTCTAGAAGTGTATAGATTGAGCCCTATTTGCTGAGAATCGGATTTCGCTTTTTGTTGAACAGGTTAAACCTCCTTCGAATCTACACAAGTGATACAAAAGATACACTACACTATCTTTAAATCACTCAAAAACAAGATTAACTCATATTTGATGCCATTATTATAGACTACCTTCCTTGTACTTGCATAAACACATGATGGAGAAGAATAAGAACACACACACAAACATATGGGTAAAGTGCAATGCAATCCAACTTAAGAACTAAAGGATGTAGATCCACAAGTTGGCCTACGAAACCATTGAGATGAATATTGTTGTATAACCACTAAAATCATCATAAATAGGTGCCAATTGATATTCATCACCAACATCCCATACGGAATTAAGCTCACCAATCTATGAATCCAACCAACTCTAGCACATGGTAGCTCATCGGCATCCGCAAGGCATCTCAAAACAAACATGGGTTTGTAATAGATTGTTGAAAGCTGATTGCGACATAAAATGCAGTAGTATCAATTTGGAGATGGAGGATTTGTGGAAGGAAAATGAAGAAGTTGGCAATGGGGGTCAGATACAGGAAGATTGATGGAAGCAAGAGATAGTGAACCATATCTAGTAAAAATAGAATGGGGATAGAAATCCTAAGGAATTCCCGAAGAATGACAGACAAGCACAATGGAAGAGGATTATGAAAAAAAGGTGAAAGGAATAACAAAGAATGATAGGATCCAGGGAAAACATGTGGAAAGCAAAAAAAAGCAATGAGAAGCCATCAGGGCAAGATTTTCAAAGGGTACAAACTGGGTAAATAAACCCCAATATTGGATATTGAGGATGAATCGATCGAACCAGATGTAAGATTTCTAACTACCCAAGCCTCAGTTGGAAAATTAATAGTTTACTAATCTATTATGGAAAAAAAAAAATGGATACATATAGAGAAATATTTTGGAATAAGTGTAAAAATAAGATTCCTGACAAAAGGCTTCTTCCTAGCTATGTTTGAGAATTCAAAGGATAGAGATGGGGCTTGCCAAGGGGCTCTTGGTTTATGAAGAATGCGAGATCATATTTACGACCATGGACACCAAAATTTGGTCCACATAAGGAAATGATTACCAAATCATGTGTGGGTTACATTATTTGGATTACCATCAAAATTGTGGAATGGCTCAATTTTGGAAAATATTGGAAATCATATTAGAGAGTTTGTTAGCATAATTGGTGTCACTAAGAATAAATCCCTAGCCACCTATACACATATTGTGTTAATATAGACCTATACAGACCTCTTCCAACAACAATTAAAAATTTTCACATAATTCATAATTGTTATCAAGGACTAGATTATGAATGTTTCCCCTTACAGTGCCATTTTTGTTATGAAATAAGGCATTTGGAAAGGGTTTGCCATAAATCTAAGATAATGCAACATTTAATAGTAAATAAGAAGTAAGATCTTATGCCCAAGTAGTAAGATCTCAATAATGAAAGCCTCAACAAGGGATATTCAGAAGAAATTTGGAAATAAAATGGTTTCCAAAACAATTGGAAAGGCAAAGCAACCAATAGATGGGGAATATGAAGAAATGGGTTCCTAAATAATTATACGAATAGGTGGAAAGAAAAATTCGTGAAAGGAATCATATGTTGTTTTTGGCACTAATGGAGGATATTTTTACAAACAACAAAAATTAGTTGGACAGACGCCTCAACCGGTATTTAGGAAGATAAAAGAGTGATCCCATGCTTTACAAATCGATCATTGAACCAAAGTCCTATGAAAAAATCAGACCAAATTGAAAACAAAAGACCAAAAGGAAGAAATTAATGAGATCTGCAATACTTAAAAATTTGAAGGAAAGAACACCTTTAAGAAGATAAAAAATAACAGAAATAGACTTCAAAACAAAAGAAAATGGAGACGAAATGGAGAATGAAGAGGAAATGTTAACACCTCAATCAAAAAGGATAAAAGTGTTAGTAAATGTGAATGTTGAATGAATGAAGAGAAATGGAAGGCATACATCACACTTACACACTTGTGTGTGTCCGTCTTTTATTAAGCAAAAAGTAGTTACAATCAACAATAATAATCAACCATAATGTTAATGTTTAACTAACCATTCAATGATGATAACAAACCATTAGTTAATGTTTAACTAACAGCTAAGTAATAACTTTAATACCCTCCCTTAATGACTAAACAAGGGACTACTGCAATTTTATAGGAAGGATGAAAAATCCTCGAGCTCAACCTTTATAGGAAATAAACACAGAGTTTAAAAATCACTGGTAAACCCTCTGAAAATCACAATCGTATTTTTATCAAATGCGAAGATCAAATGCAACTCAAATACCAAATTTATTTATTTATTTCTATGCTACAAATTAACAAATTACAGTTGACCGTGCAAATGAGAAAAATGCCGTAAAATATAAATCCATCTGGTTAATGTTGGCATCCCAAGCATAAATTGGCCTTTCCAAACCCTACAAGGTAACCCATGTTGTATGGCAGGGTGTAGCACCTCCCAATGATGGCGTCAACCCCTAAATTGGAAGCTGAATCAACCTAAGTATACCTTGGGTACTGTGTTAATAATTAAGTAATTCTTAAGTAAAGAAGTTTAATCTAAGGCATATGAAATTGAAATGTCCCTTTAGGGCAGAATTAACAAAAATTTCATTTAGTGGATGCTGAATCAACCTAAGTATACCTTGGGTATTGTGTTAATAATTAAGTAATTCTCAAGTAGGATAGTTTAATCTAAGGTATATGAAGCTGAAATGTCCCTTTAGGGCAGAATTTAAAAAAATCTGATTTTTGTAATAAAACCCTTATACTGAAATATTCCCTTGGGCAGAATCAAATAAATAATATTTTTTGCAGCAAACCCTTATAGAAAATAAATGCAAAAAGTTTGAAAATCACTGGCAAGCCCTCTGAAAATGACAATCTTATTTTTATTGAATGCGGAGATCAAATACAACTCAAATACCAATTTTATTTATTTATTTTTATGTTGCAAATTAACAAATTATAGCTGACCGTGCAAATGGAAAAATTGCCGAAAAATGCAGATCTAGCTAGTTGATGTTGGTGTCCCAAGCAAAAATCAGTTCTTCCAAACCTAGAAGGTAACCCCTATTGTACAGCAGGTCCCAATGACGATGTCAGCCCCTCCCTTAAACAACCCTGAAATCCTCCTGAAAGGTGATGCCCAAGCTGATGTGACTAATCCACAGTTACAAATGTTGCCCTGCTACTCTATCAAACTGAATTGAAGCTCAAATATAGCCCCTAAATGGAGCTATCACAGAAAATCGACGCGTTTTCGTCCTCAAATCTAAAGTGCAATGAATGTTCCCATCATCAACAGCACAAGTTGAACCAATTCTGATTTCAATCGTGAATAATGAATAATCCATTTTCTTTGCCCAACTTGTCCTTTTATAAATACACTTTTTCAATTTCACCCTAACCCTAAACGCACTTAAAACACTTTTAAGCAATTATTACCTTTTTGGCCCTTTAATAAATATTTTCTTTTTGGCCATGTAATTAATATTGTTTTTTTGCCCTTTTAATAATAATACCTAAGTGTCATTTTTATGCATTCTAAAATAAAGTAACTTGGACAACTTAAATGAATTATTATAAACTATTTCACTCATTAAATATTTCAAAAAGGGGACACAACAATCCGCCCTTCCCAAATTTGCTTGCCCTCAAGCAATTACAAGCTCAATGTAATGTTCCCTTCTCAGGCCTAGTCAGTTTGGTGACCGTTAGCCTATTTTTTGAGTT